>CM061139.1:7571885-8041365 GCA_030789695.1 Scilla litardierei
TGCATCACACATAATCTCGAATGGGAGGCTCCAATCCGGCACCTGCAAAATGGGAGAAGTAGTCAATGCGCATTTTAATAATTCAAATGAAGATTGACACTCACGTGTCCAAATAAATTCTGCATCAAGGGTTAGCAAATGGCAAAGGGGTCGGGAGATGGCACTAAAATCCTTGATGAAACGACGATAGAACCCCGCATGCCCAAGAAAAGATCGCACATCCCTCACGGTTTTTGGAGCCGGTAGCTTTTCAATTATCTCAACTTTGGCTCGGTCTACCACCATTCCTTGCTTTGAGACTTTATGGCCAAGAACCATCCCCTCCGTAGCCATGAAGTGGCATTTCTCCCAATTTAGGAGGAGGTTCTTCTCAATGCATCTACTCAAAACCAAAGAAAGGTTAGACAAACAACTTTCAAATGAAAATCCAAAAACCGAAAAGTCATCCATAAAAATCTCCACAATTTCAACCATATCACTAAAAATGCTTAGAACGCATCGTTGAAATGTGGCGGGTGCATTACACAACCCGAAGGGCATCCTACGAAAAGCAAAAGTGCCGAAGGGACAAGTGAAAGTGGTTTTCTCTTGGTCCTCCGGGGAAATTTCTATTTGATAATAGCCCGAATACCCGTCCAAAAAGCAATAAAATTCATGGCCCGCAACCCTTTCTACAATTTGGTCAATGAATGGCAAAGGAAAATGGTCCTTGCGGGTCATGGCATTAAGTTTCCGGTAATCTACACACATACGCCAACCGGTCGTGGTTCGCGTAGGAATCAATTCATCATTCTTGTCCCTAATGACGGTGATTCTGGACTTTTTGGGCACAATTTGGATGGGACTCACCCACCTACTATCCGAAATCGGGTAAATGATACCCGCATCCAACAATTTTAAAAGTTCATTTTTTTACAACCTCTTTCAACGTCGGGTTAAGCCGACGTTGTGACTCTCTCGATGGTTTTGAATCCTCTTCCAAATATATGTGATGTGAGCATACTAAAGGGTTAATTCTCGTGATATCCGCTAGTGTCCAACCTATAGCCTTTTTGTGTGTTCTCAACACATCCAACAAATCGTGTTCTTGATTAGGTGTGAGGTTAGAATTTATTACCACCGGGAATGTCTCACCCTCTCCAAGGTATGCATACTTCAAATATTACGGAAGTGGCTTTAGATCCAATTTGGGATGCTCCGAAGATGACGGCTTTTGAGGTGGGGAGTCCGTAGGCAATGTCTCGAATCTCGGAACCCATTTGGTGCTTGGTCCCGCATGTGTCTCCTGCACAAGAAAAGATTCATCAATATGCTCACAAAAAGAGTCAAGAAAATCTAAAGCATTGTCAAATTCGGAACCGAAATGATCTTCAACACATGAGTCTATAGGTTCCGAAGCCAAAAAGTCAACCATGTTAACTTCATCGTATTCCCCTTCTCGGGGTGGCAATTTGTATGCATTGAATATATTGTGTTCAAGAGTCATGTTGCCAAAAGAAATTTTTAATTGGCCACTCCTACAATTTATCAAGGCGTTGCAAGTGGCCAAAAATGGTCTTCCTAGGATTATCGGGGTGGGATTCCCCGATGTGGTTCCTTGAATGTCAAGGACAATGAAGTCAACGGGGTAATAAAATTTGTCCACTTGGACAAGCACATCTTCCACACAACCCCGTGGAATCTTCACACTCCTATCCGCTAGTTGTAAAACAACCGGCGTGCTTTTTAATTCACCCAATCCTAGTTGAAGAAAGACCGGGTAAGGCAATATGTTAACACTCGACCCCAAATCCAAAAGTGCTTGACCTATCCTCTTTGTGCCTATGGTGCATTCAATTGTATGGGATCCTGGGTCTCTACATTTTTGGGGAGTGTTGTGTTGCACAATGGAGCTCACTTGCTCCGTTAAGAAAGCATTTTTCTTCACATTCAAATTTCTCTTTACCGTGCACAAATCTTTAAGAAACTTAGCATACGTTGGAATTTGATTAATAGCATCAAGTAAAGGGATATTAATTTGACATCGTTGAAAAATCTCCCTGATTTCCGCTTGATACTTGTCCTTGGATGGCGGGGCGAGCCTTTGAGGGAAAGGTACCGGAGTGGAATAAGGCGCGGGCTCCTTGGATGGATTCTTCATTGTTGGGCCTTCACCTTGCTCCTCCTCTAGCACCAAATCCGGTATTTGATCCTTCTCTCCCACTTCCTCCATTTGTGGATCTTTAGGTGGCTCCACATTTTCAAAAGTTTTTCCACTTCTCAATGTCGTCACCGCTTGGCATTGCTTCATTGAACCCCCCGTTGACGAAGAAGAGTTCATGTTGGGGTTGGGCAATGGTTGGGATGGAAGCTTCCCCTTCTCTAGACTTGCGGTCAACTTCGCCAAGTGCTCCGCCATTTGTTGATTTTGAGTTTGTTGGAGTTGTTGGAATTGTTGGAATTGTTGGAATTGTTGGCTTTGAGCTTGTTGCACTTGGATGAGTTGTTGCAAAGTCTCATTCATGGAGTTCATTTGGGTCTCACTCCCTTCCTCTCTCTTTCTTTGGAAACCGCCTCCTTGGTAATTGTTGTTGAAAGGAGGAGCCTTGTACGGTTGATGAGGTTGTTGTGGTGGCCCTTGATGTTGCGGTTGTTGAGGCCTCCAACTCAAGTTGGGATGATTTTTCCAACTTTGATTATATGTGTTGGATTTGAAGTTTTGTCCAAACACTTGATTTGCCTCCGCATTAGGCTCTCTCAAAACCTCCTTCAATGTGGGAATGGTGGGGCAATTTGATGTATCGTGCCCCGTAGTCTCGCAAATAGCACAACTCTTCTCCATGGCTACACTCTTCACCGCCCTCAACTCCATGGTTTGGATCTTCTTTTGCATAGCTTCTAACCGGGCTTCCATAGCATCATCGGTCTTCAAAGCGTGTAAGCCCCCGCGAGTTGGTTGTGATGAAGAGGAGTCGCCTCTATCAAACTCCGAAGTTGTGTCCCATGTTTGTGCATTCTCCGCCACCATCTCCAAATATTCCCACGCTTCATCCGGTTCCTTATCAAAAAACTCCCCGTTGCACATTGTTTCCAAAAATTGCTTTGATGTCGGTAAGAGTCCTTCGTAGAAGAACCCGATGACACGGCATTTCTCGAATCCGTGATGAGGACATGAGAGTAGAAGTTCCTTTAGCCTTTCCCAAGTTTGGTAGAATGTCTCATTGTTGCGTTGGGCAAAGCTCATGATTTGCTTCTTCAATCCCTGTGTCCTGTGCAAGGGAAAAAATTTCTTTAGAAACTCGGCTTGAAATTGCAACCATGAAGTAATTGAGCGTGGTGGTAAAGCATTAAGCCAATTCTTGGCTTTATCTTTGAGAGAAAACAGAAATAATTTCAAGTATATCGTGTCGGCGCTCGTTTTCCCATCAAAACATGTGGAACATACATCTTCAAACTCCTTTATGTGAAGGTATGGGTTTTCCCTCTCAAACCCATGAAAAGTGGGTAGGAGTTGAATTACCCCAGGTTTAAAATTAAAGGAGTTCGCATCCGTAGGTAACACAAAGAATGAAGCCGAACTAGACCTGGTGGGTCTCAGAAGATCCTTCAAAGACCTAGGGACATCGTCTTGAGAATTGGTGTCATGGTTACTAGTATTATCATTGTTCATGTTTTCTTCCTCCATGACGTGTGTGCGTGTTAGTCTATGTGTTCGAGGTGTTCGAAGCCACATAAACTAACCAAGCAAGCGATGGTATGTAAAACGAAAACAAACAAAATGAAATTTATATACGATTATGTACGAAAAGATGATATAGTCACAACGCAAAGCTAAAGGTAATGTAATTGTCGATGGTAAAACCGTTGTCCCCGGCAACGGCGCCAAAAACTTGGCGTGGGCAAAAGATTGCACGTGCTAACTCCCAAGTGTAGGAGGTCGCCAAGTAGTAAATATCCTAGTGAGCCTAGAGTCGAACACGGGGACAACTTGCTTACAATCAACAGTGATCACAATTAGCCTAAACGGTGTGAGAAATACCACCCTTTTGGGGTGAGGATTGGTTGATGAGATTTTTAGAACACCCTACCGTTAAACATGCAAACAACGAAATATGTAGGATAGCAAACAAAGATGAGAAATGTGAGTGTTCATGGTTTCAGGGTGTAGTCGGGCTTCAAACTTCATTTCAAATCACTACGATCCCTCATCCGGCTAAGGAGAGAGTGATCGGATGGTTTTGCATTTCATCGAACACGTTGTGTGCGAAAAGATAGTGAATGAAACATTGAGAAAATTTTACAATAACACAATAGAGAGGGTCCACTAGGATGAACCTCTCTTTGGATTTCCCGCTAGGGTTCCAATTGAACCAGACTAACTCAACATTTCATTCACATATGAGAGTTAAAATTCTAGCTAGAAATGAAATTTGTAAGCCCAACATACAACCATCCACCATAAACACACACAATAAGTCTAGCCACTCATGATAAACAAAATCACCATTTTTGATTTCAAAGTTAACATCCAAATGTTTTCACAATGAACAAAATTCAACAAGAGAAATTGAGAAATAAAAGCTAAAGCACAAGAAAACCCCCTTTTGATCTTCTCCTTTGGTCTTCTCTCTTGATCTTTTCTCCTTCTCCAAGATCTTCCAAGCCCTAGAGATTTCTCCTTGAAAAAGAATCCCCCAAGGCAAACCCTAAAAAAAACTGCTCCAAAAAAAACTAACTCCCAAAAAAACGTGTTCAGCCCAAGAAAAAAACAGAACACAATTTCATTTCAGGCCCAAGCTCATTTCTGTGTTTTTTGTTCGTCCAGGCAAATTTTGGACCAAAAATTAATTTATTTTCCAACCGGGGGGCGGGATTAAATTTTCCCGGCCCCCCCTTTTTTTCCCTGCGTTCAGCGATTGCAAAATGGGGGGGGTGCGGGCCCCCCTCCTCCTGCGGAAGTGCCTGGCGGAATTGGGGGGGGCGCCCCCCCCATTCTTTTTCGTTGCAGTGCCTGGCGGGCCGGCCCGCTGGGCGATAAAAAAAAGTTTTACTTTTTTTTAATTTTTTTTTTAAATTCAATTTCTCTGCGGCCCGCTCAGAAGCGGGCCGCGGGCCTCAAGGCCCATTAAGCCTTTTTCCTTTGTTTTAATGCCCAGAAATTCCCTTGTAGCTCCAAAAATTCACCAAAAATAGCTCCAAGCTTAGAAAAATCCTGGAAAAATTCCAGAAAATCTGGAAAATTCTCAGGAGTACCTGAAAAATAATAGGAGCTAAAATTAGTCACTAGAAATTGTATTTTATGTATAAAATGAAGTTAGGCGTTAATAAACCATGATATTGCAAGTAACAACGCCAAAATTGATATGATATACACTTAAAATACCCAGAAATGGGGGGGGAATAAGCAATTAATACCCCGAATCTGTCGGTCACGGAGGATGGCCGGCAACGAGATCTCAAGGAAGAAGGGCTGTCAAGAGGGGTGTGGCTTGTCGTGGTGGCCGGCGGCAAGATGGAAGAGGGGCGGCCGGCGGTCGGCTGTCAAAAGGGGGCCGTCGTCAGTTTTTGAGGGGCTGTCGGTAGTTTTTTAGGGATGGCCAGACTTAGGGGGTTGCTGCAGTTGATAGAGGAGGCCTGAGAGAAATCGCCGGCAGCAGGAGGGGTTGCCGGCGACTGCTGTGTGGGGGTGGTCGTGGGCTTCTTGTGGGCTGTCGGTAGTTTTTGTAGGGGAGAGGGCGGCAGTTGCAGCCTAGGCGGTGCTTGGTGTTGCATTGTCGACTGAGGGGAGAGGGGTTGCATGGCCAAGGGGCGGATCGTCGGAGGAATAGGTCACCGGCGGTGGGTTCTGTCGAGGGAGGGTGCATGAGTAGGGAAAGGGTGGCGGCTGCTTGCGTGAATACCCTAGGGTTAGTGCGTGGGTTGTGTTTTAAAATGAGGGTTTTGCTATATCGGGGGGAAAGTGAGTGGGATTTAAGTTGATTGGAGAGAGAGTGTGTGTAAGGGGCAGGGTAGATTTAGGGTGTAATTATCTAGGAGAATCATATCATGATACGTAGGATTCTCCAAAGATTAGATTAAGATTTGGTATTAGGGTTTGAATTTCAAATTAAACATAGGGCTAATCAATGATTAAAATGATTAAGGTGAAAGGCCAGTCTAACGACGTCCGAAAAATACACAAAAAATACCAGGATGATCGTGGCGACGAGAGGTTCAATAATATGGTGATTGGTCGCGTGCTAGGGTCACAAAAACGAAACTAAAAATAAAAAGGTCAAACGTCGAAGTCTAAAGTTACGACACACCTTCAAACAAAGTTGTTTTGTGGAAGAATGAGCCGTGAAATGATGTTCACAAAAATTTTCACAAATAAGTACTCTCTTATAGGGTCACAACGGTATATAACTTTGCACGTTTCGGATACAAGAGGAGGTCAAAATAAATACGCGTACGAAAAAGAACATACACGCTGAAATACACACGATCGAAAACGACCGTTACAGATGTTCTATGCCATTATAGGTTGTAGACTCAGGAAGATAGTATTTCGTATTTCTGATCATCCAGAGTTTGAATTCCTTAGTGGTAGTAGTTCCCTTGAATCGTTGAAGTTTAAGGCTAACCCAGTAGAAGTGCTGATGGAGATGGAAGCTGAACCTGTATTGCCAAGGGTAGTCCGGGATTTTTCTGATGTCGTTCCAGACGATATCTATGGACTTCCTCCGGATAGATCTTTGGAGTTTATCATTGATCTGATTCCAGGCACTCAACCGATTGCGAAGGCTCCATATCGTATGGCTCCTCTAGAGTTAGCAGAGCTTCGAAATCAGTTGGAGGATTTATCAGAGTGTGGCCTTATTCAGCCAAGTGTATCACCATGGGGTGTGCTAGTGCTTTTGGTGAATAAGAAGGATGGATCTCGGAGGATGTGCATCGATTACCAGGAGTTGAACAAGGTTACTATGAAGAACAAGTATCCTCTTCCTAGAATTGATGACATCTTCGATCAGCTTGGAGGATCGCGAGTATATTCGAAGCTGGATTTGAGAAGTGGGTATCAGCAGGTGAAGGTCAGAGGATCAGATGTTTCGAAGACTGCATTTCGAACCCAGTATGTTCATTATGAGTTCTTAGTGATGCCTTTCGGCGTTACTAATGCACCAGTCACATTCATAAGATTGTTGAACCAGGTCTTCTATGAGTACTTGGATAAGTTTGTGGTCGTCTTCATTGATGATATCTTGGTGTATTCCAGAACAGAGGAAGATCATGATGAGCATTTGAAGATAGTTTTGGAGACTCTGAGGCAGCACCAGTTATATGTGTAAGGACCCTGTCTATGGAGAAAACACTAGAAGGGGGTTGAATAGTGTTTATGCAAATTTAAAGGAATTTACGCCAAATAAAATGCAATCCAACAAATAGTGCGGAATAGAAAAACGACCCAAAGTGAAACACACGCAAACACAGAGATGTTTCAAGGGTTCGGATTACCCAAGTCAACTCCCGACTTGTTCCCGGTAATCCTACGTCCCTACCACCCGGATACCACCAGATACTCAAGTTAGAACCCTAACTTGAGGTTTCCTTAAAGCCCACTTGTAGCAACCCTACAAGTGCAATCGAATACAATCGATGTCCTTGACTCCCACAACCAGGGAGCAAGCAAAACCACTCTCACAACCGAGAGCACGATTCAAATAACCAAAGTTATGAAATATGAAAGCAACACTTACAATCACCTATGCCTTGAAGTAGAACTTGAAGGAGAAGTGTGATGTGTGTTGAAGAACTCTCTTGGAAGAGAGGAGAAAGCCCTTTCTCTTGACTGCACCAATTGCCTAGAAGATCAATCTTTGGTTCTAGGTTGGAGAGCAAGAGAACAAGATTTGGAAATACTTAGGGCTTTGGATTTGAGAGCTTTGATCTTTGGAAATGAAAGCTTGAGAGATTTTGCAATGAATGAGCAACCTTCCAATGGAACAGTAGAAGCTCTATTTATAGCTTTCTCAAATCCACAAAACAGTTTAGGCAAAAACCCAATTGGAATCCATGAGAAAAATCTCAACGGAAATAATCTGAACTTGCGACAGTCGACTGTTGAACAATCCACAGTCGACTGTTGCACAGTCAGCAATGGTAGGTGAGAATTCATAGGGTAACTTAACCGTGGACAGTCGACTGATGATGCAAAGACAGTCGTCTGTTAAAAAAACAGGCGACTGTAAATTCTTCGACAGGCGACTGGCCGAGAGAAGAGTAAGTTAGACAAATACTGGAAATCTCACAAGATACAGGACAGATGACTGATTCAGGTAATACAGTCGACTGTTAATCAGAACAGTCGACTGTATAACCTTAAACAGACGATTGTCAAAAGCAAGAGAAGTTTCTAGAGAGCTGAGTCAAAGAAATGACTTACAGACAGGCGACTGTTGCAGCATAGACAGTCGACTGATCTAATAGACAGTCGACTGTATATACAGCATAAGTCGACTGGCCGTAGAATTCAGATCAAACAGAGTTTGGGCAAGGAGAGACAGGCGACTGATTTACAATACACAGTCGACTGTCACTTGGACAGGTGCATGTGAATCGTTCAACAGTAGCATGTGCAAAATAATTAGAGAAGGCCCAAAACTATATTGTAATAGTCTGTGCATAACAGGCGACTGTAGAACAAAACACAGTCGACTGTTTTTGAGACAGGCGACTGTAAACTGTTAAGCAGTCGGCTGTTATAAACAATCCTAGCACAAACAAAAGAGAATTGAATTGGGAACAAAGGACAATGGTCTAATGATGCCCTATGACAGAATGTAGATGCGTGTGAGTGCTCCATCAAAGTTCTACTTCTAAGCTACATACTAGAAGAGATAAAAGAAAAATTACATTGACGAATAATCTCTGCTTTCCATCGTATGAGCTTGAAGTCTTTTCGGAGCTTCAATCATCAATCTACGATCATCCAATTCATGTCATTTGCATTCAATGACGTATGTGAGTCATCCATTGCTAGTTGATCTTTATAATAAGCTTAGGCAATGGATTAACAGTAAAATAGGGGATTAGTCACAAGTATTTATGTTTGCTCATCATTAACACCAAGTAGGGAAAAGTCCAATACTCAACAATATGCTAAGTATATCAAGTGTCAGTTTTGGCTGATCAAGGTTGCTTTTCTGGGACATGTTGTATCTGGAGATGGGATAGCTGTAGATCCAGAGAAGGTTGCTGCAGTAGAGAAGTGACCAGTTCCTAAGTCAATCACAGAGATTAGGAGTTTTTTGGGATTGGTTGGGTACCACAGAAAGTTCATCAAAGATTTCTCTAAGATCGCTGAACCTATGACTCATCTAACTAAGAAGAATGTTGCATACAATTGGTCAGAGGAATGCCAACGAGCATTTGATGAACTGAAGAAGAGATTGATCATTGCACCTGTCCTGACGATTCCATACCGTTCAAGTGGATTTGAAATTTTCTGTGAGCGTCAGACAGAGGATTAGGGTGTGTTCTCCATCAGCATGGTAGAGTAGTAGCCTTTACTTCTAGATTGCTGAAGATGCATGAGAAGAACTAACCTATGCATAACTTGGAATTAGCGACAGTGGTATTTGCATTGAAGTTATGGAGGCATTTTCTTCTGGGTGAACATGTAAAGATATACACATATCACAAGAGTTTGAAGTACGTATTCACTCAGAAAGAGCTGAATATGAGACAACACAGATGGCTAGAGTTGATGGCTGATTATGATATGTACCTTCAGTATCACCCTGGAAAGGTCAACATAGTAACTTATGCTCTTAGTCGCATGCCAACAGTGATGATGTTGACGGCACAGAGAGAACTTTGGGGTGATATTCAACAGATGGAGATTGAAGTTGTCTTATCTGGTACATCAGTAATGATGATGAACTTGCAGGTTCAATCTGATTTGGTTGAAAGGATTAAGGCAGCTCGGTCTGAAGATGGGAAGTTAAGGAAGATTCGAGAGCAGACAGAGGCCGGACTTCGTAATGATTTCTGTACCATGAAGATGGGTCTCTGCATTTTGGAAGCAGAATTTGTGTGCCATTAGATGATATTCGGGATGAACTACTGAGAGAAGCTCATAGTTCACCTTATTCTATCCATCCCAAAGGCACCAAAATGTATCGTGATTTGCGGCAACATTTTTGGTGGCACGGCATGAAGCGCAATGTGGCTAGGAGTGTAGCTTTATGTCTGACATGCCAGCAAGTCAAAGCTGAGCACCAGAGAACAAACGGACATTACAGCCTCTTCCGATTCCATAGTGGAAGTGGCAATATGTGACGATGGATTTCGTGACTGGCTTACCTCGTACTCCTTGAGGATATGATGCTATTTGGGTAATGTTGATTGATTGACCAAATTAGCTCAATTCATAGCTTTTCGAGTGGGCCAGTCGACCGATCATCTCGCCAAGAGATATATGGAGGTGAGATTCTTTGTTTTATATCACAATCTGATTAATTGTTGGTCTAAATTCTGATTAAGTAATGTATGCAGGAAATCGTGAGGCTTCACGGAGTGCCTGATGCATAGTCTCTGACCGTGATACTAGGTTTACGTATCACTTTTGGAGAAGTCTGCAGGCCGGCTTTGGGACTCAATTGAGTTTCAGCACTGCATACCATCCACAGACAGACGGTCAGTCAGAGAGGACGATTTAGATTCTGGAAGATATGTTGAGGGCGTGCAGTTGGATTTCAAGGGCTCTTGGGATGAACATCTATATTTGGTAGAGTTCGCCTACAATAATATTTATCAAGCCAGTATAGGCATGGCGCCATTTGCAGCTTTATATGGGAGGAAGTGTTGATCTCCTCTTAGTTGGGATGATGTTGGAGACCGCGAATTGTTGGACCCAGATATGATCGTTGAAAACGTGGATGTAGTGAGGGTCGTCAGAGATAATCTTCGCATATCCCAAGACCATTATAAGCATTGGGTAGATGTGAAGAGGCAACACTTAGAGTTTCAGCCAGGCGAACAAGTGTTTTTGAAGATCTCACCAACACGAGGGTTGATCCATTTTGGTAGACGAGGAAAGCTGAGCCCGAGATATATTGGACTTTTGAAGTTTGGCTCGTGTTGGAGAGGTGGCTTATATGATTGCATTACCAGCATCTCTTGAAGGAGTGTATAACGTGTTTTACATATCGCAACTCAAGAGATGTATTGGATATCCTAATCATGTCGTCGACTTCTTAGAGATTGAAGTGCAACCAGACTTGACGTAGATCAGCAACCAGTGGCTATTCTGGACAGAAGACAGAAGATGCTGAGGAAGAAGTCCATCAATCTAGTGCGGGTTATGTGGCACCGAGAGTCACGAGGAGAGTCTACCTGGGAACTTGAGGATGAGATGAGAGAGAAATACCCACACCTGTTTGTGTGATGTAATTTTGTTATGTATAATGATGTGATGTATAGAATGTTTTTCTTCTTATTTTGTAATCCCGATGACGGAATTTATTTTCAGTGGGATAGGATGTAATGACCCTATTACTAATATACAAGTATGTGTACGTATTTTTGGATGTATGGATACGTACAAATTTTTGAGTATGTTTATTAATTTTTCCAAAAATTTTGGGATGTTAAATTATTTTTAATTAAGTTTTAAGCATCATTTGGGTTTACAAAAGAGAAGTAGTTGGAGGAAATACTTTGTATTTAACTTGTATGGTGTATTCATTATGTATTTTTATTTTCTAAAAAATATTAATTCCAATAAACCCTAACCATGACACATAGCTAAGTTTGGTGTCATCTTGCATGTTAAGGGGGGATACACTTGTCATTAGCCTTGACCAAGTGTGTGGAGGAGGTTAATTTGGGGGGAAATACAAAAGGAAAAAAGGGAATGAAAAAAGAAAAGGAAAAGAGAATTTTGTATTGCACTCTCACCCTCTCCCTCTCTCCCCCTCACTCAGGCCGAATCACCCCATCCCCTTTTCACCCCTTGCATGCCACTCCCATCACCATTCTCCCCTTTAGCACCTCCCCTTCCACCTCCCAAACATCTCCACGCACAAAAATTACGTCACAAGCTTCAATTAAACCACAAGTTTCTCATTCCACCAAGATCAAATAATTTCCATACCCAAATTATATATTGAAGGAGAAGTTTGAAGAGGAAAAAGCTTGGGGTCATCAAGGAGAAGAAGGGCCAAAGACCTTAAGAAGGACTAATCAAGGTAGAACTCCTAATTCAATGGTAGGATTTTAGTTTCTGGAATAAAAACTGTAAACATCTATTAATTATGCTTCGAAATAAATTCTGACAAAAATATAGTCATATAGCTCATGAAATCTTACCCCATGTTCATATGTAACATGCCTATTATCAGTTCAGTAATTAGGAATAAAAATTCTATCTTTACAACATGTCTGCATTTCATTCAATCTGGGCACATTTTGGAAAAATTGATCTCAGTCCCTGCACATTCTATAAAATTTAGTGTACTTGGTCTCGTTGTAAATTTAACAACCTGTTCTACAGTTTTCCATGAGTGCTTGTTTTCGAGATTCTAACTGCAAAAGACTTAAAATAGCAATTGTTACAGCCTTCAGAATCTGTCTGAATAACAGATTCGATAGGTCTCACCAGACAAATCACCATAAATCATCTAGTTTATATTTCTGCATGAAATTTTATTTGTGAGTCCAGGACTATCATGTTCACAACTCTTAAGAGAAGAAAATTTGATGTTTAGTACAAATATTTGGTACATTATGCCTCTATTTGGGACTATCCTGTTATTTCCAGAGACTGAGTTGCATGAATGTGTTGTTTTGTCTTCAATTATGAATTTCCATGCTTGTGGCTTCAATATATGATTGTTACAAGATATAGATTAGCATGTTTCTACATGAATTAAAGTAGCATGTTGTTAGTAGCATGTTGTTAAATTAGTGAGCTCTTGTTATAGCTATATCGTTATGTTTCATGTTTATAACTATTCACATGATAATATATTATGTGATGTATTTCCTTCATGTTATGTGTAAACAAAATGTGGCAATGGACAATGAAATGGAAAGTACGTTGAAATGATGACTCGTGTTGTTGTATAATGGAAATGTAAAAGTGGTAATTAGGCCGCTAAATAATTTAATGGTGTAATGATGAATTGTTCTAAAAAAACTAAGAGTGAGGCAGAGTGTTAATGTCTGGAGCGCTCAATCCATTCTAAAATGGGTGAGACTCCAGATGTATGTTTGAGGGAAACACGTGTAAATTATAGGAGTTAAGGAGCGGACAGATGATGGGTTTCTCACTCGCCATGTCACTCCCTTAAGGGAATGTTGACTAGAGTTAGAGAGGCCGATGGTGTATTCGTGTTGCACCAGTAGGTAATTGATGGTTTTCTCCATTTGTCCCATGAAAACCCAAGATTTGTCTCACTCCCGTAAGGGGGGAGTTACGAGAGGCCCCTCCAGTGCTCGTGTCGCTGGTTGTGGTACCACTTTTCACCCACCCTGGGTGAAGTCCGGCTCATTAGCGCCCTACGGTTTACCTAGGTTTCCAAATAACCATTAAACATTTAATTTTAACTAACTTAATCTGTAATTATGGTCTTGTACTTTTGTTCTTCCGCTTTTACTTTCAGCACTTGTGAATCGTTCATTTAAATTCTGCATTTATTCTTTAGTTATTATAACATCTGTAGATAAATGGTTAGTTAGAAGGACCAGTTCCAAAAACTGGATCCTACTAAAGTGTTAAGAATTCATACTGGTTCACGTGTTGACGTGTCCTCTTGTGGTTTCAGGTGTGGGACCCGAGCAGACTGTGCGGGTTCCGAAGATAGAGACCGATGCCAGTGCTTCAGAGGTAGAGCCTACAGGCGATTTCGTCCAGCTGGACTTTCCTGGAGTAGACTAGTGGGTGTGTTGTACCATGTGTGGACACTTTTAGTTCTTTTTGGGCTGTGGTTTCTTTCTTTTGTACCCCCACTTTTGTACCCCCTCTTGTACAGCTGATGTATGTATTTGTACTTTGTATAATATAATGTAATGTACAATGTTGTTATGTTTTCCTTTCAGTACTACGATTTTATATTCTGTTGGATCACTTTACCTTTCTCTGCGTATTATTCCAGTGTTGTTGCAGTGGCCTGCTTATTTAATTAATTTAACCACATAAAAATGCCTAGTAGTATTTAGATAAGAGGGCTTGAAGCCCGAGTCTGAATACTATGGCAGCCTCGTTAGTTACGTCTCTCCGTATTTGGGAGAGCAGGGCGTGACAGGCTGGGTGACCGTCGACGCGCTGAGTGTGGTCTCCTGGATGAGGTCGTGGTCAATTCGCCTCTAGTCCATTCGGCCCTTCCATCTGCCTCATCCTGGATTGAAGTGTGGGTAAGGGATCGCACCGGTATGAAGTTCGGCATGGTGAACCGCCGCTCCGGGTTGGCGCTCTCATCGTCGTGGTCGGCGACCACGGCCGAGCGCAGCAGGGGGTGGTGCTCCTATCGGTCAGGGATGGCCGCTGAGCCCCCCTCCAGGTAGCGTAGGTGGCCTGCGAGTTGTTGGATGATTGCTGCCAGTGTTCAAAAGTGAGCGTTAGTCTTTTGGGCGAAGAGACAGAGTTACTCTTGGGTCCCGAGCATGAGTCGCTAGTGCCCTCGGTGGTATGGCTGTGCCCGTTTTTGGGCAGGATGTAGTCGCCCTCCTCATAGATGGGGGGCATGTGTCCTATTCCATTGCAAGCTGATTCCGTCTCGGTGATGTGGTTATTTGACGTGGGTGCTTCTTTGGTTCCCACAGACGGCGCCAGATGTTTCAGGGTGTTTTCTTACCACGGATTGGTTGACTGGAGGGCTGAAGGTCAATGCGATCACGCGGGGCACGCATGGCCTCCGAGAGACGGGCACGGCTGGTTCGGCTCTGCGAAGAGTGCACGAGTCCAAGCGTCAACGTGCTGAAGGGGATCCTCGACAAGACGACGGCCTCCGTAGGGGTGGAGATGAACGGGCTCGGGGGCGAGCGCATTTGACTTCGGACTGGTTGGGTGCCGAAGGGTAGCCTCGGTGCGGCTAGATCTTCTTGACCTGAACAGACAAGAAAGCTTGTTAGGAGGGTCGAACCTTGGTTCCGACCAAGTTTCCCCTCCGATGCCTAAGTCAACAAGGATGTGAAGGATACTCGGTGGGATAGGTATGGCTTACGGGGAGCCCGATACGCGAGTCCTCGGGTCGAGATGTGGAGGAGAATTATAAGGTGAAAGATAAGGTCGTTTAAGAGGAATACCTCAGTGTTTTGGGTATCCAGGAATTGATCCTTTGTATGTTGTTCTTCGAGTCACATTATAGGAGTCTTCCCTGTCCATGTCCCCTCGACGCCCCTTATCTCGCCCTGATGATCCACCACCTTGATGATGTCTCCATGGGTCATGAAGGTGGGCGTAATGGGGCTCCTTAATGGTGATTAAGGGGATGTGTTTTAAGGGGAGCAGTTAACTCCTGCTGGTGTAGGTCAACGGTTGCGCCCACTTCGGTCCGAGGCCGGCCCGAATCAAAGTCTTCGTGAGGGCCTCGTTCTCCCCAGGCCCTTGGGCTTGCGAGACAATCTTGGGCCGCTCGGTCTTGGCCCATCCTGTGAGGGCCATATCACTTATATTCATTCATATAGGGGTTACATCATCTAGAGCCCAAGGGACACCCACTACTAAGTGGGTGTAATGGTGGATGGTTAGTGGGTGGAGACCAAAGATCTTACACATTCATAACACTCCCCCCATCCATCCATTCTTAGCATATGAATTCTTCAGGATCCAATACGCTAATGTGGGGTGGATACTGCTGGATCCAGAGTTATCGTGTTTTCCTCGTTAAAACCTTAGCTGTGAAAAACCCAGTGGGAAAAACCATCAGCTTAAGAAAAAAGAGTACAATACACAAGTGACTCCTCCCGATCTGTACAAGCTTCAGGCGTGTAAGTCTTTCAGCTGTTTCATCCCTATATCTTTTACAAGCTTTGTATAAGTACATCTAGGCAATGCCTTGGTAAACAGATCAGCTAAATTATTACAAGACTGAATCTTCTGTACTTCAATCTGCTTCTGCTCTTGTAGCTCGTGCGTCCAGAAGAACTTGGGAGAATTATGCTTCGTCAGGTCGCCCTTGATAGTGGTTGGATGAGACTGGTGTGGTGGTCTGCTTTACAGATTTCTAGGAGATGGTCGTACCACAATAGGTGAACACGAAACCAGTTTGCGATTTCTCATTGTGTGGATCAGACCTGTAACCTGCATCTGCATAACCAATCAAAATGGAAGATCCACCTTTCGGAAAATATAATCACAGGTCAATCGACCCTTAGAGGTAGCACAGAAGCTGCTTAACTCCGTTCCAATGGGACTTTGTGGGCGCTGAACTGTATCTGGCTAGTAGGTTGACTACGAACGGTATGTTGGGAAACGTGCAGTTTGCCATATATAGAAGTGCTCCAATGACATTAAGGTAAGGTACTTCAGGACCTAATGTTTCCTCTCCCTCTTCAAGCGGCCGGAAGGGATCCTTATGTACATCTAAAGATCTAACGACCATTGATGTAATTAGAGGATGGCTCTTATCCATATGAAAATTTTTGAGTAATTTCCTTGTGTATGTGGATTGGTGTAACAGGATTCCTCCAATGAGTTGTTCTATATGTAAGCCAAGACAATATTTAGTCTTGCCTAGGTCTTTCATTTCAAATGTTAGTTTGAGGGTTTCAGATATATCATCAATCTCTGCAGGAGATCCGATGAGTTTAAGTCGTCTACATAGATGACTACTAATACGGATCTTGTTCCCGTGGTTTTAATGAAAATACATGGGCAGACTTCATTATTGGTGAAACCTTGTTGAACAAGGAATTCACTCAGTCTGTTATACCACATTTTTCCCGATGGCTTAAGACCATATAATGATCTTTGAAGCTTAACAGAATAGACGTCCCGAGGTCAATCATTTATTTCTGTAGGTATTTTGAAACCATCTGGAAGTTTCATATAGATATCTTTATCTATATTGCCATATAGATATGCAGTCACAATGGTCATGAACTGCATTTCTAGGCCTTCCATTGATGTTAAGCTTATTGTGAATCGGAATGTGATCGCATTCATAACCGTCAGAATGTGATCGCATCCATAACCAGGGAATTTGTATCTTCATAATCTATCCCCGGTCATTGGGAAAATCCCTGAGCTACAAGCCGTGCTTTTTAGTGTACGATCTGATTATTCTAATTTCTTTTCCTTATGAATACCCACTTGTTTCCCACAGTTTTTACACCTCTTGGTGTCTGGACTACTGGTCCAAAAATTTGTGTTTCAAGAGTGAGTCCAGCTCTACTCCTATTGCATCGTTCCACTTTGGCCTATCATCTCTGTGTCTGCATTCAGCTAGAGATCGTGGATCGATATCATTGTCGCATTGAGCGACGTGAACAGCAATATCGAACGCGAAGTCATCGTCGTCGACAGTGCTTTTTCTGTCCAGTACCTCCCCGGTACGTACGACATTTAATGATATTTCTCATGTATTGTCCTCTTCGGGGGACTGAAGGAGGGGAGAGGTTACTGGTCTGAGCTCAGCATCCTGTAGTGGGATATTCGTTATTTCTCCAGGTATTTTTCTCTTACGAGGGAATTTATCCTTGGAGCCAGGTGGTCGTCCTCTTTTTATTTAGGGTACGGCTGATTTCGCTGCCGGTGGATTGCACCCATCTTTGGAGATGTCAATCCTAGCTGGGTATTTGCAGCAGGGACGTGTGATCTGATAATTTTTTGGTTATCAGTGAATTTGTCCGGGAGTAAATGTACTGTATTCTGAATGTGAAGGATCTTCAAGATCTCATCTTCACACAGATTAGTATGCGGATCATAATAAGACAAAGTCTTAGTATCCCAAGAAATGGTCTCTGAAGCTTCAGGCTTTTTAGTTTGTGAGCCTAGTTTGGAAAAAGAATTTTCGTCAAACTTACAATCTTCAAGACGAGCCTTAAACGCGTCGCCAGTGAGGGGCTCAAGGTATCTAATAATGTAGGGTGAATCATACCCTATGTAGATACCAAGCCAGCATTGAGGGCATATTTTAGTCCTCTGTGGAGGTGCTATGGAAACATAGACTGCACAACCGAATACTCTCAAGTGATAAATATTGGGAGGTGCATCATATGCAAGCTGCATCGGAGATAAAATATGACCACCAGAGGGTCGTATTCTGATAAGCGAAGCGGCATGCAAAATGGCATGTCCCCATGCATCCACATGCAACTATGATTGCATTAGCAATGGACGAGCAATCAATTGCAGACTCTTTATAATAGACTCAGCTAACACATTCTGGTTGTGAACATGAGCTACTGGATGTTCAATTTCAATACCAGTTGCTTGGTAGTAGTCTTGAAAGACTTGTGAAGTGAATTCCTCATCATTGTCTGTAACGACCACTTTTCGTGGTACGTTGTTTGTGCACGTGCTTTTGTCCGTGCACGTGTTTATTTTAGACTTTATTTGTTTGTGAACACTTTTGTGTGATAGGCCGTGGTGAACGTCTCTGAGAGTATTAAATAGTGGCACTATCTTGGAACGACACTTCTCGAGTCGTTTTTCCACAATTTAAACTTACTCGATGAGACGTGACGATTTTCACTTTTGACATGAGACGTTTCTATTTTTAGTTTCGTCGTCCGACGTCGAAATTGAGTTCCGTCTTCTTAGCTAGCTCACTTTCGTCATCACGATCACCCCGATATTTATTTTATAATTTTTGGAGTTGATTTGACCACTTTTATATTTTTAACAAGTTTTATAATATTTTTAATAATTAATTTTTAAATTATTTTCGGCCAAATAAAATTTATTTGAGTTTTAAACGTTTTAAAGAATTTTTGAGCCAATTTCCAGCTCATTTGGACCAAGTCAAACCCTTGGGTGAGTTGGAGAAGTTGAATTTCAAATTTTAAATTATTTTAAACTTCTAATCCTATTAGATTTAGCCCTAGACCAAGTCAACCCATCTATACTATATAAACAACCCCTAGGAAGACCTATTTTCGCAAGAAATTAGCCCTAGCCTCTTCCAAAACCCAAATTTGACGTTGCGACGATTCGTCGCAACGTTGCGACGTTCAGCCACCGCACCGACCGAGAAAACCAAGCAATTTTCCCCGCTCCGACCGCTAGCCGCCCCCGCATCCATCGCCGCTTGCATCGCAGCGCATCGCCCCGCTCCGTTCCCTCGGTCTGACCGAGGGCTTGGCCCGCACCCCGCTCGCATCCCCGCTCCGCATCAGCTCCGCACCGTCGCCCGCAGCTGTCGCCCGCATCGCCCACGCCTGACCGAAGCGCCCGCTCGCATCGACCGCTCGCCGCTCGTTGCAACGTTGCAATGTTGCAACGACCCGCTCCCAAGCGCACGACCGACCCGCCCTACCGCTCTGACCGAAGGAGACAGCCCCGCGCCGCTGCTGCGACCGACCCAAACGCTGCACAGCCCCGTTTCCCCGCAGCGACCGAGAGAATCTCCCGCATTGGCTGGGTACGACCGAGAGCCACTCGTCGCAACCCCGCATCCGTCGCACCACTTGCCTCCGTGGGCCCCCCAAGTTCTCCAGAGGTATTGTGGGTCCCCCAAAGGTCCCTATGAATACTGTGGGCCCCCCTAGGTGCGTTCTCTTCGACGATTTGCCGCGTACGACGTCGTCGCACGTCATAGCCCGTCGTCGCACGTCCGAGCTTTGGAATCTGGAATCGTCGCCCCGGTTGATTGCTCTGAAATTTCCAGCGAGGAATCTAATTGGAATCTGGACTTGGAGCACGATCTTTTATTTCAACCCCCGGCATCGCTACCCGACGTCGGTGTAGCTTTCGCGTCGTGTTGAGGTAACGCTTTGCACCCCGAGGACCCCCAACCCAATTGCATGCTAATCAAGACTAAAAATCAGTATTTTAAAGTATTTTAAATGTTTTATAATTCACTAATCAAGATTAAAAAAACGGATGTAGGCCGGTGGACTTGTGCACGTAGGAATTGTGACTTTGGACTCGTTGGACGGTGTTTCCCTGACGTGATAATTGCAGGCAAGTGAAACTTGCCAACTCTTGTGTAGGGCCATGTTTTTAGGCCACTTCCTTGTTTTTAGCATAAAAGAGACTAGTCAGTGAAATGATAGCTGGCTAGACGCCTACTTGATCTAGTTTGACAACGAAACTAGATCCGTCACCTAATTGATCTAGCTTGACAACAAAGCTAGATCCAACCCTTAAAACTTGTTGTTCATGCATACTAAACTGTCACGTTTACTTTCCTTACATGTACGCCTTACTACTTGTCTTGTCATGTCATCCATGCATTGAATGTCGCATTCGTAGCACACGCTACAATACTTGTACTTGTACTCCCTTGTCTGGCTAGGTGCACCCCTAGACCAACAAGATAAAACACTTCCTGGCTCGTGTTCCAGAAGCGAGCATTCCCATTCGGGGGTAAGGCCCTGGCTCGACACACGTGGAGGGGTAGGGATAAACGATCACTTGAGCTTAGGAGTTGGCCCGCGCAGCCACTCTAGCCAAAAGGCGGAATCTCTGTGCACGAGGTGCTTACTTTCCTTGTCTTGTACTTGTCTTGTGAATGATTCATGTAATACTTGTCATCCATGCCATGCCATGCCCGTACTTGCTTTACTTGTTGCACTCATTACTTTAACTGCCATGTCATTGCATCATGCTAGAACTGCTAGGTTGCTTTACTTTTACCTACTTTCAGTTTCCTTGCACAAGTCTTCCAGACTTGCTGACATGTGCCCCTTGCTCTTTTGGGTGTCACATGTTAGACCCTGAGCCAGAGACAGTTGTTGAGGACGAGGTGGTTGCTGACACTGAGCCTACGTTCGTCGGGGAGTTCGTGGACACCGGAGACCAGTTTTAGAGACTGTTGGCGTTGCTTTTGCTTTAGGTTGCTGTTAGATGTCGGTGCTTGCACCATTACTTTGTTTCTGTACTTTGTACTTTTGTTGGCCATGCTGGGGCCTCTTTTAGACTCTTTTATTTCTAGCCTGGTGGCTTTTCTGCGATGTTGAGATTTATTATTATGGATATTCTGAGATGTTTCTTTTGTCTCTTTCGTTATTATTATCTTTGTTTCATTTCGCGTTGCAAGGACCTGCAGTTTAAATTTGATTGACGCTTATCGGACTTGCAGCTTTGTAGCTTCAAGTCTGAGCGGACCTTCTCACGCTTCGCCTCCACGTTTTTGGGAAGCGGGGCGTGACAGGTTTTGTTGGTGGCCCATGCAGGTCCAATCTTGCAATTGCGAATTAACGAAACAACGATAATAACAGAATGTCCATTAAATAAATTACAACATCTAAGTCATTAAGCTATGGAGTCTAAATTTTTGTTCGTTTTCTATGTCGGTAGATGGCGAGAAGACGACAGACTCGAGTTGGTGGCGGACCTACTCTGAAGACTTGCTATTTCTGTGGCAAGACCGGGCACATTAAGGAGAAGTGCAGAAGATTTCTAGGCTGGTGTTTGATTTGTGGTGCTGTTACTCATTCAGCGAAGGATTGTCGGCATGCAAATCAATTGCGGAAAGCATCGGAGGGAATTCCGCAGCAGAAAGCACCAGTAACTGGGCCAAGTCGGAAGGTGTGCCATCATTGTAGCAAGACTGGTCATGAGAAGAAACAGTGCAGGAAGAGGCTGGGCCAATGCCTGATTTGTGGAGATCCTACTCATACTATGAAGGAGTGTCCGAAGTCTAACCAACCTTGGAAGGAACCCATCGCTGCACAGCCGTTACAGCAGAAAGCACCTGTGCCTACAAGTCGTGGACCAGCCCTCGTTCCACAGAAGCAGGCTTTTCAGCAGGCCATGCAGCCAAAGGAGCAGGCTTATCCGATGACGGCAGTGGAGAGCGAGACTGTGGATGAGGTTATCGCAGGTAAATCTCGACCTAGTTGTTTCTTCCCGTAGTTAGTCCTGACCTGTTAAATTATGCTTGCATATGATTGTTTGCAAAAAAGGGTTGATTGTTAGACTGTTAATTAGAGCCCTTGCTGAGAATTGATTTAATCATTATAGGAGTTACCTTAGTGGTCCTCGTCTACCCCTGACCATATCAAGACTTCTAGAATTTCCTTCAGTCGTTCGTTTGGGTTCATCGATTTCGGACCAAGCTGAACGCATTCCATTACCGCCTAGCTCCCTTAGAAAGACCAAGCGCTAAGTTTCTTAAGCTTTATTTGGGCGACTGTAGGAGTTTTCCCGTAGGTATCCTGGGCCATATCCTAGGCGTATGTATGTTTTGAACATCTGACCGTTTTCCTTGCCTCGATTCCCGAGATCGCCTCATGACAATCGTCGTCAATTTTCAAATCTCTCCATTGCAAATCTTGAACCTTCTGAAAGCATTTTCTTTTTTGATTTCCTCTTTCCCTAAGTTTTAAATGTGTTCAAATTTTAATATGTATATATACTTACACTTCATGCTCCTCGTTGATTTAAATTTTTAAAACTATTGTCGAAATTCTTGAATAATAGTTTATAATACTTCTTCAGCCTACACTTTTGTACCTACGAAAATACATATTTCCTTTCATATATTAATTTCATTCTAAACTATACTTTAGCCTTGCCCAATTCGATTTATAATTTTCATTCTTATTTGTGTTATTCGAATGATACGTCGTGGTTACTTTAATATACTTTCAAGTCACATGGAATTTCAGCTTTTAGCCAGTCGGTTTTATGCTCATCGTTTTCGCTATTTCAAAATTTTAAGAAATTACTATTCCTGGCCCAGACTTCCCCTAGTTGGTTTTAAAGCTTTACCACAGTTTTTGATAATTTCACTACCAAGTTAATATTATTTTTCCGTGCACCATACATACTTTCAATTATTTTTATATCCGTACCAGACTTGTTGTGCTCGTATATTAAGAACCTTGTGTAAATCAGTCTCTCAATTTTTTTGCAAATCCTGGTTCATTTAAAAAGCAGTTTCGATATTGGTTATTTTAAATTTTCCATAACCTAAAAGTTTTAAAAGCATTTAACATGAGTTTAAATCCTTCCATTACTTGATTTCCTTCTTTGACTTTCACAAACATTATATTAAATTACTGCCGTATAATATTTTCTAAACTATGTCTTCAATGTTCGTGTAAACGAATCACTTCCTTTTATAATGATTTTATATAAACCAATAGACCACTTTCTCTTATATGTACACTCGACTCAAACTTATTTTGAAACAACACGTTTTATCGATCTCCAAATATTTCTTTCCAGACGAGGATTTCAACTTTTGAAGTACGACAGTTTTCAAATTTTGCGTATTCCAGCTTATGACATTCTATTTCTCCATCCCACATAAGTATCGCTACATCTCCCTTTCCCCTACCCAAGCATTCACGATTGATTCGTTGTTCCACCTACCCAAGCTGTCCTTCTTTTAGTCGTCCCATCGGAATTCATGCTTACCGATCCTTCCCTCGTCACGCTTTCGACCTCCCCCTACTGCTTAGGCTTTAGTGCCCGTCAATGTCTGTGACGACCCTAAGTGGTTAGTAGGCCCTTGGACCTTGTGATGTTGTCGTAGTGCACGTACCTAAGTTGTGTACGTGGGCTTGAATGAGTATAACCCCATGGTATATTGATGCTTGCCTATTGTGTGATATATATATATATATATATATATATATATATATATATATATATATATATATATATATATATATATATATATATATATATATATACTCGGAGTTATTCGTAATATTACGAAGTTGCTTGGGTGTTAATATTTATAGAATTGTGAGTGGATAGCTGTACCATACTAGGGATGCCTGTGTATATAGGAGTTAGCGTTGAAATATCTAAGTTGTGTATGTAGTAAGAGATACTTATAATGGTTGAAGCAATATGCTGGTAAAACTATGTGTATGCTAGGTGTGATAATAATAATAGGTGTTGGTGCACTAGTTATAGGTGGTAGGCTATGGTGTGAATATATATGTTCCACGTGGGTGACTATACGATGAATGCGTAGGTATTAAGGAGTGTATTATAAATATGCGTGTGCTGATGTCTGTGTTATTATTATAGTATATAGGGTGATTGAACTATGTGAGTATTACTTGACTAAACATTAAGTGTGATTGGCTTATGGTATGGATTTGGTGGTATTGGTAGACGTATAAATATTGGAGTGGTATTGTTATAGGTATAAATGCCGCGTTACGTATATAGAATATTCTGATATGTGTATTGAGTCCCACTCAAGCTTGAGTGGGTATACTCTAAGTATATTGATGTGTATGTCTGAAGTTTGAATATAGCGATGTTTGATGAATGTATAGTGATAGAAGTGGTTGTGCCTAGTTGTGTTACACACATGATTGTGGGTCGCTACACCAGTATATAGTTATAGGAGCTGGTCTTGTGGTATAGTTAACTACTAAGGACTTGCTCGTGTGAACGTATGAGTACTAGCTAAAACTAGGTGTGTAAGTGTGCTAGTTATATAATGATATGATTGGTATACGTGAATGAAAAGTTAGCGTGTATGGGTGTGCACCATGCACGGGTAAGTATGTGCTTAGTTATAGGTATTGATGACTATGGCATATATGGCGTGTCGTAAATACAGTTATAGGACCGTACGTAATGTGAATGTATGGTGAAATATTTGAATACATTTGAATGACTATATATATTATGAAATTATAGTAGTGGTGAATGTATATTAGATATAGTGAACTTGATTTAATAATGGTATGGTGTGACTATATGTGTTGAGATGTTTGGTATTGGATGAATGTTAGAGGGTAGTATACCCTTGATGTTTGTGCATAGGTAGCTATCTATATGTAGAGCAATGATTGTATTTGCTAAGTGTGACACTATCCTTATATGAGTATCTGAAATATTGTTTTGTGTTTAGGTAAGTAGTAGTTATATAAGGGATGTATGTTTATATATATAATTGAAATACATGTATGAATTTGACTGGCTATAATAGGTATAAGTATATGACGTACGTGAATATATATACGTGTTGGTAGTGTTAATGTTTGACTACCTAGTGCGTATATGAGCACCTGTAATGACTATACTTGGCTTGAAGTATAAAGTGACTTGAATGGGGTAGTTACTAGAGTGACTAGCTATATTAGAAAGTCCGAGGACGGACTTTATTCTAAGGTGGGGAGGATGTAACGACCACTTTTCGTGGTACGTTGTTTGTGCACATGCTTTTGTCCGTGCACGTGTTTATTTTAGACTTTATTTGTTTGTGAACACTTTTGTGTGATAGGCCGTGGTGAACGTCTCTGAGAGTATTAAATAGTGGCACTATCTTGGAACGACACTTCTCGAGTCGTTTTTCCACAATTTAAACTTACTCGATGAGACGTGACGATTTTCACTTTTGACAGGAGACGTTTCTATTTTTAGTTTCGTCGTTCGACGTCGAAATTGAGTTCCGTCTTCTTAGTTAGCTCACTTTCGTCATCACGATCACCCCGATATTTATTTTATAATTTTTGGAGTTGATTTGACCACTTTTATATTTTTAACAAGTTTTATAATATTTTTAATAATTAATTTTTAAATTATTTTCGGCCAAATAAAATTTATTTAAGTTTTAAATGTTTTAAAGAATTTTTGAGCCAATTTCCAGCTCATTTGGACCAAGTCAAACCCTTGGGTGAGTTGGAGAAGTTGAATTTCAAATTTTAAATTATTTTAAACTTCTAATCCTATTAGATTTAGCCCTAGACCAAGTCAACCCATCTATACTATATAAACAACCCCTAGGAAGACCTATTTTCGCAAGAAATTAGCCCTAGCCTCTTCCAAAACCCAAATTTGACGTTGCGACGATTCGTCGCAACGTTGCGACGTTCAGCCACCACACCGACCGAGAAAACCAAGCAATTTTCCCCGCTCCGACCGCTAGCCGCCCCCGCATCCATCGCTGCTCGTATCGCAGCGCATAACCCCGCTCCGTTCCCTCGGTCTGACCGAGGGCTTGGCCCGCACCCCGCTCGCATCCCCGCTCCGCATCAGCTCCGCACCGTCGCCCGCAGCTGTCGCCCGCATCGCCCACGCCTAACCGAAGCGCCCGCTCGCATCGACCGCTCGCCGCTCGTTGCAACGTTGCAACGTTGCAACGACCCGCTCCCAAGCGCACGACCGACCCGCCCTACCACTCTGACCGAAGGAGACAGCCCCGCACCGCTGCTGCGACCGACCCAAACGCTGCACAGCCCCGTTTCCCCGCAGCGACCGAGAGAATCTCCCGCATTGGCTGGGTACGACCGAGAGCCACTCGTCGCAACCCCGCATCCGTCGCACCACTTGCCTCCGTGGGCCCCCCAAGTTCTCCAGAGGTATTGTGGGTCCCCCAAAGGTCCCTAGGACTACTGTGGGCCCCACCTAGGTGCGTTCTCTTCGACGATTTGCCACGTATGACGTCATCGAACGTCATAGCCCGTCGTCGCACGTGCGAGCTTTGGAATCTGGAATCGTCGCCCCGGTTGATTACTCTGAAATTTCCAGCGAGGAATCTAATTGGAATCTGGACTTGGAGCACGATCTTTTATTCCAACCCCCGGCGTCGCTACCCGACGCCGGTGTAGCTTTCGCGTCGTGTTGAGGTAACGCTTTGCACCCCTAGGACCCCCAACCCAATTGCATGCTAATCAAGACTAAAAATCAGTATTTTAAAGTATTTTAAATGTTTTAGAATTCACTAATCAAGATTAATAAAACGGATGTAGGCCGGTGGACTTGTTGATTCGGGATATAAATTGCATATTTTACCCCCTAACTATCCACATTTTGTGCTAAAGATTAGGCTTAATTGTGCTCCTTTTGGGTATATTTTCACTTTAGGTCATTTTCGGGGCTTATTCTCATTTTTGGCACAAAATACGGTTTTTATCGTCTTTATTGGCCTACTATTATTTTTCATATGCTCTTGCTATTATTGTGATCATATCTCCATTTTTTGGGAATTATTTGAGCATTGGAATATTTTATATAGCTTATTGGGAGGTCAATATTGTTTTCTTTAATAGTCAGTATATCTATTTTCACTTCAAATGGACTAATTTTTGCTTCTCCTATTTTTCAGGTACTCCTGGAAGCCTTGGGAATTTTCCAGATTTTTTTGGAATTTTTCTAGGATTTTTAGCTATTTTTGGAGAATTTTTTGGAGCTTAGAAAGGGATTCTTGAATTTCTGAAAAAGAAAAAAATTAAAAAAAAATAAAATATTACAAAAAACCACGTTTGCGGGCCGGCCCGCTTTCCAAATCCCGCAGGCCCGCAACAGAATTTAAAAAAAAATAAATAAATTTTTTTTAATGCGGGCCGGCCCAGCAGCGGCCGGCCCGCTTGTTTCGACGGGCGGGCTTCTCAGCCCGCCCGCTCGTCGAGCGGGCGGATTTCACGCCCGCCCGCTCGTCGAGCAGGCGGGTGGCGAGCGGGCCGGGGTCCGACCCGGCCCGCCCCGCCTCCACTTGTGCAGAACGCGTGTGCGTTAGCTGCCGGCGGGTCGGGCGCAGTAAACCCGACCCGCAAGCCCAAATTTGGGCCTTTTTGTGGCCTGATGCGAAAAATAGAGAGGGGGATTCGGCTGTTTGGAATATTTCTTGCGTTTTTTGGCTGTTTTCTAGGGTTCTTGGGGGTTCTTCTTCCCCAAAGGGGTAGGGGTGGAGCTTGGAGGCCATGGATGGTGGAGAAGCTTGGTGGAGGTGCTAATGTGGAAGGGAAGACTCATTTGAGGAGATCTTGGGTGAAATTCTTCCTCTCCCCCTTTGTATTTTTGCACTTCTCTTTTTGTAATGAATTTGTGATGAATTTATTTATAAATCTCATCTTATTTGGTATGATGGAGTAGTGTGATTGCTTGTGTGGTTGTGTTGATTGATTGTTGTTGTTGGGTTGAGAATTGTATCCCTAGCACATTTTCACTTTCTAATTTGTGGATGAAGCTTTGAGTAGATTTGTTTATTGGAACCCTAAGGGGAAATCCAAGAAGAGGATAATCCTAGCGGACCCTCTCTAATGTGCTTAATTGATTATTACTCATATGAGCTTCATTCATTACTTATTGCACCCCACACGTTCGATGAAATGTCGTATTTTCCGATTGAGCTTCCTTAGCCGGGAGATCAATTGAGTTATATTTGGGATGATCTCTTGTGCCCACGGCCTCATTCACATGCACACCACACGAGTCCTCCTCGTTGCTTGCCGATTCGGCTCTCCACCCCTAGCCACTTAGGTTAGATTTTATTTTTCACCACACTTTTTCCTCCTCTCATCCACCGTAATTGAGTTAGTTGTAAATCACTTTAATTTTCTTTATCAGTCAAATTTGTGAACGTAGAACGAATTGTCCCTGTGATCCGACCCGGTACTCACCGGTTATTTTTATATTGCATTGACGCTCCTACGCTTGGGAGCGGAAGGCGTGCACTTGCGCGTTTTCCGAGTCAACCAATTGGCGCCGTTGCCGGGGACAACGGTTTTTATTAGTAGCAATTTTTGATCGATTTCGAAAGCTTTAGTGTGATACTTCTATCTCTTAGTGTGTGTCTTTCCGTTTATTTATTTTCCACTTTTTGAGTCGTTTGATTGTTTATTTTCATTTGTTTTGTGAAAAAAATTTTTTAACAACATGGCATCACCTTCAAATTTTTCGGACGTTGGTTTGGAGGATATCCCACTTCCGCCATACTTCCATGGCACGGAGTGGGAGAACCCTCACTTACATATTAAAAATTTTGAAGATTGGATGCATTCATGTCTTGGTGGGAATATCGATGATGATTGTATATATTTTAGATTCTTTCCTGATTCTTTACAGGATGATGCTAGACTTTGGTTTGATTCATTGTCTCTGGACTCACATTTTACTTGGTTGTCATTTTAGGCTGAATTTCTCCGAGTGTTTTTGCCTATCTTTTTGGAGCAGGTACAGGGGCGGCAGGCCATGGAGCATGTAGCGAGCTTTATCCAGGCTGAGTGGGAGGCCTACCATCAGGCTTGGCAGAGGTTCACTGATTTGGTGCTTGCGTGCCCACACCAGAGCTTTCACGAGGATCATCTTCTGCAGATCTTATACACAGGGTTATCGCCATCTGGGCGAGATTTGGTGCAGATGAGTTGCGGTGGGGAGTTCTTTGAGTATTCGACAGAGGATTCTTGGTGTTACCTGAGGGACCTTGCAGAGTGGGAGCGGACTGCGCCATCTGGAGAGCCGTCACTTGGATATGAGGATGATGGTCAGTCTCAGCTTCCACTTCAGGATGCAGAGCTGCAGGTCCAGTGCCAGCCTGAGGAGCCAGCTGAGGGCTCATTCCAGTGCGACCCTATGGATTATCTAGAGAGACCTGTGAAGAGGGTGCATTGGGGCCAAGTAGAAGAGTTTGAGCATATATATATTGAGGAGTCAGAGGAGATAGATGATGGAGTGCGTGTCGACCACGACGGTGACACGATGCATTTTCACTTTGAGGTTGAGGATGAAGCGGATGTGCATGATGGCCAAGAGCAGATTGAGGACACCATGGGACCTGAGCCACATTCCACTTCAGAGTTAGCTTCGCAGGTCGAGGCGGTTGAGTATTTTGGGAGGAAGACTGAGATGAGCTATTTCTGGGATGGTGAGGACGATGCGTGCTTGGATTTGCCCGAGACGTGTCTACCTCCAGTCCTATCACAGATGTCACTTCCCTCGCCTCAGGATGCGCACTTTTCAGTCATCGAGGAGGTTTGTCAGGAGCATTTACCAGTTGTGGGGAGTGCCGCAGAGACTGTTGGTGTTGATATTGATTTCGAGGAAGAGGATAGCGACAGGGATTGCGAGATGGTATATATTGAGCCCGAGCTCCCTCTTACTCCAGTTTGCTCTCTGCAGCTCCTTCCAGCTCCTCTTGAGGCCGTGCATCATTCCGAGCCTAGCATCGCGTTTCAGGGAAGTTCCCATCTTACTTTTTCCTCCACCCCTGAATCAAATTATTTACTTCCATATCATAATGATTCGGATTGTCGTCATTTGATCGTAAATTCTTTTATTCATTTCGACGACCCATTTTGGCAAGCTTTTCACTTGGATGGGCACTTTCGCCCAATTATTTTTGACACGACCTATCTCCCTCATTTTGCAGGAATCCATCACAAGGAGATGCTTGGGGTTGTGTCGCTTGCCATTAATGCCCGCATTGGAGGTGGGGCATTGGATGTGGCGACGCTCGCGGAGGAGCGTAAGGATATGATCGAGCAGTTGCCACCACCGTTATACATTCGAGATCCGCCATTTGCCACGGTGTGTTCTTTCCATGTAGTGTAAATAAATAAAATTAAAAGTTAGTTTGCTTTTGCATTTTGCTTTCGTATGCTTTTCTTTTTCTTTTCTAGGATCTTTTGTGAGATCTAGTACTCTCCCAACATTGAGGACAATGCTTATTTTAAGTTGGGGGGAGAGTGTTAGAATCTTTAGGTTTGGTAGGATTTTGGTGTAAAATTTTTTTTTGAGATCCCTCCATCTTGCTCTCATCCATTGATTTTCATTGCATATTATATTTTGGCCTCTTTGTCCCTACGCCTTTAGCTTTGTTTAGTCCCTACTTGCTCAATGCCATGCGATTTTTCGGATTATCATTTTGGTATCGATTTCTCGATGTTTGATTGGCACGTTTTCATTTCTTTTCCAATTTGGAGTCGAATGTTAATATACCATGTATGAACTATTTTATACGTCGTGATATCTCTTTGAAACAATTTGGAAAAAGTTTGGTGTAAGTGATTGCATTTGTTGGGATGAACGGTGTGGTTTTTAATTGGATTGGATTTGGCCATCTTGTGCATGCTTTGTTTTCTTCTTAGAAGTTGGTGGATGAGTTGCTAATTTGTGTTGGAATGAAAAAGATAGTAGTATAAGTGAATGGTTTTTCTAATCAAATCGAGTAGCAGGTGCCCCACGAAACATTGGGGAGGATGCCAAAGATGAGATTTAGGGAATCATTCCATCCATTTGCATATATAGCGTCATCGCGTGTATGTAAATGTGGTCGTGTTTGCATTTATGGCGTTATCGCGTGAATGCAAAACATAAACATCAAAAACAAAAAAAAGAAGAAAAAAAAGAAAAGAAAAGAAAAATGAAAGAATAAGCAACATGAGTGATGCAATCTCATCTCCCACAACTTAGAAGAAATTTCTTTCGTTTTGGCCATTTCCATGAAAATTTGAAAATTTGACATCGTGATATTTTTCCGATACGTGTGATACGGTGCTTATTCCTTACTTTTCTTTGAATTGGATCGAAGGGAGTGTCATTTGTTATTTACTTTCATATATTTGGTATATTGGCTTTGGAATCAAGTGGAAATACTATTTTGGGGTGTGCCATGAAGATATCGTGAGTTGGTGCATGTTTTTCCAATTTAATCCGAATTTATCGCATATTTTGCTAGGGGCTAGCAAAAAGCTAGTTGGGGGTGTGATTCGGGATATAAATTGCATATTTTACCCCCTAACTATCCCCATTTTGTGCTAAAGATTAGGCTTAATTGTGCTCCTTTTGGGTATATTTTCACTTTAGGTCATTTTCGGGGCTTATTCTCATTTTTGGCACAAAATACGGTTTTTATCGTCTTTATTGGCCTCCTATTATTTTTCATATGCTCTTGCTATTATTGTGATCATATCTCCATTTTTTGGGAATTATTTGAGCATTGGAATATTTTATATAGCTTATTGGGAGGTCAATATTGTTTTCTTTAATAGTCAGTATATCTATTTTCACATCAAATGGACTAATTTTTGCTTCTCCTATTTTTCAGGTACTCCTGGAAGCCTTGGGAATTTTCCAGATTTTTTTGGAATTTTTCTAGGATTTTTAGCTATTTTTGGAGAATTTTTGGAGCTTAGAAAGGGATTCTGGAATTTCTGAAAAAGAAAAAAATTAAAAAAAAATAAAATATTACAAAAAACCACGTTTGCGGGCCGGCCCGCTGGCCGGCCCGCTTTCCAAATCCCGCAGGCCCGCAACAGAATTTAAAAAAAATAATAAATAAATTTTTTTTAATGCGGGCCGGCCCAGCAGCGGCCGGCCCGCTTGTTTCGACGGGCGGGCTTCTCAGCCCGCCCGCTCGTCGAGCAGGCGGGTGGCGAGCGGGCCGGGGTCCGACCCGGCCCGCCCCGCCTCCACTTGTGCAGAACGCGCGCGCGTTAGCTGCCGGCGGGTCGGGCGCAGTAAACCCGACCCGCAAGCCCAAATTTGGGCCTTTTTGTGGCCTGATGCGAAAAATAGAGAGGGGGATTCGGCTGTTTGGAATATTTCTTGCGTTTTTTGGCTGTTTTCTAGGGTTCTTAGGGGTTCTTCTTCCCCAAAGGGGTAGGGGTGGAGCTTGGAGGCCATGGATGGTGGAGAAGCTTGGTGGAGGTGCTAATGTGGAAGGGAAGACTCATTTGAGGAGATCTTGGGTGAAATTCTTCCTCTCCCCCTTTGTATTTTTGCACTTCTCTTTTTGTAATGAATTTGTGATGAATTTATTTATAAATCTCATCTTATTTGGTATGATGGAGTAGTGTGATTGCTTGTGTGGTTGTGTTGATTGATTGTTGTTGTTGGGTTGAGAATTGTATCCCCAGCACATTTTCACTTTCTAATTTGTGGATGAAGCTTTGAGTAGATTTGTTTATTGGAACCCTAAGGGGAAATCCAAGAAGAGGATAATCCTAGCGGACCCTCTCTAATGTGCTTAATTGATTATTACTCATATGAGCTTCATTCATTACTTATTGCACCCCACACGTTCGATGAAATGTCGTATTTTCCGATTGAGCTTCCTTAGCCGGGAGATCAATTGAGTTATATTTGGGATGATCTCTTGTGCCCACGGCCTCAATCACATGCACACCACACGAGTCCTCCTCGTTGCTTGCCGATTCGGCTCTCCACCCCTAGCCACTTAGGTTAGATTTTATTTTTCACCACACTTTTTCCTCCTCTCATCCACCGTAATTGAGTTAGTTGTAAATCACTTTAATTTTCTTTATCAGTCAAATTTGTGAACGTAGAACGAATTGTCCTTGTGATCCGACCCGGTACTCACCGGTTATTTTTATATTGCATTGACGCTCCTACGCTTGGGAGCGGAAGGCGTGCACTTGCGCGTTTTCCGAGTCAACCACTTGTGCACGTAGGAATTGTGACTTTGGACTCGTTGGACGGTGTTTCCCTGACGTGATAATTGCAGGCAAGTGAAACTTGCCAACTCTTGTGTAGGGCCATGTTTTTAGGCCACTTCCTTGTTTTTAGCGTAAAAGAGACTAGTCAGTGAAATGATAGCTGGCTAGACGCCTACTTGATCTAGTTTGACAACGAAACTAGATCCGTCACCTAATTGATCTAGCTTGACAACGAAGCTAGATCCAACCCTTAAAACTTGTTGTTCATGCATACTAAACTGTCACGTTTACTTTCCTTACCTGTATGCCTTACTACTTGTCATGTCATGTCATCCATGCATTGAATGTCGCATTCGTAGCACACGCTACAATACTTGTACTTGTACTCCCTTGTCTGGCTAGGTGCACCCCTAGACCAACAAGATAAAACACTTCATGGCTCGTGTTCCAGAAGCGAGCATTCCCGTTCGGGGGTAAGGCCCTGGCTCGACACACGTGGAGGGGTAGGGATAAACGATCACTTGAGCTTAGGAGTTGGCCCGCGCAGCCACTCTAGCCAAAAGGCGGAATCTCTGTGCACGAGGTGCTTACTTTCCTTGTCTTGTACTTGTCTTGTGAATGATTCATGTAATACTTGTCATCCATGCCATGCCATGCCCGTACTTGCTTTACTTGTTGCACTCATTACTTTAACTGCCATGTCATTGCATCATGTTAGAACTGCTAGGTTGCTTTACTTTTACCTACTTTCAGTTTCCTTGCACAAGTCTTCCAGACTTGCTGACATGTGCCCCTTGCTCTTTTGGGTGTCACATGTTAGACCCTGAGCCAGAGACAGTTGTTGAGGACGAGGTGGTTGCTGACACTGAGCCTACGTTCGTCGGGGAGTTCGTGGACACCGGAGACCAGTTTTAGAGACTGTTGGCGTTGCTTTTGCTTTAGGTTGCTGTTAGATGTCGGTGCTTGCACCATTACTTTGTTTCTGTACTTTGTACTTTTGTTGGCCATGCTGGGGCCTCTTTTAGACTCTTTTATTTTTAGCCTGGTGGCTTTTCTGCGATGTTGAGATTTATTATTATGGATATTCTGAGATGTTTCTTTTGTCTCTTTCGTTATTATTATCTTTGTTTCGTTTCGCGTTGCAAGGACCTGCAGTTTAAATTTGATTGACGCTTATCGGACTTGCAGCTTTGTAGCTTCAAGTCTGAGCGGACCTTCTCACGCTTCGCCTCCACGTTTTTGGGAAGCGGGGCGTGACATTGTCCAGACGTATTTTTTAATCTGGTTATCTGAAAAATGTACCCGCAACTTTATTATTTGTGCCAGTAGCTTTGGAAAAGCTAGGTTGCGGGTGGACAAAAAGGCACACAAACGACCATTTTGAAGATACATCTATTAGTACCATAAAGCACCGAAATGGACCACTTGATGGGTGAATTGGTCCACAAATGTCTCCATGTATTCTCTCCAAGAAGCTAGGAGACTCAAACCCAACTTTCAGGTTGGATGGTCTCGTGATTAGTTTAACATTATAACAGGGGGGACAAGAAAAATCACCCTTTTGAAGAATCTTCAGGTTCATCAAATTGTGTCCAAGGGATTGGGAGATGATGAAGTGCATCATAACTGATCCTGGGTGACCTAGACTATAATGCCAAAGACTGAATTCTGGTGATGTAGAACACTGCTGGTGCACCATCAGATTAGCTTCTATAGGTTGGATGTATGTTTGATAAAGGCCCAACGGGAGTCCTTTAAAACGTTTTAGGATGGTTTTGATACCATCCTTATGACGAGTATCATACAAATATTCAACGCTATTGAAATCATCAGTTTCCAAATGATATCCATTTAAATGGATGTCCTTGAAACTTAGTAGATTTTTGTTTGATGTTGGAGAAAATAAAGCATCTTTTATTTTAACTTGTGTTTGGTTTGGGAGCAATACAATTGCTTCACCTGATCCTTCCATTATATTATATAGTCCCTAAATTGTAGTGACTGGACCATTATAATTAATGATGCTATTAAAATAGCATCTATCTCGAAGGATCGTGTGTGTGGAGGCACTGTCCACTAGGCATTCACACTTCATCTCTAGAGAAGGATGTAAAAACTTTTATGAAAAGTAAAACTACATTCGATTCATAATTAAGATAAAGAAGTACATGGACATAATAGAAGATACATCAAACATAAATGAAAAATCTTCAAAGATAACTAAAACAGCTTCAGTCTAAGAGGTCGTCATTCTCGAAATCCTCGAGGGTGAACCAAGTTGGAGGTTGTATATCAACTAGATTTGTCTCTGTGGAAGGCTTCAGGCTTGCCTTATACAAATCTTGGAGGTGGCGTGGAGTATGACAGACCCTTGACCAATGTCCAGTCATGCCACATCTGTGGTATTTGTCTTCCCAGTTTTTCTTGGGAGCAGACGTTTGGCCAGAGGTATTCCTCTTCCACGTATTCATATTCTTCCCATCATTAATGTTGTTCTGGGGAGGAGCTTTGGTCTGCTTTTTCGCAGCTTTCCTCTTGTTGAATCTGTCTTTGTACTTGTTCTTCATCTTCTGGGAATAAACTTTGTGAGCCTCAGGGAGAGGAGCAGAGCCAGCAGTGTGTAGGTTATGAGCGGCCAGTAGTAGGTCTCTGTTCTGCTCTGCCATAAGAAGGCAGGAGAATAACTCAAAGTACCTTGTGAACTTGGGTTCACGATACTGTTGCATGAGAATAGCATCCTTCTCATGGAAGGACGTATATGTTTTCTCAAGCATGCGAGTATCCGAGACTTTTCACCACACAACTTCAAGCGTGAGGTGATGTTATGGAGAGCTGAGTTATACTCAGCTACAGACTTGAAGTCCTGAAGTCGGAGATTCTTCTACTCATAACGTGCACGAGGAAGGTCGCATCTTTTTGATGTTTGTATATGTCCTCAAGTGTTGTCCACAGTTCATGAGGGTCTTCCACAGTTAGATATTCGGCCTTCAGGGTCCGATCAATATGTTTCCTGATATAGATAATGGCTTTCGCCTTCTCTATATTGGAGACTCTAACAGTAGAAGTCCCTTCACCAGATGCCACAGGCGTAGCTAGAGCTTGAATTGTGAGACTTAGGCCCTGTGAGCGCAGGGGGAACTTCAGATCCAGCTGACAGCTCAAGTAATTTTTGCCAGCCGCATCGAGAACATCAAAATCGACGCTCGCAATCTTTCCCATTTATCTAATCATGAAATAAGCATGAATTAATTATTTTTAAAAATTAAAACATGCATAGTAGTAAAACAAATTAATTGTGGGGATCGGCCAGTCACCACCAAAAATAATAAAAGTCCAAAGTCCATAATACAATCCGAAGTACGAAAATTTTAAAATTACAATTGGGAAATCCTTGGGGGTCCCAGCATTAGCAATTTTGCTTGTCTTCAAGGTAAATATCTCCGGGCTTTGCCTTTTACAATTAATTTCTCACTACATTTTCACTCGCAATAAAGAAAAAATGTGAGGAAAATAAATAGTGGTGACTAAAAACAGCCGATCCAAAAACCACAACACAGTTTTACTAACATTCCAGGCAGTTTATATAACATTCAAATAATTATGCAACATCACAGTCATAAACAATTTAATTTATTCAATATCACAAGCAATTTATTGGAGAAATATAACATTTACGTTTAATAATTACTTGGACCACGGAAAAACGTCATTACCCTTTAGGTTAGGTAACTAACGACAGAGCGGTCTCAGGATCCTTGTAATTATTAAATCGTGAATTAATAATTAATTTAATCCAACTTTTATAAAATACAAGATGTTGAAATTAACAGAAAATGGACCAATAATTAATTTTATTAACAAAAACCATCCCAAAAATAATATATTAATGCCACACATTATTATCTCAATTATCCAAAAAAATTTAAAATTTTCCAGTAATTTTCTGGTTTTTTCTGATATTTATCCAGATTTAATTGATTTTTTCTGATTTAAATATATATTTAAAACAGAATTATGATATACCACATTTATTTATAAAAAGTCTATGGACCTGAAGCCTCTTAGACTTGATGCGGGCTTCAGACCTAACAGCCAAAAATTTTATTTATATTATTATTATTATTTAAAGAAAGGGGTTAATGGGCCACTAGCGCATATGTAAAGTGCAGTCTTATATTACCTTAATCCTAACCCTATGGTTTAGGGTTAGATACAGCCCAAAAGAACAAAAGAGGCCACCCCCTTCAGGGAGGCTGCAATCATAGTGAGACCCCCCTTCAAGGGGGGTGGAGATCCAGTGAACTCCCCTCCTCCGGGGGGCGTTTGTTGCGATGCACGGGGAGGGCCCCGGACTGGGGGGCGGCAGCGCCCGCGGGAAGGCCCCCACGACTGGGATATTCATTCACATATCCAAAAACTGGCTCCCTATGATGGCAGATTACATGAATTCTTCACTACGCATATTAAATTTATTTAAATTGCTAATGCTTACCCTGAAGCCTTTCGGTAATGCTACTGCGTAGAGATAGAGTCCCATTAAATTTCTTTTTGGGCTAATCGGAGTGGTTAAAGTCGTCCATTACATAAGTCCCATTACCTCCTTGTGTGCTGAAGTGATGGACTTAAATTTAATCGAATTCAATGGGACTTTAACCGCAGGTTAATCGGCCAGTCCCAATGAATTCTTCATAAACGAGACAATGTTAACGGGTATTTTTTTTTTTTTTTTTTTTTTTTTGGGGGGGGGGGGGGGGGGGGGGGGGGGGGGGGGGGGTTGGGGGGGTTCGGGATGGAGAACCGCTTCAGGCGGTGGATGATTATTTTTTTGATTTGTTATGTAATTTAAAGAAATATACAATGTATGTGTATGATCTAATTTGGTCCATGTAATTTGATCTAAATACAATGAATATATATAAACTATATTTAGATCTAGGAGTTTTAGCATTTACCGCTAGATTTGTTAGATCTAGGGAAGATCGAAGAGCGAAACATCCGCAGAAAATAATCATGCTCCTTGAGGACGTAGGAAAATCAGCGGCTACGCAAATGATCAAACTCCTTGCATTGTTGGCTAACAATCCGCCAACAGATATAAGATTCGTTCGCCTTTTTTGTTTATTGGAAAGAATTTTTGTAGAGAAAAATTTCTAGAGGCAATCGTGCATTATAACGTGTTGAGAGTTGGAAGAATTAGCTAATGGTCTAAGCCATAGCCATACTTATATTCATTCATATAGGGGTTACATCATCTGTCATCTAGACCCCAAGGAACACCCACTACTAAGTGGGTGTAATGGTGGATAGTTAGTTGGTGGAGACCAAAGGTTTCCCACATTCATAACATATTCAACTTTTTTTTAGATTGATATATCTATATACAAAAGGGGATGTTTACAAACTGTTGTCCTAGTAGGACATGTTTATCCTGGGTGACGGGTGGAGGAGTGTGCCACCTCATCCCCCACATTGGGGCTGAGGTGGCGGGTGCAATTTGGAGTGTGTGTATGGAGGCCCAAAACAAAAGCCCCCCACATTTTTCCTTAATTTCATTTTTGCCATCCTTTTTTCATAGAATCAAAGAAGCGCCTTCCTCTCTACACTATTTACAACTTTGACACTGCCCTTTTTGCACTTTGTCCCCTTGGTTTTTTTGCTCTTAGGCTCCTCCTGTATTTCGCAATTTTTACCCACTGTTCTTCACATTTTTACCCCTTTTTGCATATTTATACTCTACTCTTCACATTTTAATCCCCTTTTGCACTTTGCACCTACGTGACGACTGTCTTCGTACCCTTCAGACATAGCCATGTACTAGTTCATACTATTAAAGAGGGATTTACTAAGACGCCATTGTCACATGTGGCACCTTTGTCACCATGTGGCAATAGGAGAGATGTGCCACATGTGATGCCACCTCACCCTTCAAACAAAAAACCATCCATCCCACTTAATTACATGGTTGTCATTGCCCTTTCGACATCCCAAACAACACTACCTAAAACACGCTCACTGTTACCCCTTTTTATTTATTTGCAATGGCCTTTTTCATTCGCCTCTCCATCTCCTCCTTTTACATGTTGTCACTAGGATTTTTCCACCTTGCACCATGCGTTTTTTGCCCTTATGCCCCTCTTTTTCCCCCAATGCTTTTTGCGCTTTTTTCTCCTTTTACCTCCGACACTGTCCACACATCCACATTTCTCGCTCTTTTGTCGGTTGCGCACACACACGCCGCATCCTTTATGTCGTTTTTTTATCCGCTTTGGCCCTCTATTTTCCCCCTTTTAACCCACAATGTTGTCCACACACATCCACTCTTCTTAATCTTTCGTCAGTTGCGTGCATGCCCCGCATCCTTTGTGTGAGTTTTTTATTGCTCCGTGCATAATGTGCACGGGTTATTTCTAGTATAATATATGTGTATATATCATGGATGATCTACATATCATAAATCAAGTGAACCCGAAATTATTTGACACTCGGTCCAACTAGTACAAATTCATTGGTTTCTAAAACAATGTAACTTTTTGTAACAGTCCGATTGAGGGTCAAATCCCTGTAAGATTCGCCCATATTTGATATTTTTTATATATACATATAACAATTCCAAACCATCAAAATTTTAAAAAAAAATGAAAAAAATGAATATGTGCCACCAGCTTGAGAAATTTATACACAAGTTCCTCATTTTTACTTGAGTACTTTTTTTAACACTAAATTTTTTTCGATTCGTTAGGATTTGCTTTGCACACGTCACATAAAATACCATGAACATCTGAATGTTTACGATGCTCAGAATCAGACCTATGCCAAAGATCAACAACAAAACGGGCGACGGTTAAAACCGTCAGCAAATTCGACAAAGATCCATGACATAGATCCATCATACAGAACGACGGAGATCTTTGTTCCGCGTGGAAAGCCATTTACACAATTTGCACATTTCCGGAGTCTCTGTCCAAAATCCAACTGATACACATATTAAGGAATCCCATGTCAATGAGGGGGTGCAGAGCACGGACCCCAGTAAATTTGAGTTTACAATTTTCGGATACAACATACCCTGTGATACTTCCCGTGTTCACCGTGTGCTCGTCGTTTTTAAGAAGATCAATTTCTAACTACTACGGTAAGGCTGCTACATTTTGTACAACTTCAAGAGGCAGGGCATGGATGCTCATAATGACAGTTTGCGAAAATTGGATCACTGCTGCCTTCCAATTTCTGATGGCTTGATTCGGTAAACCTTGCTTCCTTGCTGCTGCTGCTCCTGCAGCTGCTTATCAAGCATTGCCCTAGCCGAGAGCTCTTGCTTGCTAAGCCCACCTGTAGGTTGCCTACCGATCCAGTCCGTGGGCGGCATTGATGGCGGAGGACCAGGGCTCCGGACGTTTTGCTGCTGATTTGAGGGAAACCATGCAGACTGCTGTTGATCTGCCCAGAAGCCGGCATTTGGGGCCCTTGAATTTGATCTGAAGTTGGTTCCCGCTTCAATTGCCAAGTTTGACATCCCCGTTCTTAGATTGTTGTAATACTGTTCTTGAGAATTCGCTCTCTCCTCCCTGAAGTTTTGCCGGTTATTTTGGCTCTCAGCATACAAATGAGCCGGCCTGTAACTCGGGGGAGCTCGTGGATTGTGACCAGAATACTGATAATAACAATTGAAGTCCTGGAAACCTCTCTCATATCCTGAAGGACCAGCAGGCCGGGGCCTGGCAACCATATGTGGGTAATTCCTACCTGGCATGTCAAACAATCGGTTATTGCCACCACCGTAATTAGCTTGCAAAGAGTTTTTGACCAGACGATGTGCTGCTTGTCCTAGGACGGGGCCAGAGAGAGCACCAGAAACCTGCGGCCTGTCATCACCAATAGGAGTAAATACGTGATGGACATCTTTCCAGACCGTAACTTATATTGCCTAATTGAGCTAGTCTGTCCGCTAGATTTTGAATCAGAAATTCCAGCAGCCATGAATGCAGAAATTTTTGTCATCCCAAAAATATAAATAAATAATGGATAATGCAACAGCAGTGTAACCAGAAGCTGGTTTCACACAAACAACTGAGATGCGGAGTCTAGTTTAATCACATGTCGTATATAAAAGCGAGAATTGAGAAAGAAACGAGAAACTGCCTACGAAGAAATTACTCATGTGATGAGACTGCAGTACCTTTCTCTAGCTTGGTAGCGACGTGTATCTTCATGCCACAAAATGGGGAAAGGCTTGATATCTTGAGGTTTAACAGTCTGCAAGGTATGGTCATTAAGCTAGAACATGTCAGAGAAAAATATAGAAAATGACGTGAAACCAAGACTCCGGACTTGAAGTTACGACGAAGTTTCATGCATAGCTATTTAGGCACTTGCAAATCACCACAGACAAACACAATAGAGACTTGTGTAGGAAAGCAGATTATAATATATTTACAAACTTCACACCCCTTAGTTATTAGCTAGATCCATGAAAGATGTAAAGAACAAAATTTTCAGAGGCATAGGTCATATTGGAAATAAGGTGTTTACGGGTGTTTTCCCACCACAAAATCGTTGACCGACGACTCGACGGTCAAAGTGGTCAAGGGATCGGTTAGGATCCCTTGATTCTTCCAAATGTGCGCGTCCTTGGCGGTAAATGCACGGTGTCCCTCCTCGGCTCGGGGAGCGGGCCGCTCGGATGGTTGAAGGCCTTGGTTCGCGGGACGCGGAGGGGTAGCCTCGGCACCTAGGTGGACGCTCGGCCTTGGCCAATCAAGTGCAGAGGGGTAGCCTCGGCGTCTTGAGTATCACTCGGTCTCGGTCAGCGCTCGCTAGTGGCGAGCAGGCCCGTTCTGTGCTGAGGGGTAGCCTGGGCGCCTCGGTTCCGCGTCTTCCTGGACAGACGAAGAAACTCGTCGGGGGGGCGGACCTTGGTTCCGGCCAAGTCCACTCCGATGCCTAAGTCAGAACGGGTCTGATGGATACTCGTCGGGATTGGTGCGGCTCGTAGTGAGGCCGACAAGCGAATCCACAGTCTGAGCTATGAGAGGAAAGATAAAGGCGGAAATAAGGTCGTTTTTGGTGGAATATCTGGGTTTTACGATACCTGGGATTCGTCCCCCTCGGCGGTCGTCTCTGTAATCCCTTTATACGGTTTGGCCCAAGATCGCCTCGATCCACGCCCCCTGACCGCTCCCCTACTTGCGCCCCCACGATCCGCCTCCATAAAGGTGCAGGCGTGCGTCGTGGAAGGGCGGATTAACAGGCTCCTTTAATGGTTATTAAGGCGTCACGCTTTTAGGGGAACAGTTATCTCCCGCGGGCGTGGGCTGATCGTGCGTATGCCGGGCCGTGGTTGGCCCAACTCCGAGTCCTTTCGTGGGCCTTGCTGGATGGGCCAAGTCCCACTCGTGGGCCTCCTGCCCTTGGCTTGGGCTCGGGCTTTCTGCTTTTGGGCTCTTCCAAGATAGTCGTATCAATTGCCCCCATCGTTCGAGCCGTTCGGATTTCTCCGGTTCGGTTCGGGCGATGTGACTCTTGTGGATTTTAACAGGCGCGTCAGTCGAGGCCAGTCCATTAAATGGAGGCCATCATGATGCAGCCTGTTTGAACTTCTCTGGTGCGGGATTCGAGGCACCGTCGGCCTCCAGATGCTGCCACGTGCTCCCGTGCGAACATCTCCGCAGCGCGTGGGGTGGTCGCGAGTGGGCGATATAAAAGGAAGCCGTCGTCGATCGGACGAGGGTTTTGCTTTTCCAATCGACGTCCCCCTCTACTTTTCCCTCCCCGCCGAGTCAGGTCTTGCTCAAACTCTGCCCCGTGTCATCTTCTTCTGCCGCTGGTTCGGGACGCCCGGATACTACTGCCGATCCCGGCCAGACTCGCGGATCCTTCACGGCGGTACGCCGTCATGGGGGGCGCTTCCAGGGTGCCTCCCGAGGTGCTGGGATGGCCATCATCTGTCTGCACCACCTCAATTGGAGATCTGCGCTCCAGCTATCTTCTTCCCCCATGTTCTGCCCGGGCTCCTGAGATGGACGAGCTGATCTGCTTCCCCGGTCCCTGGGAAATCGGGGTGTATGAACAAAGTTTCTGATTCGGACTTCGGTTCCCTCTCCACCCCTTTATTGCCGAGTTTCTGCGAGCTTACAAGGTAGCCTTATGCCAATTCTGCCCCCAACGCAATCGGATGTATCGTTGGGTTTGTCGTTCTCTGCGTGCTGACGAGGGGTCGAGCCGTCTCTCCGACTCTTCGCTCAATTCTACCGTCTGAGTCACCATCAGTCGATGGCCTTGCTATATATCAGTGCTCGGCCAAAGAAGATACTGGTGTTGGGGCTGCCGAATTCCTTGAAACATTGGAAGGGGGAATACGTCTTTGTCGGCTTCCCATCGAAGGTGGATTTCCCGACCCGCTGGGGGCAGCAAGCACGCTGGCCCTCGAGCTGGGAAATCCAACTGACGCCGAGCTCGAGGCGGTCGAGGCCTTATTGGCGGTCCCTGTCGGGGATCGGAAGATCGACGTCCTCTTCTCCGACCGTAATCTGCGGAAGACCGTGTGGCCCGTTGGTGAGTTTGGCTGAAATCCGAAACTCGGGGAAGTCGACATCCGAGGCCCATCCGGTCGATTCTGATCTTTCCTTTTGCCTTCTTGTGCAGGTGTGTTCGCCCAAGGTTCTTCCCCCGCCTCTTTTCCAGCTACGGTCCCGGGTCCCAACCCGCAACGAAGGGATCATGTATTAGCGATCCGGAAGAAACAGCGGGTCGGGCCCTCCGGTGTTAGCTCCAAGAGAGCGAGGGGGCAAGCTCCGGTCTCTCCATTGGTGGATACCCCGAAGACGGCTAAGCGATGGAAGTCGGCGTTCCTCCGCCCGAGGGTCGAGCCCAGCTCCCCTCAGCAGAGATCGTGTGGCCCTGGGCCGGGCCCTCGTCGCCACCGCTGGGCCCACTCCCTGAGATTTACGAGCGGTTCCTGAGCGCGTTTCGCTCAGTTCAGGCTGACCTTCCTCAGTCAGGTGAGGGTTTACTCCACCCCCCGCTTCCCCGTGGGGCTGAAGGAGTCGGTTTTCTCTGATTGCGGGGTGGCGGCACGGTTGGCTGAGAACTGCAACCTCCCTTCGGACCAATCCGTGTTGGACAGGGTGAAAGATGATCGCCTGGATGCCTTCGTGGTTCAGGCCGGTCAGTAGGTGAGGACTTTCGTACACCTTGTTCCTAGCTGTAGTTTTCGTCTCATTCTTGTCTCTTGATGCAGTTATCCTCGGTCGGGCTTTCGATAAGGCGTCAATTCGCGGCCCTCTCGCAAGCCAAGGCCGACTTGGCGCATGAATCCGAGGCCGAGGTGGGCGATGGAGAGGCGAGCCAATTAGTCGATGCGCGCATTAAGTCCCTGGAGACCCAGGTGGCCGAGCTCTCCGCTGCCTTGGAGAAGTCAGAGCTGGAGAAGGCCTTGGCCTTAGTCGAGAAGGCAAAGGCCGGGGATCGGATTGCCGAGCTTATGGAGGCCGCCGAAGCCGCCGCCGAAATCGATCATGTTGTCGTAGCCGACGCTACGGAGCTCACAGGCCTCCTGAAGCGACGTAGGAGAGAGCGGATTCTGCTGGTCAAATTCAATACGAGTTCCAGAGAGATCGAGAAGGAGCGGGCGGAGCATCAGCGCCTGGTCGCTGCCCTCGAGGGTCGGATCCGAGAGCTGGAAGCGGTAGATCCCGATCGGATTACCGGGGACGACGTAGACGAGTATGCCACGTCTTTTGTGGCCAAAGCGATGTTCCAAGCGTTCGAAAGAGGTTTTGCTCGCTGTCAGTCCGAGATCTGGAAAAAATTCCCGCTCTCGGGGATCAATTTTGAGGAGCTTCGGCTGGATTCTGAAGGCGAGAAAGAGGTGAGGGATGGACCCCCTGCGCAGTCAGCCGGCCCTCCCAGAGGGGCTCCCAGCGTGGGCGAGGGAGCAGGGTCTTAGACCTTTAGCCTTGTCGTTTTTTGCAAACCCGTGTTCATCTTTTTGTGTAACACGTACCCCTTTTTGTTTGGCAACGAAAGTTCCATTTTTTGCTCTGTGACTGCTTATCCTCCTTGGGGAGTGTCCCGTTTTTGGGGTCCTACTGGCGATTGTATGCCAACCTGCTGTGGGAGTTGACCCAGCCTTACGATGGGTTGGGTCGATCGGCCAGCTGGGAGAAGCTATCCCTCAGGCTTACGGCCGATCGATACGTCGACATGCTGGGGGAGTTGCCCCCAGCCTTACAGCCGATTGGGTCGGTCAGTCTGCTAGGGATGCGACCACTAGTCTTATGGCTGATCGTTGGGGTCGCCCACAGGGGGTGTTGCCTCCCAGTCTTACGGTCGGCCCAATGACCGACCCACTGGAGGAGTTGCCCCGGCCTTATGGTCGGCCAGTTAACCGACCCGATGGGGGAGTTGCCCCCAGCCTTACGGTCGGTTGGTGTCGCTCAGCCTGCTGGAAGAGCTACTCTCAGCCTCATGATTGGACGATGGACCAATCTGCTGGGGAGTTGCCACAGCCTTACGATCAATCCTCTTAACTGGCTGGTCAGGAGGGATCAGCCCCGACCTAGCTGCCGGTTGTGAAGAAGACCTGCTAGGGGTTTGCTCCCTAGTCTTGTGGTCTACCGTCGAGACGTTCAGCCAATGAGGTTTCCCTCATCCCGAGTGAGTCTAGCAAGGGAATAAAGATAAGAATGACTCGCTCCTTTTTCAACGCATACATTCGGATAGAAGGAAGGAATACATTTGCGGATGATCTCATTGATAGTACTTGCGCAGGTGATCGGCGTTCCAGGTGTGAGTCAGGACCTTCCCTTCCAAATTAGCCAGCCGATATGTTGCAGGTCCGAGGACTTCTGTGACCTTTAGGGGCCTTCCCACTTAGCCGCTAGCTTCCCTTTGCGGGTGATCTCCGGGCTGTAGTCCGCCTTTCTGAAGACCACATCCCCTTGGCGGAAGCTCCTCCCCCTAACCCGGGAGTTGTAGTAGCGGGCTACCTTCTGCTTCTGCCGGATGATTGTGGCCAAGTCCTGCTCCCGTCGCTCGACCAGGAGCTCCAGACTGAGCTCCAAGCCCTCCGAGTTCCTCTCCTCATCGAAATGCTTTATGCGGAGGGACTCCTCGCCCACCTCCACAGGCACCACCGCCTCGGTGCAATAGGCGAGCATGAAAGGGGTTTCGCCCATGGCTTGTTTATGAGTTTATGAGTCGTCTTGTATGACCAGAGTATCCCCGGGAGTTCCTCCGGCCAGTTCCCTTTAGCGTCAGCCACCTTTCAGAGGGGCTCTATGATGCATTTGTTAGCGGCCTCCGCCATCCCATTGGTCTGAGGATGTGCCACCGAAGCGAAGAGGAGTTTGATCCTCCACTCCGCGCAGAAGTCCTTGAACCCCGCGGAGTCGAATTGCTTCCCGTTGTCCGTGACGATGGCTCGGGGAATACCAAACCTGGAGATGATGAAGTTCCACACGAAGCTCTTCGGCTTCTTCTAAGTGATGGAAGCAAGGGGTTCCGCCTCAATCCACTTGGTAAAGTAATCCACCGCCACGATCAAGTGCTTTCTCTGCCCCCCGACCGAAAGTGAAAAGCCCGAGGATGTCGAGTCCCCATTTCGCGAAAGGCACAGGGCTGACTATCGGAACGAGCTCTGACGGGGGGAGGACCCGAGTTTGGCGAACCTCTGACATTCCTGGCACCTTTGAACGTACTCAGTGGCATCGCTGACCAAGGTTGGTCAGTAATACCCTTGCCTCAAGATTTTTGGGCGATCGTCTTGCCCCCATGGTGGTTCCCGCAGATCCCCTCGTGCACCTCCCGAAGGACATAGTCGACCTCCCGAGGTCCGAGGCACTTGAGGTAGGGAAGGACATCAGTCTTCGTCCAGCGTCTTTTATACAGCGTCCCTTCGTGGATTACATACCGGAGCGCCCTTCGTTCCAGGGACCGGCGCTCGTCCAGGTCCGACGGTACCTCCCCGCTGGAGAGATATCGAACGATCGGATACATCCATGTGGGGTCTTCGTCGATGGCCATTACTTCCTTCTCCTCCGTACTGGGGAACTGGAGGTTCTCCACGTATATGGCGCGACCTAACTCCTTGGGGAGGAGGAGGCCAGCTTGGATAGGGCGTCAGCACGAGCATTCTCCGACCGCGGGAGGTGGAGGGTCTCGGCTCGCTTGAATTTGGACAGCTCAGTTTTGGCCGAGGCGAGCTAGCTCTGCATCGCCTCTTTGCGTGCCACGTAATCCCCCTGCAATTGGTTGATGACGAGCTTCGAATCGCTGAGAATGCGCACGGATTCGGCTCCGAGTTCTCTGGTCAGCCTCAAACCGTTTATGACGGCTTCATACTCGGCCACGTTGTTGGTGACCGGAAACTCGAACTGAAGCGCGTATTCGACGACGCTTCCCTCAGGCGTTCGAATAACTATTCCGGTTCCATTTCCCGTCCGAGTAGCTGATCTGTCTACATGGACTACCCACGTATCCGGATCCCATGGGCGGTCGGTAAGAATGATGTCAGTCGAAAGGAAAGACAAGGGTTGGGGTATTACCGCAGCTGAGCCTACTCCTTCAGAGGGGGTTTCTTCCTTCTATAGTGCATTCAGCGATGAAGTCAGCCAGTGCATGCCCTTTTATGGCCGTCCGCGGCTTAAATCGACGGTCGAACTCGCTCAGCTCCACTCCCCAATTTAGCATCCTCCCCATCCGGTCGAACCTCTTCAGGTTCTGCTCGAGTTGGGAATCAGTGAGGACTAGTATCGTGTGAGCTTGGAAGTAAGGTCGTAGTCTTCGGGCCGAGAGCACAAGGGCGTACGCGAGCTTCTCCATGGGCGTGTACCGTCCCTCAACGTCCTTCAAAATTCGGCTGGTATAGTACACCGGCCTCTACACTCCATTGTCCTCCCTGACCAGCACCGAACTCACCGCCTCACCCGTACAGGCTAGGTAGAGGCTCAGTGATTTCCCCTCTCGCCGGCGACTGAGGAGGTACTCTTTGAACTCGGCGAACGCTCGGGCGCAGTCCTCGTCCCATGGTACAATCCTCCTTTTATCGGAGGGCTTGACGATCGCTTTCCTCAGGGTCTTGAAAAAAGGAAGGGACCTCTCCGTCGATTTAGACAGAAAACGCCCCAAGGCGGCGATGTGTCCGTTCAGTCTCTGCAACTCTTTGATTGTCGTCGGCTCCCGCATGTTGATTAAAGCCTCGATCTTGTCGGGGTTAGCCTCGATGCCGCGATTGGTGATCATGAATCCGAAAAACTTGCCAGATCTCACCCCGAATGTGCACTTCGAGGGGTTAAGCCGGATGTTGTGTCTCTGCAACCTCTCGAAGGTTTCCCCGAGGTCGACGATGTGGTCAGTTGGCCCCTTCGATTTGACCAACATGTCATCTACGTAGACCTCCAGGTTCCTTCCTATCTGAGAATCGAACACCTTGTTGACCATTCTCTGGTAGGTCGCCCCCGCGTTCTTCAAGCCGAATGGCATCTTCTTGTAGCAGAAGGTCCCTTGGCCGGTAGTGAAGGACGTCTTCTCCTCGTCTCGAGGGTCCATCTGGACCTGGTTGTATCCGGAGTAGGCGTCCATGAAGCTGAGCATCTCGTAGCCAAAGGCGCTATCCACGAGGTGATCGATGCGGGGTAGCGGGTAGCTGTCCTTGGGGCAAGCTTTATTGAGGTCGTTGAAGTCAACGCACATTCGCCATTTGCCATTGGACTTTTTCACCATCACGACGTTGGACAGCCATTTCAGACCAGACTTTCCGGATGAAGACGGCATCGAGAAGGCGTTCCACCTCCTCAGAGGCTGCCCTCCTCTTTTCACCACCCCGGTTCCGCTTCTTCTGTCGGACCGGTTTGAAATTGGGGTAGGCGTTCAGCTGGTGCATAATCACTCGGGGATCTACGCCGGGCATGTCGTCGAGCGACCATGCAACGATGTCGAGATTGGCCTTCAAGCACTCGATCAGCTCGCCTCTCAAGCCAGGGTCCAGCGCGGATCCGATAGAGACGAATCTTCCGTCGACATCCGTGACCGGGACTAGTTCCGGCTCCTCCCCGGGGGTGGGGCCTCCGCCCGTACCTTAAGTCAAGAGAGGCCATCGGGTCATCACGTCGCTCTTCGTGTTCCTCGTTGGCCAGTTGGTAGCAGATCTTTGGCTTCCCTGGGTTGCCCTCAACCTGTCCGATCCCTCTCGGGGTCCAGAACCTAACCGTCCGATGGAGAGTCGAGACCGTCGCTCCGATAGCATTGAGGAGCGGGCGGCCGATGATCCTGTTGTACGCTGATCCGATCCTGAGCGCCACGAACTCTATCGTCAGGGTCACCGAGTCGGGCGGCTTCCCCAGCAAGACGGGGAGGCGGATCGCCCCCACGATTGGTGCAGAGTGACCCGTGAAGCCTATCACGGGCCCTGGGCACGGCTCCAGGTCTTCGTCCCGGAGCCCCATCCTCTACAGAGTTGCCATGAAGAGGATATCGAATGAGCTGTCGGTATCCACGAGTAGCCGTCTCACAATGGCGGCATCAATGACGGCAGAGATTACGAGCGCCTCGTCGGGCCGCAGGCCCACCCCCCTGCGCCGAGAGGGACGAGTGTGTGAGGGTTTTCGGACTCCGCGTCGTTGCTCTTGGCGAGGCCAGACTGGGGCTCGCCTGGACCCCCGGCCCAGGGAGCGGTCCGAGCAGTCATGGTCCTCCCCGGTTGGTTACAATACGGCCCTGGCCCCAACATCGAGCCTGAGGCCCTCCTCCGTCGCGACGTATCAGGCCACGCCATTGCTGGTGTGGTTGTTTTACGTGGGTGTCAGCTCGTTCCCACAGACGGCGTCAGATGTTTACGGGTGTTTTCTCACCACAGAATCGTTGACCGACGACTCGACGGTCAACGTGGTCAATGGGTCGGTTAGGATCCCTTGATTCTTTCGAACGTGCGCGTCCTTGGCGGTAAATGCATGGTGTCCCTCCTCGGCTCGGGGAGCGGGCCGCTCGGATGATTGAAGGCCTTGGTTCGCGGGGTGCGGAGGGGTAGCCTCAGCACCTAGGTGGACGCTCGACCTTGGTCAATCAAGTGCCGAGTGGTAGCATCGGCGCCTTGAGTATCACTCGGTCTCAGTCAGCGCTCGCTAGTGGCGAGCAGGCCCGTTCTGCGCTGAGGGGTAGCCTCGGCGCCTCGGTTCCGCGTCTTCCTGGACAGACGAAGAAACTCGTCAGGGGGGGGGCCGGACCTTGGCTCCGGCCAAGTCCCCTCCGATGCCTAAGTCAGAACGGATCTGATGGATACTCGTCGGGATTGGTGCGGCTCGTAGTGAGGCCGACACGTGAATCCACGGTCCGAGCTATGGGATGGAAGATAAAGGCGGAAGTAAGGTCGTTTTTGGTGGAATACCTGGGTTTTACGATACCTGGGATTCGTCCCCCTCGTCGGTCGTCTCTGTAATCCCTTTATAGGGTTTGGCCCATGATCGCCCTCGATCCACGTCCCCTGACTGCTCCCCTACTTGCGGCCCAATGATCCGCCTCCATAAAGGTGCCGGCGTGCGTCGTGGGAGGGCGGATTAATGGGCTCCTTTAATTGTTATTAAGGCGTCACGCTTTTAGGGGAACGGTTATCTCCCCGCGGGCGTGGGCTGATCGTGCGTATGCCGGGCCATGGTTGGCCCGACTCCGAGTCCTTTCGTGGGCCTCGCTGGATGGGCCAAGTCCCACTCGTGGGCCTCCCGCCCTTGGCTTGGGCTCGGGCCTCCTGCTCTTGGGCTCTTCCAAGATAGCCGTATCATAAGGTTTAATCATTTCTATTACAGATGTGCCCACGCTTATAGACAAATGAAGCAGAATAACAAACAGAGCAGTGGCAAATTGTACTACTCTCTGACAGAAGTAAATAATGCAGTTTCATCTTAGGGGGTAAAAGAAACCAAGAGATTTAGAAGAAATGTAGAAGGTTCCGTTTTAAAAGTAGCTGAAGAACATCAAGCCACAAAATTTAACATTCTCAATAAAAAACATAAGATAAAAGATCAGGCTTTACAAATTAACCTTTCATATCGCAGCTAACAAATTTCAGTCAATTGTAGAGGAACTAAATAATTAATAAACAAAGATAGACATAAGAGCGAGTGTATAATACGTCTGAGATGATAAACTTAGCAATGTACTAGGGCTGCCTGTATTTTATGTATATCATCAACGCTTAATGAGGTCAATATCCACAAAAAATGTCAGTAGTTAATTATGAGACTTGTGACTGAAACATGGCGTGTTTGTTTTCAAATTCCAATTGCATTCACCAGAATAAATGTTAAACTTTGAAAAATTTTAATTGGTCGTTAGGATGTTATAAAGCTGGACAGTGACGGTTCCATCTCAAAGTATTTTATACAACATATTCAAGATAGCCATCAACTGTGGCTTTTTGGGGTTTGATCCCACCGAAGCCTCACTAGTAATTCACAGCACGTTATCTTCAAGTTCATTATATGCAGCACTTCAGCGCAGACTCCAGTGTTCGACAACCACTAACAAGGATGGGAGGAATACTAATATAATAACGACAACGATGACGACAACAATTACCACATAGTTCAATATTTGGAAAGAGAGGAAGAGGGATGGTGGCGAGGAAGGTACCTTCACCGGTATTACGACCCCTTCAGGTGGCTCTGGAATGTGTTGGTGATGCTTAGGATTAAGATAAGTAGCATTTCTACAAACATAATGTAAATAAATTTTAAATATTACTGGAAAATAGAAAAGTGAATATATCAAATGCTCTGGTGGAAAAAACCTATTACAGCACGGGAGACATGAGACGGTAAAATAAAGACTTACAAGACTCTGTTATTTTCAATGTCGCTCCACCCTTCAACTGGAGAAGCTACTGATGTATTGTAACGGTTCCTTTCGCATAAAAATAGAACCCCATTCATTCCATCACTGCAATACAAAAGATAACAATTTTGGTAAATGAATCCTTAGGACCATATGGTTACCTTGCTGCACAGTGATTACCTGTATGCTGCATTTATTAGATAGCAGTATGATTGTCCTTGCATTTGTGGCTGTGAGTAGAAATGATATAGTGCAGCAACTTCTGCAGCTAAAGGATGTCTTCCATGAACGTAAAGTATATCAAACATCATTCTATTGCGAGACTTTTCTTCTTCCTGTAAGAGGGAAAAGGCCAACTCATAATAGCGTGTGAATAAGTACTGGTACATTAAGTGCTACTGCAGAATAAAAGTCGGCCTAGCAAAAGGTTCAATGGTCCATACTGTCAATGTCTCCTCGAGCTTATTTGTCTCGGAAAGAAGCAGTCGTTCATCAATGAAAGGAAGTTTTGCGACACCCTAAGTCCCATAAACAACAAATAAAATATCCTTAAAAACAAACCAATAAATGGGCAATGTAAAGAAATTAATCTCCAAGTATGACTTACCTGCCATGCAAATCGTTTTCCATTCATATCAATTTTAAAATCTGAGTATAAAAAAAGATGTGAGGAGAAAAGGATATTAAAAAAGGATATTAAATATTTCAATTCACCAAAGTCATACCTTCAGGATAAAAACATTTTAGAGGTGAGTCTGGATCAGTCATCAATGATCCATACAGCTTGGGAAGAGCATTGGAGCTAGACAAAAGTAGAAATAAGCAAGGTTAGTGTGGGACACCATGAAGACTTTGTATACAAAGTTGACTTTGGCAGAAAGAAATGGTACTTAGTATCAACCAACCTTGCAGCTGGTAGTGTGCCCATTAGTTGGTCAAATGGTTTAAACGGCTTCCCTGGGAAAAAGGTGATCTCCATATCAGCGAGACCTTTGAGATCGGACGCAAAAGGGGCATAATGGTAAGGGTAAAACCTGAAACAATAGAAATGTACAGTGCAAAGCGAAGTGAAAATGAATACAGAGCATCAAAGATACAAATTGCCCTACAAGAATCAGTACCAATTCTGATCCAACTGAAAGTAAAAACCATACACATCAGTTCACAAGGTATCCTTGTTATTTAGATAAGTGATACAAAGGTAATGATGACTCAGAAATATATCGCTTAGTTACTTTTTGGAACAAAGATCACCAGTTCAATAGAGAAAATATGCCAATTGTTATTCCAGACATCCTTGGAACTCACCATAGCCAAGAGCAAACACCCTGGTAGTAATAGCGCATGATCCAGCAGAGACCTTCCACATACTTCTGGACCTGTAAAGTAGCAGGCATACCTATTCAGCTACCAATTGATTTTTCAGCACTGTTCAGAATCATTAAACAGATGGTGTGAGATAAGGCTTGTATTTTAATAAACCATCAGATAAGCAAATTCAAGCCTTTATTGTCATAGTAATATAAAGTACACCATATGATTTCTATGTTCATGAACTAGCACTGCAAGAAATGCTTCCGATATGTAACTAACCACAATGTGCATAATCTAAATGGACTACAAGCATATATACTAGACACAATGCTGGGGTGGCATCTTTAGTGTCCACAAAGTATACCATTTAAAAGGGCACCAATTCCATCAGTCGTTCAAAAAGCACCACATCACATCCAGATAAATTCAAAAGTAATATGAGTTGCAGAATACAAATATAAGCCAACTAACTTATCCACATGTGCATTCAATCTAATATTGCAGATTAGATCCCCAAATCTAGCTGCTAATCACATTCCTTACCAATCTGTATCTTCATAACAATTTAATGGCACAAAGAAAAAAGAGGTGGAAGTTTTTATGGTTCATCACGAAAATCAGAATAAGTTTACATGCAATGTAAATAATTCTGGATATGAGATAGAGATGCAACTCACAACATCTTCCTTGACGTCATCAATTGATTCTGATTCTTTTATCTCAAATTTCTCATCATAGTACCTTTCCTTGTATCCGGGTTCACCTAATTTTACCTGAAAAGAGGGTGACCATATTAATAAAAACTCAATATGCATCGAGTGAAAAAGTTTCAACTGCCGTTATGACCAGGACCAAACATGCTGTTTGAAAATTATAGACGTTAACCACATCTGTTATGGATAAAGAGGCCAAGAAAAGCATAAATGTTCAAAGGCAGCCTGTGAAACTGTTCAAGAGCAGACCTGAATTGATTAAAAGAATTCATAGGGGCAAGTATCATTTGATTAGACAAAGAATTAAGAGTACAACAAGCCCAGGATGCACAAAAACCCAAAAAATTGCAGGCAACTGAACTGAGAAAAAGTAGAGGACCCATAGTCTCGTCGAGCAAATGAACTTCTCTATGAAAGCGAGAGAATTTTGAATAATAAATCTTAATTTTTAAGACATTCTGCCTGATTTAAGACAGGGATCCAAGGTAAGTGAATTACTGAGAAAACTATTATTTTGTTTTTTTAATGTATGTATGTACATATGTAAAAATTATTATTTTTTGGGCTGGATGATCCTAGATGAGAAGGGTGAATATGGCTAAATGATAAGCATATTTTGTAGAGAATCACAAGTACCACCGTGAGGAAGGTCAAGTCTAGTGTTTTAAAAAGCGAAAGCGCTTAACCCCCTTGCATAGCGAAGGGTGAGCTTCAAAACAAATTTTCATTTTAGACTTTTAAAAAGTTATAAAATTGCCTAATTTAGATGTGACAAATATCAACATCATCATCATCATCATAGCCTCCATCCCAAAAAAACTGGGGTCGGCTTCATGGACTCAATAGAAAGTTAGTCGGATCGTGATCATTTCAGATCGTGATGTTGGATAATCATTTTTCATGCATTACAATCTAAAGCTTTCTCTGTTGTCAAACCTAGATCTTTCATATTCCTTCTTATCGCTTCCATCAATGCCTTCTTTGATCTACCCTCTTTCTTTTGATATCAACATTCATATGTTCTATCTTTCTAACGGACGCATCAATATGTCCTCGGTATATATGATCAAACCATCAAGCGATGTTCTCTCACCTTATCCTCTTAGGGAGGCCACGCCTATCTTCGCTCAAATATACTCATTTCTTACCTTGTTTTCTAGTGTTTCTACACATCTCTGCCACACACAAACTCTGTTGATGCTTCTTGATAGCCCAACACTCTGTACTATATATGACAAATCTGATTTAATCATCCTATAAAATTTACCATTTAAACGTAACAGTACAGTCAATCGCACAACACTCTTGTTGCGACTCTCCACTTCAACCAACATGCTTTAATTAAGATCATCATCCTTAATCCATGCATTCTCTAGAATAATCGATCCGATATACTTAAATTACTAACCAATATATATTTTTATCCAACTTCCCCATGCTATGATTTTCATGTCTCACTCTACTAAACTTACATTCTACATACTCGACTGTATTCTTGCTAAATCAAAAACCTTGAGTCTCCAATATATATCTCCACAAATCTTATTTGAAATTTATATCATTTTCGGTCTCATTTATCAAAACAATATCATCTTTAAATAATATACCCAAAGGTACATCATCTTGAATATAACTAATAAACTGGTCGGTCATCATAGCAAAGAGGACTGGACTCAAAACCCAGCCTCCATGCAACCATTATTCCTCCGCAAGTCTTTGCATTAGTAACTGCTTCTTGATACATGTTCTGAATTAGAGTAATGTATTTTAAAGGCACTGCTTTCTTTAGTAAGACTCACCACAACATCTCGGGTGGCACTATCGTAAGCTTTCTATATATAAAGACCATATGTAAATCTCTTTCTTGCTTTATATTGCTCCATAATCTATTTGATGAGATGGATTGCCTCCATTATCGAACACCCTGATATGAACCAAATTGATTTTGTGATATGTTGACATTCTTTTTAAACATAAACTTAATAACCATCTTCCACAATTTTATGATATGACACATTGACTTCATCTCATAATTGTTATAATAACTTGTTCTATCACCTTTATTTTTATACAAAGGCACCAAAATGCTATTCCTCCACATGTTTGGTATTCCATTTGATTCACAAATTTGTTAAATGGTTTTACAAGTATGTAACAGCTACATCTCCTATGTATTTACACATCTGAATATGAATCTCATCCGGTCTACATGCTTTTCTTGGTTTCATTCTCTTTAAAATTTCTCACCCCCCATGCTTCTATTCTTTGCATAAAATAATGATTCAGCTCTTCTGAGAAAATGTCATTATCTCCTATATTCTAGGTAGCTCGTCTGAGAGAATCTCATTATCTCCTATATTCTGGGTATGACTTTCATTAAAAGTTCGACAAAAAACTTTTTCCACTTACCTCTAATCTCCTTATCATTAACCAAATTTTTTTGATTTTCATCTTAATACACTTAGCCGCGCACAAATCTCTTTGCTTTTTCTCCTTCATTCGTGCTAATCGATAAATGTTCTCTCCCTTATCTAATTTCTTATAAGCATCCGCATATACCAAAGATCTAGCCAGTTGGATAACTCTTTTAACTTACAATCTTTTGCCACTCCGTATATTGCACATCTAGGATCAACATTCTCTGCTTGGTAGTTACACTCTACTCCATTACCTTACAATCTTTACAAATATGTAAAAAAATAAAAAAAATATTATAAAATTGCATTAAAATTTAAATAATTATGCATGCTGCAAAACAACTAACATGTCCTTTAAGTACTAACATAACCAAAAAATATAGCACCTGATCAGTGTTAATCATATAGAGATCAATAAGTATATCAACATTAATCGTAAGTCATAAATAAGAAAGAGGGCACAACAACATGATCAATATCAATGGCAAATTGCAGATCACAATTTGAACCTAGATTGCAATGAAATAAAAGCCTAGATAGCTCTAAGTATCTTTTCTGCAAATCATCCCCATCTCCATTGAAACAAAGAAGCGATGGCTTTAGAAAAGCAAATAAAACATTCAATAACATTCACTTTCAAATGGAAGATAGAGAGAAATAAAGGGTGACAAATAAAGAAAACTAAAGAACTAAAGAGATATTTCTTGCCAAGTTCGGATCGCCAACGAGTACAAATGAAAGTCGTCACCGTTGCAGGTTTGTCAAAAGACTTCCTTGCCGTCGAAAGGTATGTCACAAGTCTCCCTCGCTGCCTTCTTTTCCCCTTCTACTTTCATTTTTGGCTTTGCATATTGAATGATAAGACACCCTTTTGTTTTATTTTTCATGAAGTGTATTGAAAAGCATACGCTTTTTGCAAAAGCACATGTAGGTTGTGAAGCGTATGCTTCATGAACAAAAGCATAGGCTTTTGAATCAACAAGCTTTCAGAAAACACTACACACGGGAAACTATAAGCTTCGCTACAAAGCGCTAAGGCATGAACTCGAAGCGTGTTTTTTTAAAAATCGGTCAAGTCTAATTCTCCCTTTTTCTACCTTAGGAAAATTTTATAGTACTTGACATCTTAATTATGTTACAATCAGATGCTTTCTGCATAGTAAGCTAAAAATGTGGCACGGGTGATCTGATCCAAGAGTGATCAATTCTTGCATAGATTATGACAATGTGACTAAGCACTGTTATATTATTCAATTCCATGACTCACAAAGTTGTGTGTAATACATCATGGAAATAACTTTTGGAGGGGTGGGGTCCTGCTTAGCATCTTTCAGATTTTCTTCCTTTTGGAAGAGTCCTGTTCACAACCCATTTTAATCTGAGGTTCATATGATGATAATGACAATAAAGATATAACATGATGAGTGTCTATTTATGACTTGTAGAAGTTCTCAAGTCATATGCACATGCAACCATAGACAGTGCTGCACGACAACTCAAACCTTGTCTACGGGCATTGGTGGAACATCCTCAGAATTCTCCCTCTGCATTTTAAGCTTCGATTCTTCGTTATTCTCATATGCCTGAAATCAATTGTTTGACTATGTCAACAAATGTCGAAAATATAATTTCAGACCAGCAAAACAATACAGCAAGATTTAGTGCAGTGGAGGAGATTCAAAACACACAAAAGTTAGTGGTGAATAACTGTCAAATTATATGGGGGAGCAACTCTTCGACTCAACCATGACAATATGGCAAGATACTGAGTATAGAGAAGTATGATATAATTAACACTTAACAGAGCAAGCAAAGACACATGATGATGCAATTATGATTAATCCAAAATTAGCCAGATCATGCCAAAAAAATTTCACAATTCAGATTTCGATAGTGCTCACTTGAATTTTTGTTCCCCAAGAACCCTTAAGTCATAAGCTTTATGAATAATACATGCAAACAATGGAAAAAAGATGTCCATACAATGGAAAAAAGATGTCCATATATGTTGTGCATTGCATTATGATTGATAAATGGAAATGCCAGCATTCAACTCTATAAGTTATGCATATTGTGACTTTTACAGTAGCTTATTTCCGTTCAGTGCAGACCACTTAGACTACCATCATCAAGGATATTAAAAGAGAACTTGGATCTGCTCAGGGTGTGATGGAAAGGTTAGGGATGAGAATGGGTATGCCCAAAGCCCGATTGGACTTCCAATTCGGCATGCCACATCTCATCCTTACAAATCATTCACTAATTCTTTCTAGAATTAGTGAATGATTTGTAAGGATGATGATGTGGCATGTCCAATTGGAAGCCCAATCGGGCTAAAGAATTAGTGAATGATTTGTAAGGATGATAATGTGGCATGCCCAATTGGAAGCCCAATCGGGCTTGGGGCATGCACATTCTCATCACTGGGAAAGGTTGACCTGCCTAAGGAACCCTACAAAACTCAATCTGACTTCACACCTAGATGTCATTAAGGCGTCAAGATGTCTGAGATCTGACAAGTTAGCTTATTTTCGGTACAGTGCAGGTCACTTAGGCTACTGTCATCAAGGATATTAAAATAGAACCTGGATCTGGCCAGTGTGATGGAAATATTGACCAGACCAGTGAACCCTACAAAACTCAATCTGACTTCAAGTCTTCGATAATAGAGGTCATAAAAGCGTCAACATGTCTGAGATCTGATAAGTTAGCCAATGTGTCAGGTTCTGATCTGATCATTTGACCTTAGGACCCAAGTTCCACACGACATGAGATTAAAGTGGGAGTTCACATCTAGACTTTCCAGATCGCTCCATGAGACAGTTTCATGTTAGTCCCACCGGCTCTAACGAGGATTGATTTAAATATCGACCGATGTGGCCGATATGTTGGTCGATATATCGATATCGGACCCCAAACGATATGATATCGGCTGTATCAAGTTTTAATAACTAACCCAATATCGGTTGTATTGGGCCGATATGTTTTTTAATTAAGTTATATTTTTATTACTACAACCTTATAATAGTTACAATATTTTATTATATACATTACTAACATATTATTATAATTTGAAACAATATTTAATTTGTAAGAATGTTCAATTATATAAATGTAGTGCTTTTGAATAGTACTTAATTAAAGCTCATCTTATATTGATGTTTGAATTCTCTTATTTTATATTGACATGTTCTTGATTCTCCGTGTGTTTTTGCAAGTCATGTTTATTTTATTTTATTTTGCATTCATCTAATAACACGTAATAACACGTAAGTAAAAGATTAATTGATTAAATACAACTATGAAGTAAGTCACCCTAGCTATTAAAGTCATTCTTTTTTTTAATTTTATTTCTTCACATAATATGTTATGATTAATCTTAATATGTTATTATGATGTTACTTGAATATATTGATGATATTTTCATTGTATAATTAAATATGGACATATAAGAATGTTATAACTATTATTTAGTTATAAAGATTTATATATTTATAATATTCAATATGAGCAACTCGATATTGACGCATATTCGTAACATATCCACCGATATCCATTATCTAATATGAAAATTAACCATCTGATACGATCCCGATATCCAATTCATCACATGAGGAAGATGAATGCCACAATCCCAAACAAGATGTGTATAATAGTTCTAACGAACACAAGACATGATCAATTGTAACTACTTTCCCATTTTTTACACAAGTAACTGCAATAAATATCACTATTAAAGCATACTTGAGAGTAGTATCGGGACAGATGACCTCCCTAGAAGTCTTCACGTGGATACTTAACTTCTGCACTTTCAGTTTTTCATCAGTATCAAGTGTCAATTTCAGGTTTCAGTACAAAAATTCCTGATGTATAAATTGTAACCGATATGAATAAAAACCAATGTTTTTATTGTTGTTCTTGCCACTCCAAATATGGATTTCATGGGTTTGCTCTCAGCAATCAACATAATTTGAATACTGTTACAGTGCATGGGATTTGCAAATATAGATTTTTCTTTTGTTACATTTCACGTTATTGTATGGTTATGATTCTCTTGGTAAATGCTAAGCATTAACTAATAATATAATATGTTGTAAATGTGAACTAAATTTTCACAAATCAGAAATGAGTATGATGTCAATATTTGATTCTAATAAGATCTACATGTTAATGCAACAATCTAGTATTCTTAGGGTTTTTCTGGATAATAGCACCAAAAGCTGCACCCAATTATATACATCTCAGCATGCAAGAAGCTTGGACTTAATCCAAGTGAATTAGGCATTACATTTCTCATATGAAACATGCTGAACTTGTGCAGATAAACAAGGTTCTTCTTACCGAATCAGTTGCTAAACCACATGCTGGGTGAAATACTTAATTTCAAATGAATTTTAAGCCAAGGATCAGACATTCCCAACCTAAGTTATAAGCACTTATGAGAACAAAAATATATTGATTCAATGATGTTGATGACACCTGTTTAATTAATAGATGATCGAGAAAATTAGAAAGGAAAGAGTGACATTTCTTTGCACATCATATTCTAAAGTCTGCATCTGATATCTTGATATGGCATTTATGAGATAACAAGATGGAGCAACCGCTCCAGTATGACTTCTTCACCTAAACTTTGATAAACGAAACAATGAAAACTCACTTACTGCTGGTTATAAGCAGATCAACATTTTTTAACCTTTATAGTCTCCTAATACGAACAAACCTGGTCCAGAAACCTTCCCCAATAAATATAAACCATGCTTTAAGACAGTATAATGAAATATTATGCTTGAATGACATGCATGGAAGAAACGTAAACACCTAACAAACGGGAAGAAGTTTAAAAATATCAGATGGCCAACCTCCTTGCTCACCTGTTGAATACGAGCACGCTTCTGAAAGATTTGTTCTTCATAAACTGCAACTGACTGAATAAAATGCTCAACCCTTGCCAGCGACACCTAAACACATGAAACTATCACATTTTAGAATGTGGTTGATGCTAAAAGCACTGCAACTGAAAACCTACAAACTTGCCCATTATACAGCTACAAAAGAGGAAAAGAGTAGTAAATATTTATAGTAGTTCAATTATCCAAAACATGTTTGATTCAGCATCTATGTCTAATTTGGGAGGTGGTGATCTGCGTGGATGCAGACATCTCCCCTTTTTGTGGTCTTTTGGGAGGCAGAGTGGAGGGGTGAAATCATAATCAGATTTAACCATCTAACTGAATTCAGTATACTTCAGATCAGCACAAACAAACAAAGATTTCATGCAATCTTGTTACGGCATTCAACTGACGATAAAGTTAACCTAGCAGTAATGGTTTAATCATTACCGCAAGAAACCCAACCGCTTCGCTACCAAGGGCAGGTATGGTTAGGTGAATTTGAGATGAGAAATCTGAATCTTACACCTAAAATAATTGTGCATGGCATCGTTTGTTAGAATTCTGAGTTTTTTGTGTTGGTTCGGTGAAAGAAGGTTGAGGAATATGTTGAACTGGCATTGATGTGGCAAGTGCCAACTTAGTGAAATTTTCCCCTACGAATCCCCATGTTTGTGGGAAATTGGGGTGAGAATACTGGCACGCAGGCCCCACGCTAGTTGGGACACCACGACGTGCAGTTTCTTTTGTTTTTCTCTCTCCTCCCCTCCTCTCTCTCATCTCTTTATCTGATCCACGCCTGCAGCCGCCTAGCCTGCCCCATCATCTGTCTTTGCCTATGATTTCATTGTCTACTCTCATCCTCAAAGCCGTGATGGACAGATAGAGCTCAATGACATCATCGTGGTGTTTTCAGTAAGATTAATGGTTCGACCTGTGTTGGATGGCCTTTTGCCCTTTTTTGATGTAGATCAAATTTCTACACAAAATTGGATGTCTAATTTACTTTATTTATTTGTAATTGTGTTATAAAGATTGGTTGAAGGATTTAATTAGTGATGACTAGAAAATTTTGAATGTTTGAAATTTTAATCTTTCTCATTATCTTTTTCTCATCTTTCTTGCTTCTTCTCCTTATAAGACCACTGCCAGCCAACTTAGCCCACCACCAGCAAAAAAATGCAAGTTTTAAGAGTTGTGTGAATTTCTTCGTTCATTTGCATAAGCTAACTTTAGTGAAGATTTTTGGATTGTTGGTGATGGTTGTTATGATGATTTTTAAGTCGGTGTTCATTTTTGAGGAGTAGTTGATTTTTGGGGTTGCTGATGATGTTATGGTGTTATTAGCGATGATTAGTGATGATGAATTCTTCCCGAATTGTAGAAGAAATGGAGAAGAAAACCAACATTCAAGTAAAAAAAAATTAACCCAAAATTTTTTTAATTAAAATTCAATTAAGTTAAAAGGAAAAGTTAGGAATTTCTAATTTATATTTTACTAAGTTTTGTTTATTATTAAAGGTTAATTCTACAATTGTAGTCTTTTATATAATTAAAGATCAATAATTAAAGTAAAAAATTTCAAATTAAATTTTTAGGGAATTTTTTAATAGAATAACGAAATTTTAAACTAAAACTTTAGTGAATTTTGATATATCTTAGAAGTCAATTTTAATGCTTAAAATAAACTTAATAATTTAATGAAAGATGGAAGTAAATTTATGAGAAATTAATTTTATTTTGAAAATTCGTAATTTTAATGAATTGGAGGATAAATTTTTTCATCCAGGGGCAAGCACAATATCACTTTTCCACATCAATATTTTCCAAACTATTCAAACAAGGAAAAAGTAAAATGCCCATGCTTACTTTTCTAAGGTGTACTTTCCAACCTTCTTTCACTTCAAACAAACAAGAAAAAATTAATTCGAAAAATCTCTATATTTTCCAACAGTCACAAATTTTCCCAATCAATTTCTCACACCCAAACAGGCCCTGAACTCAGGAACAGCAAATCACCAATAAGCCATTGCATATCATTCACGGGGATAAACAACTAACGAAAGAAATTAGGTATCACCATAGATAGGTCATAAAAGTTTGAGATCCAGATTAATAGAAGGCGGATCAAACTCACAATAAGCACAAATTGGCTCCATCTTACAGACAAGGAGGATTCAAAGATAGAAAGTTGTTGAAGAATTTGATAGGAATATTGAGAGATTCACTCAACCCAACCAAAATAGATGGTGGAACTTGAAACAGTTAAAACAGATTTTTCTCCCGGGTCTACCTATCTTGCTGTCTCATGCTGTAGCCTAAAGAGAGTATATCTGATAGCATCAAAGAGAGAGGGGTTCAGGGACTATGGAGTATGAATGATAAGAAACTTAGCGAGTAAGAAAAAAAATTCAATAACAGCGTGAACTTGATAAATGAAGAGGAGGAATGGTGGGAAACTTTGGTGCGGGAAACCCATCAAGAAACAGAAGTGAATTTGATATCAGCAAAGAGAGAGATGTTCTTGGTTATGGATAAATATCAGGTCAGAAAAGCTCCTTTTTGTTCCTCGTTTAGCTGGTTGCATCTTTAAGTAACAATCTTTTATTCTTAAGTTATGCAACTATTGTATCTGGTTGCAAAACTAATACTATCTCCTTAGTATTTGCAGCCAAGCAACATTATCTTAGATACAATCTTCAACTGACATCTCTTTTGTCTATCTTATTTGTTTTTATTAGGTTTTCAGTGTTGATGAAAGTTTAGAGTATTTAAAAAATTCTTTGCGGGCGGTTGTTATTATAAAATATATCGATTTAAAACAATCAAGCTTCCACAATTTTTTTTCCAGATTTTTCATGACTTCAAGTTTTGAAAGCCTCTCTTGATCCATGTTGGGCCACTTCAACACCTAGAGTTTCTTGTCAAAAAAGAATTCATAAATCTTAAAATTAAGATATCAATGAAATTAAAAAGAAAATCTACAAATGAATTATGACTCCTAAATTAGTTGGGATTAGCTGATAGCTTTGAAGGTTTCTGTTAGACTCGGCGGCCCCCCTCCCGCACCCAACCGCGCGCAAGTCCAGCCGCACCTTAGGGGTGTTTTTGACCCCTTTTCCCTTTATTAATATTTTAATGGCAAACTTGTAATTGTGGAAAGAGTGGGTTTATTCTTAAACTAGGGCTAGCCGTCATTTTAGTTTCCACGCTTTATTATTGATATTTGTTCTTGAGAATTTAAATCTGAAGAAAAAGTGTGGACGTCCTCGCTTATTGGCGTCTTGGGAGGGTGGTTGCCCCTTCAATTGTAACCAAAGTTATCTTTTTATCGGTATTTTCTTCTATAAAAATTCAGATCTACTTAATTCCTATCAATTTGCCATTAAAATATTAATAAAGGGAAAAGGGGTCGAAAACACCCCTAGGTGCGGCTGGACTTGCGCGCGGTTGGGTGTAGGAGGGAGGGCCGCCGAGTCTAACAGTTTCATAGAAAAAAATCTATTTTTGGTTTAAAATTTTTTATTTACATAATCAAAATTTTCCCTTTTTATTTCTTCTTTACTAGAATCAACTTTAATCTCGCAGAAATTAAAGTATTGAACAAAGTCACAAACAAACTCAAGCTAGTTTCCAAGTCTCACAAAAACTGTAATTTTTAATTAGCAATTTACTTGAATAGATTGGTTTACTATAATAATTATAAAATAGTTCAATCACAATTATTTTTATGTGATATTTTTCAAACTACTGCGCATTATATGCGTGTTTGCTTGTTACATCTTGATCTGATTATGCATCATTTGATTGTCCACATCCTTTGTTTTCTTTTTTTCTGTTGATAGAATTATAGTTTCCAATTCTTTATAATTATGATTAGAAACTAGAATTCCTATCCCCGAACAAGTGCGTTAATACTACATTTAAAGAATATGCAGTAATTCCCAAACTCTTATCTCCCTATTTGAGTCTAAGGATGTCCTCACAGACATCAAATATGCTAGATGTGTTCTTCATCAAATATTAATATTGAACTTCTTCCCAAATTTTCTTCGCTGTGTCCAAAAACTGAAGTTGGCACAGACTCTAATCTATATACTATATTCCATAGCCACAAGGGAAGCTGGCACTCATGATTTACCAATGGCTCTCAATGACTAATGTTGTGCCAACAACCATAATTCCTATTCCTGAACACATTCCTTTTTGTGTCTGTTGATTGACTTTGATTACATCTTAATTCTTACCTATCACAAAACATTCACCATAATTCTCCACTAAAAAGGATATCTAACTTTTCTGTGGATGGCCAATGTTACAGAAATAAGGGATGGGAAACATTAACTAGAAGATACATCCTTTGTTTCTTTCCCTTTAATTGGCAAAGCTTATGTATTTAAGGATATATCCATGTTCCCAAAGGTAAGCAAGTGATAAGAAAAAACTGTCCCCGCCCCAGCTGAGAGTTCGAAGGAAACTCGCTGCCACCCTGCAAATTTTTTGGGTCATTACCAAGGTTTGGAATCTCAGACGATATTGATACGTATCACTAGTTTTATATTGAATTTCAAATATGTATCACTTGTATCGTATTAGAATTCAAACATGTCAATACGGACCGATGCTTGTAATAGTAAATAATATAAGTAGAAATCTAATGTCCTAGTTACTAAATTTAAAATTCTTTTTAATTTCATACAATGGATTAAAAAATCTCATTTCACAATTAAAATTAAAATTTACAACATTGGTTCCTGATCGAATGGGTTTAAAGGATGAGTTTAAAAAAGAGGAACTAGCACATTATGACAAAAAGTATCTACGGATAAATAAAACACTAATCTAAAATGGTGATCTATGTGCAACTGACAAATATTTTTGAGTCAAGGCAACCAAAAGATCTGATACTTCTATCATCTGATATTTTCGATATAGCGGATACCAATCCTACAAATAGTCATCCGATAATAAGACCGAAACCGAGATTTCAAACCTTGATCATTACCCACAAGATTTCCTTGCTCCACACTTCAACCTTCTGACAACTCCGCATCACACCAATTTTCTGTTGATGTCTCCCTTTAGAAAAATGATGTTGCTGACTTTGACAAGTCTGGCTGAATAAATCATGTGGTATTGCTTTCCACTGTATTAAAAGGAGATAGATTTAAGCACTATCTATACTTGTCCTCAAACCATCCAACTCATTTTATCATAAAAGGAAACATTTTGATATACAAATAGGCATGTAAAACCACGTACCTATGTGTACAGACTATCAGCTTTTTATTCACAAAGATATCCATTTTAGTCCTCGATATATCTATTTTTTATTAAAAATAAATCATTTTTAAAACTATCTTTTTTCATTCAGCTACCCACCTTCTGTTAGCCCTAGAAGTAGGCACTTCCATTAAAAAGTGGGCACCTCCCACCAAAGCAAACCACTGTTAGGTGAAGCTGGACTGTGGATACCTATACATAATGCTTTGAATGCCAGCTGATACCAAAAGGCAGAAGTCATAAACATGTCATCTTGCAAATGCATTAAATGGATGGAAAATTACACAACAACCAAGAGGGAATAATTAGACCTAGGCGTTAAGTGGTTAAAGAAAGGCCAGACATATTCTGTTCTCAACAGTAAGGTGGGCATGGTTTTCCCAAATAAGTAAATTAGGTATCTCCAATATGTGGACAAGTGTCCTGGCACATGAATGAAAGGATCAAAAGCTCCTCCTCCTTGAACCATACAGCAAAAGAATAAAATTATCCTTTTCCACAGAACTGGGGGAAAAACTCTGTTGGACTCGGCGGCCCCCCTCCCGCAAATACAAGCCGCGCGCAAGTCTAGCCGCACCCTAGGGGTGTTTTCGACCCCTTTTTCCTTTATTAATATTTTAATGGCAAACTTGTAATTGTGTGAGGGGGTTTATTCTTAAAGTAGGGCTAGCCGTCATTTTAGTTTTTATGCTTGATTATTGATAATTGAATTGTTCTTGAGAATTTTTAGGTAGATCTTAGGAGAGTACGGACTCCCTCGCTTATTGGCGTCTTGGGAGGGTGGTTGCCCCTTCAATTGTAACCAAAGTTATCTTTTTATCGGTATTTTCTTCTATAAAAGTTCAAATCTACTTAATTTCTATCAATTTGGTATCAGAGCACGTGACGATTCATGGCGGCTTCGACAAGATCACAAGACAAAATTGAGGCTTTGGAGGCGAAATTTACGAGCGAGATCGACGGGATCAAGAAATCGTTGGCGAGAAACGATGAATCCATGGCAAAGTTGACGGCTTCAATCGAAAAATTGACGGCTGGACAAGAGAAACACGACGAACAATTCGCGCAATTAATTTTTTAATTGACGGCAAACACGGGAAAGGATGGAAACCCTAAATCAGCAGAAAATGCGCCACCTTTGGTTAAAGGAAGGAAAAAGAGAAGCTTTTTGATGCGGATCTCGCCTACGAAGAAGAGGAAATTAACGAGGAGGAAGATGGAGCGCCGATGGTGGATTATCGCAAGGCGATACGACGAAAGGCGGAGAAAGCGAGAAGAGGGGGCGGCGAACATAGCCGCCATCTCCAAGATTGGCGGCTGACAGAATGGGGTCCCGCGGGACCCCAGGACATCACAAGGGGACGGCGCACCCCTACCAGCCCCACCAGGGGCCGGCGAAGCCACCCCGGCCCCCGACGGGTCCCGAGGCCCTGCTACAGGGCCGCTGCGGCCCTAGCGTCCAGGGACAGGGCCGCTGGGGCCCCGATCATCATCGGCCAGGGCCCGCGGGCCCCCCACCGAGCCCCGACGACCCTCCCATAGGAGGCGGGAGTTCTCGCAGCAGCAACCTGGAGGGGGTTTCTGCCATGTTCGGAGGGCACGGCTCGTGGTTTTGAGGGCGGATTTGATCCCAGGAAAGGGCAAGAGCATTATGATGACGGAGGTGGTTTTCAGGACCCTCCCGACCCTCGGTACGGCGACAATAGAGGGAGTCCATCACCCCACACCTATGAGGGTGGACCCAGGGACTACGGAGGAGGATACAGGGGCTATGAGGAGTACAGAGGTCAGACTAGAGGCTACGGTGGGCAGGGAGATGGTTCCCAAGGGGAGCATGGTGACCAATGGAGGGGACCGCGGGGAGGAAATGAGACGCACCAGGAAAGGTGGAGAAAGGTGGCAGCACTATCACCAGCCTAGATTTGTCGGGGGAACGAGCGGATCAGGGATTCAATATGGACAGACTGAGGAAGCTGAAGATGCCTATATTTGATGGGGTGAACCCGATCTCGTGGGTCTACAGAGCGGAGAGATTTTTTAAAGTCTCTCGCATGACTGAGTAGCAGAAGCTGGAGGCAGCGGGCATCTGCCTGTATGGAAAGGCCCTCACGTGGTTTCAGTGGAAGGATGTGAGGCACCCCTTTCGCTCGTGGGAGGAGATCAGGGATCAGATGGTAGAAAGGTTCAGAGACCCCCACTTGGAGAATGTGCGGGAGCAGCTGCTATCACTCAGACAGGAGGGCACAGTGAGAGACTATCTAGAGAGTTTTGATGCCCTATCAGAACAGGTGCACGGGGTGACCGATGAGACGATGGAGAGCACCTTCATGAAGGGGTTGAAGGCCATTATACGAGCAGCAGTGCGCATGCAGAAGCCCCAGAGTCTGATAGAGGCCATGGAGTACGCTCAGATGGCAGAATACTGTCAGTTGGAGGAGAGGAAGGCTAGGAGCGGTTGGAGTGAACCAGCCTCTCGCAATGTTCCAACGCGACGAGAGAACAGAAGGCACCTGCATGGGCGGATCAAGCAAGTACTGAGAAGACGGAGGAGCAGCACAGCGTACCACCGGCTGGGGGCCAATTCCGAAGGATGACTGACGCAGAGATGAAGGAGAAGAGGCAGAAAGGGCTCTGTTTTAGATGTGACGAGCATTTCACCCTCGGACACCAATGTGGGGTCGCAAGCTGCAAGTGTTGATAGCGAGGGCAGAAGAGGATGATGACGTAGAGGATGAAGGTGTCGGAGTGAAAGACGACTCTCACTCGGAGTAGCACAGTCGGTAACTTCATGCACCACCTTGAGGACAAGGTGGATTTTCAGTAGCGGAGTAATGTTACACTCGACGGCCCCCTCCCGCAAATACAAGCCGCGCGCAAGTCCAGCCGCACCCTAGGGGTGTTTTCGACTCCTTTTCCCTTTATTAATATTTTAATCGTAAACTTGTAATTGTGTGAGGGGGTTTATTCTTAAAGTAGGGCTAGCCATCATTTTAGTTTTTATGCATGATTATTGATAATTGAATTGTTCTTGAGAATTTTTAGGTAGATCTTAGGAGAGTACGGACTCCCTCGCTTATTGGCGTCTTGGGAGGGTGGTTGCCCCTTCAATTGTAACCAAAGTTATCTTTTTATCAGTATATTCTTCTATAAAAGTTCAGATCTACTTAATTCCTATCAAACTCCCCCTACCTTTTCTTTAGGGCTAAGTTTCAATTGAATTTGGACACACTTGAGCAATGAAAGAACAAAGGAAAGAGACATTGACCACCACAAAATATGCTCACAATTTATCTCCAAATGTTTATGATGAACAAATTAAATGCATGTTCCACCAGTTATTTTAATCTATTGCATAATAAGCAGGAGTCGCAAGAGTATCATCCACGATGAAGATAACACCAATACTTACAATTACAATTCCGACTGCACCACATACACTAGAAGATATAATTAAACAACTGAACATATGATAAGGAATCTGTATCTCCGAGATACACCACCATATCTAACTTTCTAACACCATAATAAACAACTGCAACATGGTGCAATGAAGGTCCACGTACAGTGTAAATCACCAACTTTGGCTGATGAACAACAATAGTGGATGTAATCAATGAACAAACTATTGGTAGCATTAGTGATGACTACTATGAAGTCATGGGCACAACAAACAAGGGGGGGATTCCGGTGGTTATTTCTAACAAATTTGACAAGGAAAATTCCTGAGAAAATGCTACAGATGGAATCAACTTTAATTGAGAACGCTACAGTAGACTGGTGATAGGAGAAAAATTACCTCACCGGCATCTGTGAGATAACCACCCATTGTTACAAACTCCCTTCTATAAATGAACATAAGCAGATTGATCGCACCCTAAAATATGAACAGAATTTCAGTAAATATACTTGCAACTCAAAATTCCATTATAAGACCCAAGTTAAACCTTAAGACGTATAGTCGACAAAGACATCCAAACAATAAATGAAGAAGCGAAGCTTATAACTTATGATATTCAAGCATGAGACATGGACTGCTATGAACCTCACGAATTTCCAAAGTTGGCATGTGTGGTAGAAAGTCATTTCCCACGAAGAAGCACATGAAAACAAAATCATCCACAATTCGTTCGAAGTTTATCTCAAAAGGAGGATCTGATATTGCCAATTCATTCTCCAAGTATTCCCGCAAGACCCAGATGTTCAGAAACTGCCCACATAGAAGAAGATTAATTCATATGATGACATAAACCAAATAAAGATGTATGGAAACAGTGTAAATTCAGAGTAGAACATAAAAGTGCTTCTTTCATGTCCAGAATACCACCTGGTACTTCTTTTTGTAAATGGGGGTGTCAACCACAGCCTTCCCATTCAGCTCAGAACCTCTACATTCAGCTGCAAGATGCCCAATTTGACCACAGGAAAAGCATTTCTCCTGTTGCCCTGGCATTGAGATCACCTGTATAAAAATAAATTTTTCGAGTTAAAACATTAATTATTAAGAACACGGACATGCAGATACAAAAATACACAACATTACATGAACTTACATAACATATGTGTATGAATATATGTATGAGTGTGTATATGTATGTTTGTGAATACGTAAAAACTTAACATATATGTATGGATGCAATGTGTGCACATGTATGTTCATGTATTATGCACATGCATGTATTCATGACATGAAGAAAACTTTCCAGACCTCTCTTAAAATTGAGAAGTGAATCTCATGAGTTGCAAGAGAAAGCATTATCAGATCTGCATCCTGCACAACATATGCAAAGGTACAAATGGTGAGTGAGAGAGTGAGAGAGGTAAATATAGTACGGTTCTTAAAGACAATAAAACATGAGCGTCAGTGTTAAGGAAAAACACTTACCAATCCATATAGACAATGCCGTGTATTTGGATTAAAACCAGGAATGTTCCTCTGTAACCGTATGTACGACATTATCTTGTGCTCACCCTCGCCAGGAACATTTGAATCAGACAGTATAACCTTCACATAATCACCCAATGCAGAGCTCCATGAATACATTAGAGAGAGAAGTATCCTGAAAACCAAAGCGATTGAAATAAAACCAGCAATGATTACATCGCTGAGCAAGGAATAGATGGCACTACGTCCTTGACATATAGATCCCTACCTTCGTAGATTGCCATCCCGGAGTTTGATTTAACCTCAGATGTATGTAATATTGAAGCGCAACAGAAAGTGTGGCCATGAACTGAGTCCCAGGAGTTATAACATTAGAGTCTAATGTTTCAGATTTTTCTTTAGAAGCCAGATTTCTTCCTTCAGCCTCAAACTCTTGTCTCAGTCTCTCCTCTTCTGCAGCCTGAAAGATTCATCATTTCAGAGACATAATACGAAAATGGCGAGTATGTAATAAAAGCAAAGGATATGCTTACTGCGTCAGCCGCATCTTTTGCAGCTCTGAAACGTCGAGTACGTTGCTGATTCATTTTAGCCCTAGGAGCTACACCATCTACAACATCCACAACCATATGTACAATAATAAGAATAGACAAAAAGTAACTGGATTTGAGCATGATCAACCACAAGTAACTTAATACAACTCACCAATTGCCATGTACAACAGTTTCCTGGGGCGAACAAGACCAAATATATGATCAATGTATTCAAAAATAGACTTGAAAACTTCATCATAAGAGGCAGGTGAAGGCTGCATCATAGAATTGACAGTTCAGAAAATACTCTTTGAAATAGAATGAATATAAACTAATACAAAATGTCAATTTCACTCTTTTATTTTCTTTTTTAGCTAAAACAGAATATTTATTTAATATGGCACTTCAAATTTATCTTATCCTTCAAGGTTGAATGCAATACCTTACAACCAATTACTATCTTATCCCTGCATATTCTGAGTCTAAAATAATATTGGAGAGTTGCTTCTTTTTCACATGAGTATAAACTGCATCAATAACGTAGGTTCCCACAAACCAACTGGATTTTTGGAGCTCTTGCAAAGCTGACAGCTTGCTTATTTCCTCTGACCACCAGTCAGACAATTAACACCAGCTTCAGCCCAGCTAAGCTGGTAATGACATTTGAGCTATCTATTAGTGGACAATTGCAGACAACCCCGTTTTAATTGGATCGAATGAGATGGTGATCATCCTAATCATAATTATGATGACACTGAAGACTTGGGTTGCGTAACACATTCCCTGGCTTTCAATATTTGTCTGCCCAACATGTTACATATAGTAAGTTTATGTCACAGATCACAACTTACAAGGCGCAAACAAACAAGAAAACTTCGTTACTATAAAAAAAATTTAATTCACACTCTCTTTTTATTCCTTTCAAGCAGGTGGGTGGGCTGAGTAAGGTGGATGAGAAGGGCATCTGGGTCAGGCATGCACAAGCCAGAAAGATAATGTACGGCCATGTTTGACACAAATTGCATGTTGCACCCAAACAATTGCAGGACTTTATCTAAAGGCCTAAGAACACATTTCAATCAAATGGCTCTTTAGAATACAAACTGCAACAACCCCAAATGTAACTACTAACAGACACAAGCCAACCAAGCGCATGCCTGAAATTGTCTTGTCCTGGACCATGCACCTAATGCCTCTTAGCTGAAGCTGTTAATGAATGTGTGGCAAAATCTTCATCAACACAGCAAATTAGCCAAGTAGTGCTCCTTAAGATGCGCAATCACATCAATGTCAGAATTCAGATGTTCCTTAAAATGCATTATGTGCATAGGAGCAATGCTATGAATTTCAAAAGCCAACCATATTACAGGTTTGAAGCATTTTAGTATTTTCTGGATGAAACTCGGGAGTAGTTGCACTTAAATTTGAGACTTTACCTTACCAATGACGATTATTAGTTTACTGCTGGTGAAGCCTAAAATGTCCAGATAGATGGTGATTCGTGAATGCTGCTATTTAGGCACAAATCACATGAACAGAAGAGAGATTGATATCGAATCATGAAAGCAGAAGGATCCTGCCTAGTACGAGTAGTTCTGGTCAATATAAAGATGAAAATATTCACAAGCCGTATCATGTAGCTACTCTCTCATAATCAGCAGAACAAACATCTAACCATAGCCATGAGATATTCAGCTCAACAAATGATTGTTACGTAATGATCAAGTTTTCAATATAGCAGCAACATCTACCATAGCCATGAGATCACTATCTGATGACCTAGCTTCGGGATGGTGCAAGCCGAGAATTCGAGAATTCGAAATATTGACGTGCATCAGAAATTCTCATAAATTTTCCCAGAACACAGAACATAAATATCCCCAAATCGAGGATCCGAGAGATATGTATGAGAGATTCTTACTCTTCCTTCGGGGTGAAAGCATGGGTGAATGATCCCGTTCATGTCGAGATAGAGATTGTCGAACTCGACGCCGTTAGGGTTAGGTTTCGTGAGATCTACGGGGAGAAGGACGCCACGATCGTTGACGGGCTCCTCCTCGATCACGTCGGCGATCGAGAGAGGGTAGCGATCGGCGAGCCATCGGTAGAAGGCCGGAACTCCCATGGCTCTCGCTCTCTCGCGTCAAGCTTCCTCTCTCTTCGCGCGAGATCCTCGGGAGCGAGATCTAGAAAATGAACAAAGACATGGTAATTTTTATTTATGTTTATTGATGTAGAAATGCTTGCTGCGCGAATTGACGGTAGGTCCCTCCCTCTCTCTTCTCCCGTGGAAAGGACATTTTACATGAAAACACGGTTTAATTTTTAATTTACATGTGTAAGCTTCTTGAACTTTTGCAAAACAGAGCTCTTCGTCAAACCGGCCTTTTTATCTTTTTCCGCTGCTTGCCCATGAAAGGTTCCTTGGAAATCTATAGTACGACGGAGGGATGAAGGCAACCCAACTATAGCCACGCCTTTGTCCTAATATCCTTGTTTGTGCCACGTAGGCAATGTAGGCCTCGCTTGGTGAGGGTGTGGAATTGGGTGTTGGGTTTGGGGCAAGGTGATGGAGAATCCAAACAATGACCCTTACGTTCTCATTAATTCCAAGCTCGTCATTGTTTTTCATAAAAATCAAATGCACATCCTTTTTCCATTTTATTTACGGGTTTGATATCGTTCTTATTTACGGGTGTTTTCTCACCACAACTCGTTGACCGTCGGTTGTATGGTCAACGTGGACAAGGGGCCGACTTGAGGGTCCCTTGGGTTCGCCGAGCTCGCTTGTTCTCGGCGCTGCAGAGCTGAGGGGTAGCCTCGGCTCGGTGAATCGCGCTCGGCCTCGGTCGGGTCCGCGTCGAGGGGTAGCCTCGGCGCCTTGCTAGCGAGATGATGCCTGAGCAACCGTCCTCCTGACGACTGCGATGGTGGTATGTTGGAGATGCCGGGTAGCCGACCGACGCTGAGGGGTAGCCTCGGCGCCTCGGGTGTCTTCTTCCTGGACAGATAAGGAAACTCGTCAGGGAGGCCGGACCTAGGTTCCGACCAAATCCCCTCCGATGCCTAAGTCAGATCGGGGTCTGAAAGGGTACTCGGCGGGGAAGATCCGGCTTGCAAGGAAGCCGGAACGTCTACCCAGGCGGCGCGAGTAAAGGGGGAGGGAGAAATATCGAGTGGCGAAAGCATAGGTCGTTGATGGAGTATCTCTCTGTTGATTACCTGGGTTTCGATCCCCTTTCTCCGTCGTCCTGGCCTTCCCCTTATAGGGTCTTCCGTGATTGCCCCACGTCCTGCCTCCTCTCACGTCCTCCCGATCCGCCTCCGCCTCCTCCCACTCGTGCGTGGTGGAGGGGTGGCCCATTAACGGGTCCGTTAATGGCCATCATGGGATCGCGGATTCAGGGGGGGCGGTTAATCCGGCCGAATGGGGGCTAGTCGGGTGCCCCCGAGGGCGAATTGGCTGGGCCTTCAGCCCCGTCTGTGGGCTCCCTTCGGGCGGGCATGTCTTCTCTAGTGGGCTTCTCCTTTGGGGTCGGGCCGTGGGCTGTTGTAATTCAGGGCTCGTTGATATTAGTCGTAACAATTGCCCCTATCGCCCGGACCGTTCGGCTTCCGTCGGTTCGGTTCGGGTGATGTGACTCTTTCATGATCCGACGGGTGCGTCAGTCGAGGCTCCGCTATTAAATGGATGTCATTATTACTGCTCCGTTTGAACTTCCGCTGGTGCCGTTTTCGAAGCATCGCCGCCGTTTTGATATCGCCACGTGCTCTCCCCTGGCGGTTCAGATCCTTCCTTCGCCCTCTATATATACGTTCCAATCCCTCGGGCTTCAATTGTTTTCGCGCTCATTCCTCCTTGATCTCCGTTCTGCCAGCTTCTTCTTCCCAACCTTTGTCTTCTTTCCAGCTCCGGTCAAGGTAACTCTTCCACCCTTTAACTCGGGTTATGGCCAGGCTTAGAATAGGTGATACACGTCCTGGCGGACCGTCACCTATTCCCGATCATGCCCATCCCTCGGGGCTCAAAGTTCCCTCGCCGTCCCTGGGGGTCCCGGAGAGAGTGAAAGGAAAGCTTTTTCCGGATCCCGTCGGGGACGACGTGGCCTCGTCTTCCGAGCGATTAGGCATCCCTCCATCGATCCTCCGGTCGTCATCCATGGCCCCTTTCTTAGTCACTAGGGAGATACGAGAGAGGTACCTATGTTATCCATATGACGTCCGGATTCCCTTTGGAGACGAGCGGATTTGCTTCCCGCGGAGTAACGAGGTTGGCGTCTACGTCGAGATGTTCCATCTGGGGCTCCGCTTCCCCCTCCACCCCTTTATCATTCACTTCACTGACTCCTTGATAGTCGCACTGTGCCAACTAACGCCATCCTCTGTCGCGGTGTTAACCGGGTTCATTATGCTTTGTATCACTCACGGCCTGGAGCCGTCTCTCCCCCTCCTCTTTCACTTTTACCGGATCCAGACGGTCGGCCTCGGATCTTGGCTGCACCTCCGAGCCCGTGCGGGTCGAGTGTGCCTCCTCGGTCTGCCCCCTGGGTCGGGGAACTGGGACTCTAGCTTTGTTTTTGTTGTTTTTCCCCGGGTCTCGGTGATCTTGACAGGTTGGGGGAGCTCGCAACAAACCGACAGGGCGGCAACCTTATCCGAGGCCGAGCGGGCCGCGGCCCGCCTCATATCGTCACTTTCTCTTGAGGAGAGGTCGGTCTGGCATTTGCTGGACGACCTGCTACTTAAGTGCACTCTGTGGTCCCCCGGTTAGTTGTTTCCCTTTCTTCCGTTTAACCTCTGGCTCACCCTGATTTCGCTTCCTCTCGCAGGGATGGCCGGCCGTGAATTCACCCATGACGTTGATGAGCTTATTCGGCTGGGATCTCGCCGGGGCCGTGGGAGCTCTTCCAGACGGGCGCCTCGCCGCTCTGTGGATGAAGAGTTGCGTCAGTCCGAGCCTCCTTCGAGAAGGATTGAGGCCAGGTCTCCCCCACGGGTCGCACCGGGTGCCCCCAGAAGGGACGTCTCTGGGGGCGACCCCCTCCTTGTTGAGGGTTCCGGATCGGCTCCTCGGCCGTCCGCAGGCAGGTGTCGCAAGTGCTCTCCTCCAGTTACCGCTGGCCCCAACGGGAAGAAGTCGCGGAAGAACGGTGGGCACGCCGTTTCTCCGGCTCCCACCGTCGCGCCGACGGATCCCAACAAGGTAGTCGTGCTGACCGTCTCGGCCGACCCCGCCGCCTACGCCGTCGTCACCCCCTCGGCTACCCCTTCGGGTTTGGGGGCCGTCTGCGTCCTGCCGAGCGCCTCCGCGGGCCCCGCTGATCCTCCCAGGGACCCGATGCCCCTTGAAATGGCCTTGGCGAGTCGGCCGGCGGCGGACACCGTCCCTCCGGGGGACCGTTCCTTCTTGGAGTTGTCCCCCGTGGACATATTGTCGGATTCCCTAGTCGATCATCTTCGACAGGTTTGAACTCCAGCTGTTTTCGGACAGTTGCTTCACCCTTCGATCTTCCTCGGTATAACCCCCCTCTCTTTCATTTGCAGGCCACCGCGATGGCTATTGAGGCGCAACGCCGGGCGACCCAGTTGAGAAGCCTCGAGGATTCCCTAAGTTGGGAACGCGCCCGGGCTGGGGAGGCTGACGTAGCCCTTCAGGGTGCCCGCATGGAGGCCCGGCAGCAACGCCGTCGCACCGACGAACTCGAGTCTCAAGTACATGATCTCAAGCGAAAGCTTGTGGATGTCCATGACGTGAGCCGGGAAGTGGAAGAGAAGTTTCGGCGGGAGAGGGAGGATCTCTGGGGCAACTCGCCGAGCTGCGTCGAAGGCTCCGTTTCGCCGAGGAGGCTGAGAAGGGCGTCGACACGGCCATAAGGCCGAAGATTGCGTCGGTCCTGAGGGATGTCTTCGGGACTTATGAGGACCTCCTTGCTCCTCGCATAGTGGAGGTCGTCAGGGAGTCATTCCGGCAGTTTGCGGAGCTCGCCCGGGCGCCAATCCTCCCTCCACCGGGGGGACGCCGATCCCCACTGTTCGGAGTAAGGCGAGGCCCCGGACGACGCTGTCTCTCGTGCTCCGGACCCCTGAAGAGCCCGTGTATCCTATCCCCTTTCTTGGGTGACAAATTTTGTTGTCAACAACAGTGCCCCAGACCTCTGAAGAGCTCTTGAATCCTGTCCACTTTCTTGGGTGACAAATTTTGTTGTCAACAACAGTGCTCTTGAGGACGTTGTTGAGTGATATGTAACACATACCATTAATAAAAATGATATCTTTTAGTCAATTCTTCTTGCGTCACTGGTCTCTTTTTCGGGGGTTCCCCCTTCGGAATAGTCTTCAATGTTCCTAGATCGGACGGGCGTCTTCGCCCTCGTCTAGGGGTGTTGTCCCGCGATCATTTGGCTTGGGATGTCGTTCCTCCTGCCGAGCCTGTCCGTCCGGGTGATTGTCCTCAGCCAGGCGAGCAGGTGAGTCATGTTGGATATTGGACTCCCCGGATTTGGTTTTGGATGATGAACAAACATAAATATATTGTGAACTAACAATTTGTGAGCGCAGTTATGGAGATCGTCGCCAAATTCATTTGAATATCAAATGCGACGTCTCGAGACTTCTCAAAGCACGTGATCGTATGCCTAAAGCTTCGTTGAAGCTTTTGGACCATTTTAGAAGTCATGAAGATTCAGATCGAAGCTTTCGAAGACGGTTCGTCAAGTTTTATTTATAGTCTTTTAGCTTCGTTCCGTAGAATGTTAAGCCTTGAGTAGGTCTTACGTTTTAATCTTCATAACGCTCCTATCTTAGACATAGGAACTTGTAAGAAGTCCATACTAACTTTCCCGAAGCATCGCGCATCGATTCGCGACTTCTTGTGCATGTTAGTTGGTTCAAGAAGAAGAACCAACCGACTAGATGGTGATCTAGTCGGTCGGCAATCCTTCTTGGACCGACTAGTTTGCTTTCTCAAATCATAGCTCTTTACTGTTTACAGTTAGTCGGTCTACGTTGACTCACCGACCGACTAGTTTGTGAACTAGTCGGTCAGTGATGCTTCTTTGACCGACTAGTTGAGCTTCTACTGTACATGCCAAGTTACTGTTTGTCGTTAGTCGGTCTATGTACATTTGGCGACCGACTAGTTGATGAACTAGTCGGTCAACTTTTGTTCTTGGACCGACTAATTCTATTTGTTCTCAGACTTTGTGTTTTATCTCTTAGTCGGTCTAAGTTATCTCACCGACCGACTAGTTGTGAAACTAGTCGGTCGGCAAGTGTGCTTTGACCGACTAGTTCCTTAAGTCTGAACTTTGACCTATTCCATGTTCACCAGTTAGTCGGTTCATGTTGATTGACCGACCGACTAGTTGATGAACTAGTCGGTCGGTGGTTGTTCTTTGACCGACTAGTTTGGTTCAGAATAGAGCCGTTGGAGCTTTAATTGAAACGTTTTTCTCTCTCTCTCTCTCTCCTCTAACCTATATATACTTGATGAGCTGCATTCATTGCACTCAAGGCTGATATTAAGACAAGTTTAGAGTTCAAAGAGAAGTCATTCCCTCTCATTCAAAGCTCTTTCATTCCAATCTTGAATCTCTTCTCACTCTTATTTCAAAAGAGAGATTCATTGATTGTGAGCCTTCCAAGCCAAGTGCTTGATCCTAGGTCACCAACAACCTCATAGCTCTCCATAGCTGATCTTCATCTTGGAGCTAGGGTTTGGTGCCTTCATCTTCCTCAAAATCATCTTTGCCCTAATTCGTAAGTATACTCAAGGCATAGATATTTTGTGGTAAGCTATTTCATTTCAATTTACTTTGATATTGTAAGTGATTCGCTCTCGGTTGTGAGAGTGTGTTTGTTATCCCGGGTTGTGTGAGTCACAAGTTTCTTTTGTGTATGATTTGACTTGTGAAGGTTTTCACAAGTATTTCATAGTGAAAATCTTGAGTTAGGGTTTCTAACTCAAGTATCAGGAAGTGATCCGGGTGGTTGGGCCGTAGGATCACCGGGAACAAGTCGGGGAGACTTGGGTGGATCCGAACCCAGTAATATCGTTTGTTTGCGATTGTTTATTTGTTGTCGATTATTTACTATTCCGCATTTCCGCATTAATTGGTAGAGTTTGCAAGGTAATTAGGAATTAGCCTCTTAATTATTTTAAAGTACTATTCACCCCCCCTCTCTAGTAATTGTGCAGTAGCTTAACAGGGCATTACATTTGGTATCAGAGCCAAGTCTATAGCTATGTCTGCCAACGACAACAAGACCGTTCATCCACCTTCCGACTATAGCACCTTCAAGAACCGTGAAGGAGCGTCTTCGGTAATGGAAGGACATTCCTCAACGAGGCCTCCATTCTTCAACGGTACTAACTACGGGTACTGGAAATGCCGGATGGAAACTTTCCTCCGGAGTGCTGCATTATGGAGGGCCACGATGAAAGAGTATGTCGAGCCCGCCGAAGAAGATTTCGATAAATGGACTCCCGTGAAGATCGCCGCGGAGGTAAGCAATGCCAAGGCAATGAACGCCTTGCAATATGCTTTGGAGCCCGAGGATTTCAACAAGATATGCACATGTAAGAGTGCATATCAAATATGGAACTCCCTCCTCATATTGCATGAAGGGACAAGTAGGGTAAGAGACTCTAAACTCGTGGTAGTTAATAAAGATTTCGAGTTATTTCATATGCTACAGGGTGAGAAGATGAAGGAGTACTATGCTCGCTTCGTCGACATCACAAACGAGTTGGAGGCTCTCGGTAAGACCTACACCCAAAAGGAGAAAGTCTCGAAGATTATCGATGGACTTCCTTCTAGTTGGGAGAAACGTACCTTTGCCATCGAGGAAGGTAATGATATGAAAACTTATACAGTTGTTCAACTAATGGGTACCTTCATGTCATACAAGGTACGCAAGGATAGCAAGTTGAAGTTGCAGGAAAAGATGAAGTCCTACCTACAACAAGACGAGCCAAAGAAGAAGGCTATTGCTTTCAAGGCCGCTCCATCAACTTCCACATCGACCGATGATGAGAACTCGTAAAACGAGTTGGACTTGTAGTCCATGGCTCTCATGGCCAAGAAGTTCAACCGGTTCTTCCGGAAAGGTAACTTCAAAAACAAGTCAAAGTTTAATTCTTCTAACGCCTCCTCTCCTTTATGTTTTCAATGCAACAAGCCCGGACACATGAAAGCGGAGTGTCCTCAAAACAAGCACAAGGAGAAGTGGAAGGCGCCAAAGTACGACAAGTCCAAGAAGTACAAGAAAGGGAACAAAAGGGGGCTTGTCGGAACATTCACCGACTCCGATGATTCATCTAGCGGAGAGTCGGATGATGAGCAAGTGGAGCAAGCACACATGTGCTTCATGGCTAGAGAGGAGCAAGATAAAGATTCATCCTCCGATGATAGCGACAACGAAGGCGATGAGGTAACAATGGATGACCTTAGGAATGTTAATTCTCAATTGTGGTCTAAGTATACTAAATTAGTAAATAGGTATACTAAAGTAAAAGATGACTTAGCTAGCATCTAAACCTCGCCTAAAGCTATCATCACCAACAACGACACCGTTGTTGAAGGATTTAAGAATGAGATTGTTAATCTCAAGACTCAACTTGAACATGTTAGCATTGAGGATCCGGAGGAACACAAGATTGCGGATTTGACCTCTCAAAACTCGACTTTGAGTATTGAGAATGAAAATCTCAAATCTCGTGTTTATGTGCTCACATCGCAAGTATCCAATTTGGATGCTTCTATGCGTTCTCTCACCGAGAAATATGAGAGCACATTAGGCCGAATTAATAAATTCAATAAGGGTAAGGATAATTTGAATAAAATCCTAAGTGACTTACTTCCGGCCAATCACCATATTGGCTTGGGGTATACGATGGGAAGTTCTTCCAAATCGGCCACTACTTTTGTTAGGCCAACTTCCGGTGACTCAACGAGTGGTAGCAAACACTCTATTGGTAGTTCATCTACCAATGGTGCTTCCACCTCGTTCACACCCTCTTTCGGAAAGAAACCCACTTTGGGTGGACCTCCAAAGAAGGGTCATGCCTACATGTACACCAATACCATGCCATGTAGGAACACACGTCCTACTCCACCGGCTCACACATATGATGATTTTTATGCTACACGTTCACGGGCACGTGCACACCATGTGAGACACCCTCATGCACGTGTTCCTCCACATGCATATGTTCACCCACATCATCGTATGAATAATTATCCACATGCACCATTTCATCATGTTCCTTATGCCTATCCACGACATGCATCACGTAGAAACCAACAACGCATGCATGCACCCAATAGGATGAGGGCTCCCAAAATATTCACAATTTGGAGCCCAAAGGACACAAGCATGGATGAAAAACAAATTTACATGAATGCTTATTTTTCGAATGTTGTGCATAGTAGTAATTATGTGGGGAAGTCTAAGTCCAATTGGACTTGGCTTCCAAAGGTCTAATCTTTTGGACCCAATGACCTTGGGTACCATGATACGATATTTTCTATTTTTAGGTACTCAAGGAAAAGAAAAAGAAAAGGAGCAACAAATTTAAATTTAGCTCCAAGGGGAATTGGATACTCGATAGCGGGTGTTCAAAACACATGACGGGTGACGCTCAATTGCTCTCCGGAGTGGTTCCCATTGCAAATGGGAACCGCGTCGTCTTTGGAGGCAACGAGAGCGGAACCATCATAGGTGTTGGTAAAGTGGGTAATCCTTCTGAACCCCTAATATGTGATGTTTACCTTGTTAAAGGATTAAACCACAATCTCATTTCAATAAGTCAACTTTGTGACAAAGGTTACAAAGTTAGCTTTGTGAAAGGAATGTGCCATATTTTAAGAAAAGATAATAATGAATTATTATTTTCCGGCACACACCATAAGGATATATACATCCTAGATCTTCCAAGATCACATGAACAATGTCTCATTGCCAACACAAGTGAACAACACTTATGGCATCGACGTTTTGGTCATGTGAACTTTGGAACACTATTTAAGCTTTTCAAGTTAAATTCTATTAGAGGCTTCCCTAAGCTAATCTTTCAAAAGAAAAGCTTTTGTGACTCGTGTCAACGAGGCAAGCTTCCAAAATCGTCGTTTAAACCTAAGAAAAGCATTTCTTCTAAGCGGCCACTAGAGCTATTACATCTAGATTTATTTGGGCCAACTAGAGTTGCTTCATTAGGTAATGCACGTTATGGACTTGTCATCGTTGATGACTTTTCTAGGTTTACTTGGGTATTTTCATTATGTAATAAAAATGATGCCTTTGAAAACTTCACAATTTTTGTTAAGAAAGTACAAAATCTCTTAGGAACCACCATTGTCACTATTAATAGTGATCATGGAGGGGAATTTGAGAATGAGTCTTTTGAGACATTTTGTGATGAAGTTGGTATTACACACACCTTTTCATTCCCTCGCGCACCTCCTCAAAATGGTGTTGTTGAGAGAAAGAATAGGACGCTAGTGGAGTGTGCTCGCACTATGCTTGATGATAGCCAACTTGGCCATCAATTTTGGGCGGAAGCGGTACACATCGATTGCTATGTGTTTAATAGAATACTTTTGAGGCCCGGCACTAAACAAACTTGTTATGAATTGTTGTTTGGTAGGTTGCCTCAAGTTAAACATTTTCATGTTTTTGGTTCAAAATGTTTTATTAAGAACACGTATGGTAGTTTGGACAAATTCGATCCAAGATCCGATAAGGGGATTTTTGTTGGGTATTCCTCACGTAGCAAAGCCTACCGGATATACAACAAACGAACCTCAACGATCGAGGAATCGCTTCATGTTTCATTCAATGAAGGATTTGTTCCAACTAGAATTACTAATGATGATGACTTTATGGATGCCTTATGTGATTCAATTGGTAATTCTAACTCTAATGATTCTATTGATTCTATTGAGACTAACCCGACTAATGATGTTTTTGAGAATGTTCCTAGTGATCAAGGTATTCCCAAACGGCTTCATACCGTTCGTGACCATCCTCATGAGCAAGTCATTGGCAATATCCAAGATAGTGTCAAGATGAGATCTCAAGTCAACCACTTCGCTCATTGTGCCTTTGCCTCCTCGACTGAGCCAAAGAATGTTAATGAAGTATGCGAAGATAGCGCTTGGATCCTTGCCATGGAAGAGGAACTCATTCAATTCGAGAGGAATGAGGTTTGGGAGCTTGTTCCATTGCCATCGAAGAACCACACCGTCATAGGGACAGAGTGGATCTTCAAGAACAAGACCGACGAAAACCAAGTCGTCGTCCGGAACAAAGCTCGGTTAGTAGCTCAAGGCTATCTACAAGAGGAAGGTATCGATTTCGAAGAATCCTTTGCTCCGGTAGCTAGATTAGAATCAATTAGATTATTGTTATCTTTTGCATGCCATAAAGATTTTAAATTATTTCAAATGGATGTAAAAAGTGCGTTTTTAAACGGAGATGTTGTTGAGGAAGTTTATGTCTCTCAACCTCCGGGTTTTATAAATGAAAAATTTCCAAATCATATTTTTAAACTTAAAAAAGCACTTTACGGTTTGAGACAAGCTCCTCGAGCTTGGTATGACCGTTTAAAGAATTTTCTTTTGGATTCAGGTTTTAAAATGGGAGAAGTTGATTCCACATTATTTGTTAAGTATTCGAATAATGATATAATTTTAGTTCAAATTTATGTTGATGATATCATTTTCGGTGCTACTGACTTTGCTCTTTGCGAAGAGTTTTCTAATGTGATGACGGATCAATTTGAGATGAGCCACATGGGTGAGCTCAAATATTTCTTAGGTCTCCAAATTCGCCGAATGAACGATGCAATCTCCATCCACCAAACGAAGTACACGGTGGAGTTGCTAAAGCGATTTGGAATGGAGAATGCCTCCGGGAAAAAGACTCCAATGAGCACGACTACACATCTTGATAAAGATGCGGGCGGAAAAGATGTAGACATTCGTCTATATCGAGATATGATAGGTAGTTTACTTTATCTTACCGCAAGTAGGCCCGATATTATGTTTGCCATATGTGTATGTGCTTGTTATTATTCTCAACCTAAGGAGTCACACTTAGTAACGGTAAAGCGTATTTTCCGTTATTTAAGCTATACACTTGATTTTGGATTACTTTATCCAAAAGCACGTATGAGTTAATCTCATATAGTGACGCAGATTATGCGGGATGCAAATCCGACAGGAAAAGTACTAGTGGCACTTGCCATTTTATATGAAATTCTCTTGTCTCTTGGTTTTCCAAGAAGCAGAATTCTGTATCACTTTCAACCACCGAGGCGGAATACATTGCCGCCGGTGCCGCGTGTGCTCAAGTTCTTTGGATGAGACACACACTTAAAGACTTTGGTATAAACTGTGATACTGGCCCTATCATGGTGGACAACCAAAGTGCAATATGTCTCTCCAAGAACCCGGTACACCATTCCCGTTTGAAACACGTAGATGTCCGACACCATTTCTTAGATGATCATGTTGCTAAAAAGGACATCATTTTAGTGTACGTTGAAACCCAGAAGCAAATCGCCGATATTTTCACGAAACCCCTAAAGGAAGACTCCTTTGTGCGGTTACGTCGAGAATTGGGGATTATGGGTGAATCCGAGATTTAGGATTCATATGTTTTTAATAATCTTGCATGCTATTCAATTCTTTATATTTGCACATGCTAGATTAATTGAAATTTTCTGGATTTTTTTGTTGAATTTTCGGAATTTTCGCTCGATTTGTGCGTAATCGTCAAATTTCAGTTTTTCGATGTTTAATGGGATAGTTTAATGATTAATGAGAGTTTAATGATGTCTCGTCCAAGTGCGATTAGGAGAGAAATCAAAATTTCAAAATTTTCAATTTTTGGACTCTCTTAGTCGGTCCAAGTTCATTGGCCGACCGACTAGATTCAGTTCTAGTCGGTCAGTGAATGAGCTTAGACCGACTAAATCTTCTCAGGAATTTTGCCTTCAGTTACTGTTTACAACTAGTCGGTTCAAGCTCATTGACCGACCGACTAGATCGTGATCTAGTCAGTCAGTGCTTGAACTGTGACCGACTAGTTGTGACGGGGACTGACTTGTCTTTTCGCATTCTGATCGATTAAAACTCCATTCTATCCGACTTATTTCCTTTTTAGTCGGTTTCTTTCACTCTGCAGCTCGAAAAACCCCCGCCCCTTCGACTTCCTCCGTCGTGCCCGATCACTTTCCGGCCACCTCTCCGACCATCTCCGGCCGCCGTTCAACCCCCTCCTCCCTCCGACCTAGGTCCACCCTCTCCTAGCTACCTAGGGTTAGGGTTTTGCTCCTAGGGTTAGGATTCTCACGTCTAGGGTTTCATTAGATTTCGGCTAGGGTTTAGATTTCTAGGGTTTGTGATATTAGTTTCCTCGGTTGATTCGTGCGTGTACTGTCGCGCTTATGGCACGTACGCGTATCCCGATCCGTCCTACGAGCCCATCACCTATGACCGTAGAGCCATCCCCTACGGATCCCGTTGAACCCTCGTAACCTAGATGCCGTTCTAAGACTACCCAACCCTCGTCGTCGTCGCCTCCTCTCAAGCGGAAGAGGACGACGACAGCGAAGCCTAGAGCCCAATCTCAGCCCAAGCCCAAGCCCAAGCCCAAGGAACTTGCGTCTCCCTCCTCTTTCCATACTCCTACGCATTCCGATACGGAGTATAGACCCGAGACAGAGACCCATAGGGATCCCTCACCTCCTCCTAGGCAGCCTGAGTCCAGCTCTCGACCCCGTACCCGTCAGCCTAAGGGAAAGGCTCCGATGCCGATGGGCGGTGTTGATATTTCGTTGTGTCGTGATGACCCTATGTGTCTCGCGGCTTACAATCGTATCGAACACTGTCCGCTTGTAACGACTGCTTTTCATGAATCTGGATTTAATATAATATAATATATGTTTTGGTGGATTTTCTCCTCTTGTGTGGTTTTCGTCTCCGTAGCTTTCATTTTCGATCGATTCGTCGTATTTTCTCGTTTCTTCCTTAGGATCGTCGATTTCGAAGTATGTCACTCGTGACGGACTTCATAACGGTCGTATCTAACTATTAGATCAAGCCTAGGAGTCTTAGGAATCGATCCCGGGCCCCGCGCTCCGTATCGATACTTTTGGTGCTCATTAGCCGGTGTAAGAAGGGCCACCGACCGACTAGATGACGATCCAGTCGGTCGGCAATCCTTCTTGGACCGACTAGTTAGCTTTCTAAATTTCTCAGGAGTTACTGTTTATCGTTAGTCGGTCTAAGAACGTTGGTTGACCGACTAGGTTGCAAACTAGTCGGTCAGCAATGCTTCTTGAACCGACTAACTCATCATATTATTTTTGTATCAGTTACTGTTTACTCTTAGTCGGTCTAAGAACGTTCATCGACCGACTAGATGTAAAACTAGTCGGTCAGTATTTGTTCATGGACCGACTAACTCTAGAATCCTATTTTCGTTCAGGAGTTACTGTTTGCACTTAGTCGGTCTGCATTGGTCGACCGACCGACTAGTTGCCAAACTAGTCGGTCAGTGGTTGCTCTTTGACCGACTAACCAGTGTTAAAACCCTAATTTCTGGGCAGCCGCCAGCTCAACCTATTTATACCCAACCCAAACGACTTCTTCTTCTCCAACACGACCCAAAACCCTAAAATCTTCCCCCTTCAGCCCCCATCTTCCTCCAAGCTCCATTTCTTCATTCCAAGCCCTAGAATCATCATCCAATCCAACCATTCACTCCATCCACCTCTCCTCTTCCCCAAAATCTCACCAAAACCCATCAAAATCCCCAAATCCCCCGAAACCCTAGTTTCCCCAAACTTCTCCAATCTTTTCCAGATCTGATCCTAGGGTTCCCCGGAGTGTTTCTTCCGTCTCTTCTCGGTAAGAAATCGATCTACCGTTGTTTTCTTAACTTATTTATATTTTTATGAAACCCTAATAAAATTCATGTTGTTTGTTGATTGTTCCCCCAAAACAGCGATTTCCCCCGTAGATAGCATCCGTGTGACGAAGTGATCGTCGATCACCGGTGCTAGGCAAGTGAAACTTGCCACCTAGGGTTTAGGCCATGTTTTAGGCCATTTGCTTGTTGTAGGCGTAAAAGAGGCTAGGCGACGAAATGATACTCGCCTAGGCGCAAATTGGGGAACTAGCTTGACAACGAAGCTAGTTCCGACTTTTAGCATGTTGCACAATTACCATGTCATGTTTACTTTCCATTAACGGTACGCGAATATGTTCATGTCATTGCATTTCGCCTGTCACGTTTAATTTAATTAACGGTACGCAAATAAATTGTCATGACCTCGCATTCTTTAGGTGTTGCTGTGATTGCGTAGCTTTGTTACGACACTTGTGTTCCTGGCTCGTGACTAGAAGCGAGCATAATGAGTTGCTAACCCCAACGCTCGAAATGTATTGAATTGTGAACTAAGAATGCGAGCTCAATGTGCGGGGCAACCCCAGGCTCACTAGCTGAGTTCCATGTGCGGGGACCCCATGCTCCATATCGTGTGGGTATTGGGTAGTGTTTAGTGCCGATCGGTCTGAAATGCTATGCCATTCAGCGAAGGGCTTAAACACCTACAAAATGTGAATTGATTGAATTGATAGTAGCTTGGCTAATCTTGTCTTGTCCCGATAAATTGTTCCCTTGTACAAATTGTCTTGCCATGTTTTAATTGTGCACTCATGTTATAACTGCCATGTCATGCATACTAAACTGCTAGGTTGCTAGTTGCCTTACTTTCAGTTTCCTTGCCCAAGTCTTTTTAGACTTGCTGACATGTGCCCCTTTACTCTTTTGGGTGACACATGTTAGATCCTGAGCCCGAGTACCTCGTTGAGGACGAGGTGTTTGCTGACGCCGAGCCCGAGCTTGTGTTTGACGGGGAGTACGTGGACACTGGGGACCAGTCCTAGTGTCTTCGTTGTGTTTTACTTTTGTTAGACAGTTGTTTTGTTATGTGGTGCGTAGCACCTATACCTTGTTATGTCGTTTCTTTGTTGGCCTTGTTCTGGGCCTTTAGACTCTTTTCTTTTAGCCTGGTGGCTTTTCTGGATGTTGGACTTTTGTTGATGTTGGGCAATTTGTGAGATGTGGAATTTTATTTCTGTCTCGCCTTGTGTTATTATTGTTATTCTGTTGTGGTTATAGGGACCTGATTATGTATTGTGGACGCTTATCGGGTTTGGGGCTTCACAGCTCCACTCTCGTGCGGACCTTTTCACGTCTCGCCTCCATTTTAGGGAAGCAGGTCGTGACAGGTTTTAGTGGTGGCCCATGCAGGTCCTTCTGTAACTGCGATTTTTGGAATAACGATAATAATATTGGAATGTCCAATAAATTAAGTTCGACGTCCGATGTCATAAGCTATGAGTCTAATCTGATTCGTTTTCTGTGTCACTAGATAGCAGGAAGACGTTTCACCCGTGGTGGGGGTAGTGGCGCGGTCCCTCATGATGAGGAGCCTGAGCGGGAACCCACCAGCGGTGAGATGATGCGGATGATGCTCTAGATGATGCAAGTGCAGCAGGGCGTGCTTCTGCAAGTCCAGAATGCTCCACTTGCTCGAGCTGCCCGGGCTCTTCCGGATGCCCCTCGCGCTGAGCTAGGAGCGAAGCAATTTCGGGAGCTGGGTCCCGCGTATTTTGATGGGTCTGAGGGTCCTCTGGCTGCCGATGAGTGGATTCGGAACATCGAGGACAATCTGAAGATGGCCAAGATCACCCCGGCTGGATGGGTTGATTTGGTGAAGAGGCAACTCAAGGATAATGCTCGGAATTGGTGGGATGCGGAAGAGAAGATGTTGGTGGAGCCGATAGCTTGGGCTACCTTCAAGGCTAGATTTGATGGTGAGTTCTTCCCGAAAGCTGCCAGGGAGGAGATGCTGCAGCGTTTTATCGATTTGAAGCAAGGGAACTCGTCGGTGGACATGTATCACCAAGAGTTCATGAGGCTGAGTCGGTTTGCACCAAAGATGGTGCAGGACGCTGAGGAGAGGGCTCAGAGGTTCCTGTAGGGGCTTGCTTCAGAGCTCCAGAGTTTTGTGACCTCCTCTGACCGGAAGTCTTATCAGAAGGTTCTGGTAGCAGCAAAGAGGCAGGAGCTGCTCGTGAACCAGAGGAAGGGATCTGTTGTTGGTGCTGGGAAGAGGCCTGTGGAACAGGCGAGAGCTGTGGTTAGACCTGGATTCAGGCCTAATCAGTCCGCTCAGTTTAAGAGGCCAGGAGGGCCGATTCTGAAGTTTTGCCATTTCTGCGGCAAGCCTGGCCACGTCAAGGATCAGTGTCGGAAGTTTCTGGGCCAGTGTCTGGTTTGCGGTGATGCTTCTCATGTCGCGAAGGATTGTCGGCATGCGGATCCGCTGCGGAGGGCTCCTGTTGCAGCTCAGCCGTTGCAACAGCGAGCGCCTGTTCCTGCTGGACGGGGATCAGCTCTTGTTCCGCAGGGACAGGCTTTTCGGCAGGCTGTTCCGCCGAGGAGGCAGGCTTTTCTGATGACCGCTGTGGAGAGCGCGGCTGTGGATGAGGTTATCGCAGGTAATCCTCGATCTAGCTGTTACTTTCCTAGCTGGTTTGATTGTTAGATTGTGTTGTTTGCTTGAACATGGTTGTTTGCTAGATTAGGGTTTGATTGTTAATTGCTTGATTAGGTGTGATTTTGGTTTGCACATTTCCTGCACGAGTCCTCTTTGACTCTGGTGCATCGATGTGCATTATTTCTCGGAGCTTCGTGGAGAGGCATTCCTTGTCGACGTCCCCTCTTCCCAAGAGTTGGAACATCGTTACAGGGAATGGCGTGGTCTCGGTGCATCGTGGTTGCAATTCTTGCCCGTTGGTGGTCTGTGGACGTGAGCTTTGTGCTGATTTCATTGTCCACGACATCATCAACTATGATGCAGTTCTTGGGATGGATTGGCTTGCGAGCTTCTATGCTACGATTGACTGCAGGAGGAAGAAGGTGGTGTTCGAGATTCCCGGACATCCAGTGTTTGAGTTCAGTCGTGGTAGCAGTTCGCTTGGTCCTGTCAGATTTCGGGCCAGGCCGGTGGAGGCTGTGGCTATGCAGATGGAGCTGGAGTGGCCAGCTGTGGTGCGTGATTTTGGCGACGTCTTCCCCGAAGAGATGTCTGGTTTGCCGCCTGATCGGGCTCTGGAATTTTCTATCGATCTTGTTCCAGGTGCGCAGCAGATTTCGAAGGCGCCGTATCGTATGGCACCTGCAGAGTTGGAAGAGTTGCGGAAGCAGTTGGATGAGCTTTTGCTGAAGGGTTATATTAATCCTAGCGTGTCTCCGTGGGGAGCACCGGTGTTGTTGGTTAAGAAGAAGGATGGTTCGCGTTGCATGTGCGTGGACTATCGGGAGTTGAATGCGGTGACCATTAAGAATAAATACTCGTTGCCTCGCATCGATGATATTTTTGATCAGCTTGGAGGTTCGAGGGTGTTTTCTAAGTTGGATTTGAGGAGTGGTTACCATCAGTTGAAGGTGAAGAAGGGAGATGTTCCGAAGACAGCGTTCAGGACGAAGTATGGACACTATGAGTTCGTGGTTATGCCTTTTGGCGTAACTAACGCGCCCGCAGTTTTCATGAATCTAATGAACCTGATTTTCTACGACTTTTTGGATAAGTTTGTCGTTATCTTTATTGACGACATTCTGATCTATTCGAAGTCGGAGGAAGAGCATGCCTCGCACTTAAGGACGGTGTTGGAGATTTTGAGGAAGCATCGGTTGTATGCTAAGTTTTCGAAGTGCGAGTTTTGGCTGGATCGAGTTGCTTTTCTCGGGCATGTGGTGACTGGAGATGGTATTTCAGTGGATCCCGAGAAGATTCGGGCCATCAGGGAGTGGCCTGTTCCGTCGTCTGCGTCTGAGATTCGGAGTTTTCTTGGACTTGCTGGTTATTATCGGCGATTCATTAAGGACTTTTCTCGTATTGCTGAGCCAATGACCAGGTTGACGCGGAAGGATGTTGCTTTTGCTTGGTCGGGTGATTGTGAGAGTGCTTTTGGTATTCTGAAGGAGAGGTTGACGAGTGCCCCTATTCTTGTTGTGCCTGATCGCAGCGGTGGATTCGAGATCTTTTGCGATGCTTCTGGCAAGGGTCTCGGTTGTGTGTTGCATCAGCATGGGCATGTTGTGGCGTATGCATCTCGTCAGCTTAAGGTTCATGAGAAGAATTATCCGACGCATGATTTGGAGTTGGCTGCCGTTGTGTTTGCTCTTAAGATTTGGAGGCACTTCTTGCTGAGTGAGAAAGTGAAGATTTTCACCGATCACAAAAGCTTGAAGTACATTTTCACTCAGAAGGAGCTCAACATGTGACAGCGTCGATGGTTGGAGCTTATGGCGGATTATGATATTGATTTGCAGTTTCACCCTGGCAAGGTGAATGTGGTTCCGGATGCTTTGAGTAGGCTGCCAGCGGTGATGATTTTGACCTCGCAGTGGAGATTGCAGCAGGATTTTTGCGAGTCTGGTGTGGAGATTGTTCTTCCTGGAGAGGCTTCGTCGTTGATGTACATGCAGGTACAGTCGACGATCGTGGATCGGATTAAGGCTAGCCAGGCTGAGGATCCGAAGCTGGTGAAGATTCGGGAGCAGGTGGAAGCCGGTCTGCGGACTGACTTTTTGATTCATGAGGATGGCTCGCTGAGGTTTGGAGCCAGGTTGTGTGTGCCTGCTGGGGATATCAGAGAGGAGCTGATGGTGGAGGCACACAGTTCGCCGTATTCTGTGCATCCTGGTGGCACCAAGATGTACCAGGATCTTCGTCTGAATTATTGGTGGCATGGTATGAAGAGGAGCGTGGCTCGGAGTGTAGCCAAGTTCTTGGTTTGCCAGCAAGTGAAGGCGTGATCACTCCATATTTTACACCTTTTTTCCGTGTATTTGCATGCCATTTAGATCGCCCAAATCATGTTTTTCACGATATATCGACGATATTGCGATGCTTTTCACAATTTGTTGTTTTTGTCGCATTTCAGGTGATTTGGCGCGATTTGGAGTGATCTCGAGACACGCTTACTCTAGACGGCCACCGACGACCTCCCCGAGGGATATTTTGCTGTTGGAGAGGAGCGGAAGAAGAATGGACGTCGCAGGAGCGACGAGGAGGCCAAAACAATCAGATTGGGCATCTTTTGTGTCCCACTCGGCCGAGTGGAGGAGCCACTCGGCCGACCAGCGAGACACTGCTCGGCCGACCCGTTCAGACACGATTTCCATGTGTACTCGACCGAGCGACGGAGACCACATCGGCTGAGTGACTATACCACGTCCGCCCGAGTGGCGCCCAGACGAAGGCCCTCAAAGATATCGAAGTTACTGTTTTTCGGCCACCTGAGCTTCAGAAGACCCACTCGGCCGGGTGGTAAACCACGTCCGCCCGAGTGCAGTGAAGCCATCGGCCGAGTGACGACAACTCACTCGGCCGAGCTGCCTCTGAACTGAAGACCCTTGAAGCCCCCGACTTACTGGAAAATGACAGGGTTTTCACTCGGCCGAGCGACTTTGTCACTCGGCCGAGTGCGATGCGTTGCCTGTAGCGAAATTTGCGGAAAACAGGCTGTGCAGGGGCGTTTTGGTCAGGATTTTTGGACGATTTTTGGGGCTATTTAAGCCCTGTTTTTACCTTAGTTTTAGGAGCCATCTCTTAGATTTTTTGCAGCTTTTTGAGATTACTTTTTAGCTTTATTATTTGTGATTGGAGAAGAGAAAAACTTGGATTTTTGTTGGATTAATTGAAGAACTACTTTGGTTTGCATATCTCTTCCCCAAAAACTCTATTTTTATTGTTTATATCATTGTTGTGATGAATTCCATCGCCTATTTCATTGATTATTTTTGTGCTATTGCTATGATTTGTGAGTAGTCTCCACGTCTTGGGGCGTGGGGATGAACCCTACAAGCCCAATTTCGTATTTGTGATAAATTGGTAGAAATTGTGCTAGAATCAATAATTAGAGATTAGATTGGGATCGAATCACTACGGATAGCTAGGTATTCATATCAATTGGGATTTGCAAGAGATTGGATCCCAATTTGATAGGAAGCCCTAGAAATCCGAATTGGGTTGGAGTCGGATTTTCGAAGTATCGGTTTGCAAGAGATTGGACCGATACTAGGATCTCCGGTTGCAATTCCGTGCCGATACCCGTTTGCAAGAGATTGGACGGGTAGGAACTATCCTAATTTAGATTGTGAACCGAGTTTGCAAGAGATTGGGCTCGGTGCGCAAATGGACGATGATGTTGATCCTAATGCTAGCTTTCCTAGGCTAGGGTTTGCATGAGATTGGACCCGACCCTAGGATAGCTATAGACCGACAACAGCGCGAGAGCGTGAGCTTGGTTCCACATTTAGTTGCAACTAGTTCATCCAAATTCTCATTCTAGCAATTTTGATACCGACGAACCACATTTATGAAATACGGTGAGTAGCGGGGATTCCCCATTCCCTAGACGTTCTTTATTTGATTTGATATTTCGCACATTTGTCTGACGATTGTGACAGGATCGCCCAAGGCAATTCTCTCTATTCTTAAATAGCCAGGTTGATTAGGAGCAAGCACGGTCATTCGTCCTCCCTATGTTCGATACCCGCTCGCCGCTATACCGTGCGCTTGCGGTAAAACTACAACCGTTCTTTGGGTGTACGTCCCGGAGCGATCAAGTTTTTGGCGCCGTTGCCGGGGAGGCGATTGCGTTTGATTCTTTTTCACCCTAGCTATTTCTTTCTTTTATTTTTATTTTTTTATTACCATTATTATTTCCCCTACTATTCTTACCTAACCCTTCCACGGTACTAATCATCTCTTTGAAACTCTGTTTTCCCTGTGCATGTACACGAGATCTACGGCGGACCCCGAAGCCTTATTATTCAATCCCGATATCGAACGTACCGCGCGGAGACTTAGAGCGGAAAGGAGACAATATCCGGAAGGGCGGTTTATGACCAACCCGGAAACTCCCGAAGAATTGGCGGCGAGGATGGCGAGAATAATTTCTATTCGCGATAGGCTTCGGCCTAAGACCTCTTCTACTACGTCATCCATTGTCGTGCCGGAGTTGGCGGCCGACAAGAACTTCGAGCTAAAGACGGGATTGGTGGGTTTGATGCAACAAGACCCATTTCATGGGAACGCTCATGAGAACCCCCACTACCACATCCAATCATTCTTGTCGAAGTGCGCCACTTTCCAAATGCCGGGGGTCCCCATCGATGCCATCAGACTGCGCCTCTTCCCCTTCACGCTAAAGGACAAAGCACTCTATTGGCTGAGGACGCAAGCTGACAAAGTTTTCACCTCTTGGGACGGGTTGGCGGATGCATTCATTGACAAATTCTATCCACCATCCAAGACGGTGAAGATCCGGAGCGCTCTCATGTCCTTCAAGCAAGGACCACATGAGACGCTCTATGAAGCTTGGGAGCGATTTAAGGATTTGCAGCATCAATGCCCGCACCACAGTATAGAGGATTGGGAGCTAGTTCATAGCTTCTACAACGGTCTCCAACCGGGGACCAAACAAATTATTGATGCCGCGGCGAATGGTGCAATCTTGTCAAAGACTCCCGAGGAAGCTACGGCCCTAATTGAGGAGATGGCCTCAAATAACCAACAATGGGGCGATGAGCGAGGACACTCCACATCCTCCTTAAAGCCAACTAGCATCTACGAGGCAAAGGCCGTAGCGGAGCTCACGAGCAAATTCGATTCTCTCCACAAGGTGGTGGAGAGATTGGAGAAATTTATCACGGAGCCCCAAGGAAGCCTATCCACCTCCGCACCGACCAACCAAATGTGTGATTGGCAAGACCAATCTCAAGTCATGTACTCGGGAGGAGAGCAAGGAGAAGGATCCTTGGAGCAAGTACAATATGTTGCGGGGAACCAAGGGTATTGGTCCAATCCGGCCGCAAGAAATCATCCGGGATTCTCCTACGCCAACAATGAAGGAGCCTTGAACCCGCCACAACCACCGCCTCAACAAGCTCGACCACCACCACCCCAACAACAAAACTATCCACCGAGGGGGCCTCCACAACAAAACTTCCAACCAAAGCAACAAGTTCCACCTTATAGGCCTCCCGGATACAACCAAGGGTGGAGGAATCAAAATCAAAACCCTCCACAAGCTCCACAACGATCCGATTTCGAAACTAGAGTGGAGGCGTTCATGGTCGAGCAAAACAAGGTGAATGCTACTTTGAAGGCGTGGCAAGACTCCCTTAATACCGTAGTGGCTCAAATATCGGAGCAATTGGCTTTGCTAAATCGGAACACTCAAAGATTGCCGGCGCAACCGGAGCAAAACCCACGGGGCAACACGGGCCACATCAATGCCGTAGTTGCCGTTACTACTAGAGGCGGGAAGGACACCACCCCCGCTATGATTCCTACCGAGGAGGCCGTGGAGGAAAGCTCGGAGCCAATTGAGCCGATAGTTGACGTTGAAAAAGAGAAGGAGCCACGAGACGAGGAGAAGTCTAGAGCGGAAAAATTGATCGAGGAAAGGCGCTTCATGCCACCGGTCCCATTCCCCCAAAGGCTCGCTAGAGCTAAAATGGAGAAAAGGCTAGCAAAATTCCTCGAGTACCTAAGAGGAGTTAGCCTAAATATTCCCTTCCTTGACGCCATCATCGAGATCCCCACATATGCCAAATTCTTGAAGGACTTGATTTCGGGGAGAAAGAGGAAGGAGAAGATCATGCTAGCCGAGGAGGGCTCTTGGTTCACCAAGAGAGAAAAGGAGCCGGCAAAATTTAAAGATCCGGGGAGTTTTCGGATTCCTTGCACTTTGGGCGGCGTGCCTCTTCAAAAGGCGTTGGTCGATCTTGGGGCTAGTGTGAGTCTCATGCCCCTCTCCATGTTCTTAAAGCTTAACACCGGGACAAAGTTGAAACCCACCGACATGCGCATTCAATTAGCCGATGGCCGGATAACAAGGCCGGTGGGGATTGCCGAAGACATCCCACTTCAAGTCCCGGGTGGAATATGCTTGCCATGTGACTTCGTCATCATGGACGTTAAGGAGGAGGGAGACACCTCATTGATACTTGGACGCACATTCCTCGCCACCGCCGGAGTCATCGTCGACGTGCGCGAAGGTACCTTAACCTTAAACGTCAGAAACATCGAGGTGGAGCTCCACATTCCCAAGGCAATGAAGCACATGCCTTACCATGAGGAGCTTGATTATATGGACCTCCTCGATGAGGTGATAGAGGAGACGATTCCTCACTCAATTGGCGCTCTTTTTGATGAAGACTTTGATGAAGGCCCGGATTTAGGCCATGAAGCCAATAATGATGATTCCCCCGACTTCTCCGCTGATGAAGATGAAGGCGACGCTGATGTCGCAAGGATTCGAGAGCTCTGCAAGCTCTCGAAATTAAAGTCTCCAAAGAAAGCTCCGCCGGTACGGAAATCGGCATCGCCGGTTAAGCCGTTGACCGGGGCAAATGCTAGCTTGGGGTCCCCCCCCAACACTATTCGAGACAAGAGACCTCCGAGGGAGAACGCTACGCCGCCACGTCCAGATCCAAGCGCGCTCCCCGGGAAGTTTGACGGGTGCATCTCATATGCACCAAACATCCCGCATTGATTGAAAATTATAGGGGGTCGAGCTCACGACCTAAAACGAGCGCTTGTCGGGAGGCAACCGGACAGTTTTTGCTTTATTTTTACTTTTTCTTTATTTTCGTTTTAGAGATTTTTAGTGTTTTGAGTCATTCGACCAAAAATTTTGTGATAACGGGTCCTATTTTTCTTGACAGGAGAGGAGATAGGTAGATCCATCATGAGGAGGATGAACGAGACGACGAGGAGCGCCCCAAGAAGGCGTTCGACGCTTAGGAGGAGCATGAAATCGACTGGAGGAAGAGAGACGGAGTTTAGAGCCCAAACGAAGACAAACAGCAGAATACAAGGCTCACTCGGCCGAGTATACTAGTCACTCGGCCGAGTCCAGAAGTTCGTCCGGCCGAGCCGCTCACGAACGAGGGAAGTCTGCTGTACCCAACTCTCTGTCTATTTTCCTCATTTCATTAGAACTGCTACTCGGCCGAGTCTACATTTTCACTCGGCCGAGTAAAACGGATACCCTCCTAGGGCGAGTCATGCCGAGTAGCTTGAGTCACTCGGCCGAATGGACTTACTCCACTCGGCCGAGGCTGGCAAAGCCACTCGGCCGAAGCGATATCGGGGAGAAATTTTTATTTGCCTCGCTCGGCCGAGTGAGCACGTCACTCGGCCGAGTCGTAACTTTTTTATATATAAGCGGCGAGGGGGGCGCGGAATTCGAAAACGCAAATCCCCAATTCTCGCCTGCGCCCCTTCAGCTCCCACGCCCGATTCCCCCTCGCTCGACCCTCACTCGCCCGACCGCCGCTGCCCCCGCCGCCGCTCGGCCCGCCACCGCCGGCCGAGCCCGCCGACGCCTCGCCCGAGTCGTCGCCGGCGGCGCACCGCCCGGTCACCTCCGGTTCGCTTGTTTTCACCATTTTCTCCTCTTTTTGCGTAGTTTTTGAGGATTCGTGTATTAATCGAACCCCTAACCCGAATCAATTCCCATATCTATCTGTTATACCCCTATTGCTCCATACATTTTGATTATTACTCGCTGATATCGCTTTTCCATGCGCATGTTGCTTTTTGGAGCTTAGGGGAGCTCAGGGGAGCTTCTACGGGCTGCTCAGGACTACGTGGAGGCGCGGACTTCGCACGCTTCCACTGCTTAGCACTCGCGGCATGTTTGGGTATACTCTTTCCATTCTTTGTGCACACGTCGCACTTTTCACTTTTCGGCACGCGCTCGGGGCCGATATGCCGCCCCGGACACGGCCGCGGTCGACGAGAGCTTCCGCTAAGCGGAAGCGGTCGGACGAGCCCGGCCCCTCCCACTTGGTGGAGGACTCTCCTCCGCCTTCCCCCACACACGCCGTCCACCCAGCACAGCCTGCAGGCCCCGCACACCCCGCACAGCCTGCAGTGCACCCACAGCCCGCACAGCCTCTCCCTGCCGATCCACAGCCACCACCACCGGCTCCACTGGTCGGGCCGCTCGGGATTACGTTCCGAGACGACGCACACCGCGCCGTCTTCGAGCGTATCTCCCAGCGCTCGATCGTACCCTCCAGGTTTGCACACCTCGCTGACCTAGGACGCCTGGGGGTACTTGAGGGGATGCTCACGTTGTACGACAACGTGGGCTGGCGAGATTTTTTCCAGGTGTCGGCGGATACTTTTACCCGCCCGACACTTGAGGTTTTGAGTTCGATCGCCCGGACCGATGAGGGATGCTCATTCCGGTTCATGGATCGAGAGTGCCAGGTCACTCTCGATATGATGAGAGCGTTCTTCTCATGGCCCGCAGTCCCCGGAGCTGATCGCGGTTACGGCCCAACACATATCCCTCCACCCTCTTTCGACGCCCGTGCCTTCTGGGCACGTATCACAGGCCACCACGCCGCCTTTGACCCTAGTAGGGCCAAGGCCTCGGCCATTGTCCACCCCTGCCTACGTATTGCCCAGCGCCTTATGGCGACCACCTTTTTGGCCAGATATGAGCCGGGCACGATGTCTACGCCAGAGCTTTACATGTTCTACGCGATGACACGTCCCAGAGCTCTATCTAGGGATGGAGATGAGCTTGTCCCCGCCGTCGTGATCGACATTGCGGCTTGGTTTTTAGACCGTATCATTGTGTCGGTGGGCGCTCGCTCACCGATATGCTGCGGCGGTCTGATCACCCTGCTTACCATGATGACCGGCGAGGACTTACCTGACGACCTGCGACGCGTTCCGGGCCCCACTTCCTTGTCGATAGACGTTATGGCCCGGATGAAGATGCTGCGTCCGCATGGTGAGCGTCATTGGGTCTGGTTGCACGGCCCTTTCGGTGCCGACTACATGATTCTCCCGAGCCCAGCTCGGACCCAGATTGCACCGGCCCACGTTGACTGGCTCCCAGCGATGGATGTCCTCATCCCCGCTGCGTACGTGCTCGAGGCCGAGGAGGCCGAGCAGGCCCACGCTGCCCACGCTGCCCAGGCTGCTCCCGCAGACCCTGCTGCACACCCTGCCGAGCCTGCTGTCGACCCCGTCGACCCTGTGGCCCCTCAGCCTGTTCCTGACGTTTCCACTGCTCCTGACACTTCTGTCCCCACCTCTGTCAGTGTCGAGAGTACTTTTGCTGAGCCCACTTCCACCACTGTCACCACTTCCAAGGCTGTCCCCACCACTCCCGCTGCCACCTCTGGCCCTCTGTCCGTGGAGCCTCTTTGCTCCGCACTCCCCGAGCGCCCGTCGACCTTTGTCGAGAGTGGAGCGCCCTCGTTTGCCGCGGTCGTGGAGACCATGGCTAGCATGATCTCCGCTGGGATTGCGCCTTTTGGTCCACACAGTTCCGCCCCAGCGGTAGAGTCCTCTGTCTCCACAGCCGCCGTATTCCCCGAGAGCGTCGTGGCATCTGTCCACACTTCTGGGCCACTGACCTCTCTTGCCACCTCGTTGCCTCTTTTGCACGCTTCCTTTGCTGCCGCTGCCTCTACTTCTCACCAGCCGGTGTCCCAGCCTCACACTGAGGCCAGGCCCACATTTGCTGGCGCGTCACCTTTTGTCCCCTTCCCTGCTGAGCCCGTTACATACTCCACTCGCGTACGCCAGCCCCGCCCCGCGCAGCCTAGACCGGTGCGTCCCTCTGCACCACCCCCGCCCGACACTGTACTGCAGAGCATACGTGCTCTTGAGTTGGCGGTGAGTGGTCTTAGAGCTGACCTCAGGACCCTGTCCTCCACCGTCTCTACAATTGCTGGACGCTTTGACCTGATCCCTCAGATCCACTACTGCCTGACACAGATCTTAGAGCGTCTTCCGCGCGTACCCCCACCCACCCAGCAGGTTCCCACTCACACTGCCACACACACTAGAGCTGCTTCCACTTCCACGCCCACCCCAGCTCAGCAGCCTACACCACCACCACCACCACCTCCGCCTCAGGACGGAGACGGCGCAGCACCACCTTCCTAGGCACCCTTGATGCCATCGATTCCTTTTGCCGTTGTGCTGCCCGTTTCTGCTGGGTCCTGATGCCTTTTTGCCCACCCCCTCCCCTCACTTATTTTGGGATTCTCATTTGCCGTATCTTTATATATCTTTTTTGGGAGAGAGGGTGAGCTTTTGGTGACCCATTTATACTCGTATCACTCATATCTGTGCATGCATCATATCCGCATCATATTTTCATTTCTTTATTTTTCGTTTTATTATCTTTTTTCTTTCCATCATGCATGCATCCTCACTTGCCCCTCTCATTACTTGTCTCTCTGTGTGCCACACCTTGCACATTGAGGACACTGTGCAGTTTAGCTTGGGGGAGTGAGTTCTCACGTTCTTTTTCGATTTGCCACCTTTATTTTTAGTTTTTCACACCGTTTCTTTTCACTTTCGCACTCATTTTTCTTTATTTTTCTTTTATTTTGCCATGCATCACGTTTTTCTTGTTTCTCTGTGTGCCGCATTGCATAGTTTTATTTTTCTTATCTTTATTTCTTTCCTTTTTCATCTCATGCTAGAGATGAATTTTCTGTGATGATGTCTACGTGGAGTTAGCTTATTCTATATGCATGCTATATTTGTCATGTCTTAAATTTTATTTCTGATATCATATGCTATGACTTGCTTTGCATTTAGAATAGTAACCCACACTTTTTCCACATGAAAATGGATGAAGTTTTATTATTAGCTGAGCCTGAATATTCATATGTATGCTATCACAGAAAACACACCAAGATTCATGCATTGAATGCCTGTATCTGGAGTACTGATTTCTTTTCCTTTATCACTTCTATATGCATGAATTGTACACTTCACTTCGGGATGATTGAATGATGTTAGCTATGATATATCTGGATTAGTTAGCTTTTTTGTGATCGAAACTGAGTAGATTAGATTACCCTGCTGAAGTTGTCGTGCATGTCTTATAGAGTGAACCGAGAGTTATATATGTTTCTTTCTCCACAAATCTTGAACATCATTTCTCTACTTTTAAAAATCATTGGTGAATCTCCCCTTAGTGATTCTATTTTATGGCATTTCCCCCGCTATTAATTCCTAGCTCCAAATCCCCTATTCCAAAAAAAAAAATAGATGAAAGAGAGAAAAACATACTTGTATATCATTATCTCTCTCTGAGTTGGGATCATTGTGTATATATTGCTTATTGCAAAAAAAAAAAAGGAAAAAGAAAAAAAAAGGAAAAAAAAAGAGAAAAGAGGAAAAATCCTCAACAAAAGATCCCATCTCACTTTCTTTCTTTCTTCTTTCTCTTCTTTGCTTTTGGGGCTATATAAAAATGGGGATGTAAATATTTTTGTGCCACCACGCTTATAGATAAGCTTGGGGGAGGGGATCCATTGATGTGTGAGAGAGTGACTACTTGACATCGCACGACAACCTAGGCTAAGTAATATTCTATACTCGGTGAGATTGTTTCTAGCTTCACGAAATCCAGAAATCTAAGCCTAGCGTTCATTTCATGAAATCCAAACTTTTCCATTCTCTCTATTCTATAGTGTGATACTCTTATACTCCAGATAGAAAGCGTTCAATTGAAAAGTGTGTGATCTGTGATTTGTATACCGCTTTAAATGATTCAGGCAATGTTGATTTTAAAATCATTCCGTTCTTCACGATTATATCAATGTTTGTGGGTTTTCTATTTCTATTTGCACTATTATACTATGATATCAAAATAAGATTCTTTGACATGTATTTCTCATTCGGTGCATGCTATAAGAGTAAGTGAAACCCACGTCCTGAGAAAATGATCTAGCACCCTACCTCTTCGCTTCTTTCTTTCGTCTTTATTTTCATTTGGTTTTCATTCTTCTTCGTTTTTTTTCATTTTTTTTCGTTTTTCGCCGTTTTCGTTTTCCGAATCCACCGGGTTCGCCTTTTACTTATCTTCCTCGAGGACGAGTAAGAGGCAAGCTTGGGGGATTTTGATCACTCCATATTTTACACCTTTTTTCCGTGTATTTGCATGCCATTTAGATCGCCCAAATCATGTTTTTCACGATATATCGACGATATTGCGATGCTTTTCACGATTTGTTGTTTTTGTCGCATTTCAGGTGATTTGGCGCGATTTGGAGTGATCTCGAGACACGCTTACTCTAGACGGCCACCGACGACCTCCCCGAGGGATATTTTGATGTTGGAGAGGAGCGGAAGAAGAATGGACGTCGCAGGAGCGACGAGGAGGCCAAAACAATCAGATTGGGCATCTTTTGTGTCCCACTCGGCCGAGTGGAGGAGCCACTCGGCCGACCAGCGAGACACTGCTCGGCCGACCCGTTCAGACACGATTTCCATGTGTACTCGGCCGAGCGACGGAGACCACATCGGCCGAGTGACTATACCACGTCCGCCCGAGTGGCGCCCAGACGAAGGCCCTCAAAGATATCGAAGTTACTGTTTTTCGGCCACCTGAGCTTCAGAAGACCCACTCGGCCGGGTGGTAAACCACGTCCGCCCGAGTGCAGTGAAGCCATCGGCCGAGTGACGACAACTCACTCGGCCGAGCTGCCTCCGAACTGAAGACCCTTGAAGCCCCCGACTTACTGGAAAATGACAGGGTTTTCACTCGGCCGAGCGACTTTTGTCACTCGGCCGAGTGCGATGCGCTGCCTGTAGCGAAATTTGCGGAAAACAGGCTGTGCAGGGGCGTTTTGGTCAGGATTTTTGGACGATTTTTGGGGCTATTTAAGCCCTGTTTTTACCCTAGTTTTGGGAGCCATCTCTTAGATTTTTTGCAGCTTTTTGAGATTACTTTTTAGCTTTATTATTTGTGATTGGAGAAGAGAAAAACTTGGATTTTTGTTGGATTAATTGAAGAACTACTTTGGTTTGCATCTCTCTTCCCAAAAAACTCTATTTTTATTGTTTATATCATTGTTGTGATGAATTCCATCGCCTATTTCATTGATTTTTTTTGTGCTATTGCTATGATTTGTGAGTAGTCTCCACGTCTTGGGGCGTGGGGATGAACCCTACAAGCCCAATTTCGTATTTGTGATAAATTGGTAGAAATTGTGCTAGAATCAATAATTAGAGATTAGATTGGGATCGAATCACTACGGATAGCTAGGTATTCATATCAATTGGGATTTACAAGAGATTGGATCCCAATTTGATAGGAAGCCCTAGAAATCCGAATTGGGTTGGAGTCGGATTTTCGAAGTATCGGTTTGCAAGAGATTGGACCGATACTAGGATCTCCGGTTGCAATTCCGTGCCGATACCCGTTTGCAAGAGATTGGACGGGTAGGAACTATCCTAATTTAGATTGTGAACCGAGTTTGCAAGAGATTGGGCTCGGTGCGCAAATGGACGATGATGTTGATCCTAATGCTAGCTTTCATAGGCTAGGGTTTGCAAGAGATTGGACCCGACCCTAGGATAGCTATAGACCGGCAACAGCGCGAGAGCGTGAGCTTGGTTCCACATTTAGTTGCAACTAGTTCATCCAAATTCTCATTCTAGCAATTTTGATACCGACGAACCACATTTATGAAATACGGTGAGTAGCGGGGATTCCCCATTCCCTAGACGTTCTTTATTTGATTTAATATTTCGCACATTTGTCTGACGATTGTGACAGGATCGCCCAAGGCAATTCTCTCTATTCTTAAATAGCCAGGTTGATTAGGAGCAAGCACGGTCATTCGTCCTCCCTGTGTTCGATACCCGCTCGCCGCTATACCGTGCGCTTGCGGTAAAACTACAACCGTTCTTTGGGTGTACATCCCGGAGCGATCAAGGCGGAGCATCAGCGTTCGGCCGGATTGCTACAACCGCTTCCGATTCCGGAGTGGAAGTGGCAACACATCACTATGGATTTCGTGACTGGACTACCTCGGAGTCCGAAGCAGAATGACGCGATTTGGGTGATCGTAGATCGATTGACCAAATCTGCGCACTTTATTCCGTTCCGAGTGGGACAGTCCACTGAGGCGCTAGCAAGGAGATATATGGAGGTAAATTCTTTTTACTCTCCGTTTTATTTCCTTTTCCTAGTTTGGATAGTGATGTAACGTGAATCGCGTAGGAGGTTGTGCGACTTCATGGAGTCCCCGTGAGTATCGTGTCTGACAGAGACACGAGGTTCACATCTCAGTTCTGGCAGAGTTTGCAGAAGAGCTTGGGTACGCGTCTGAGTTTCAGCACGGCGTACCATCCGCAGACGGATGGCCAGTCCGAGAGGACGATTCAGATCTTGGAAGACATGCTGAGGGCGTGCATGTTGGATTTCAAGGGTTCGTGGGAGGACCATCTACATCTGGTAGAGTTTTCCTACAACAACAGCTTCCAGGCGAGTATTGGCATGGCGCCTTTCGCCGCTCTTTATGGGAGGAAATGTCGATCGCCATTGAGTTGGGATGACGTTGGTGATCGGGAGTTGTTGGGACCTGAGATGATCGTGGAGGCCGTGGATATCGTCAGGAATATTCGGGAGAGGTTGAGAGTTGCTCAGGACCGTTTTAAGCATTGGGCGGATGCTAAACGTCGTCCTTTGGAGTTTCAGCCGGGCGACCATGTGTTCTTGAAGATTTCCCCGAATCGTGGTGTGATTCGTTTTGGGAAGCGTGGGAAGTTGAGCCCGCGATACATTGGACCGTTTGACGTTTTGGAGAGGGTTGGCGAGGTAGCTTATCGCTTGGCCTTGCCGCCATCTTTGGAAGGAGTTCACAATGTTTTCCATGTGTCGCAGCTTCGTCGATACATTAGCGATCCGTCTCATGCAGTGGATTTTTCGGAGATTACCGTTCGCCCCGATATGACGTATGACCAGCATCCAGTGCAGATTCTAGACAGGCGTCAGAAATCGCTTCGAAACAAGATTGTCAATCTTGTGAGGGTGATGTGGCGACACGGTTCACCTGGAGAGTCTACTTGGGAGAATGAGGATGAGATGCGAGAGCGTTTCCCACTTTTGTTTTCGGACTCGTGAGTATTTGGAAATTCCGAGGACGGAATTTTTCTTAAGTTGGGGAGGATGTAACGACTGCTTTTCATGAATTTGGATTTAATATAATATAATATATGTTTTGGTGGATTTTCTCCTCTTGTGTGGTTTTCGTCTCCGTAGCTTTCATTTTCGATCGATTCGTCGTATTTTCTCGTTTCTTCCTTAGGATCGTCGATTTCGAAGTATGTCACTCGTGACGGACTTCATAACGGTCGTATCTAACTATTAGATCAAGCCTAGGAGTCTTAGGAATCGATCCCGGGGCCCCGCGCTCCGTATCGGTACTTTTGGTGCTCAGCCGGTGTAAGAAGGGCCACCGACCGACTAGATTACGATCCAGTCGGTCGGCAATCCTTCTTGGACCGACTAGTTAGCTTTCTAAATTTCTCAGGAGTTACTGTTTATCGTTAGTCGGTCTAAGAACGTTGGTTGACCGACTAGGTTGCAAACTAGTCGGTCAGCAATGCTTCTTGAACCGACTAACTCATCATATTATTTTTGTATCAGTTACTGTTTACTCTTAGTCGGTCTAAGAACGTTCATCGACCGACTAGATGTAAAACTAGTCGGTCAGTATTTGTTCATGGACCGACTAACTCTAGAATCCTATTTTCGTTCAGGAGTTACTGTTTGCACTTAGTCGGTCTGCATTGGTCGACCGACCGACTAGTTGCCAAACTAGTCGGTCAGTGGTTGCTCTTTGACTGACTAACCAGTGTTAAAACCCTAATTTCTGGGCAGCCGCCAGCTCAACCTATTTATACCCAACCCAAACGACTTCTTCTTCTCCAACACGACCCAAAACCCTAAAATCTTCCCCCTTCAGCCCCCATCTTCCTCCAAGCTCCATTTCTTCATTCCAAGCCCTAGAATCATCATCCAATCCAACCATTCACTCCATCCACCTCTCCTCTTCCCCAAAATCTCACCAAAACCCATCAAAATCCCCAAATCCCCCGAAACCCTAGTTTCCCCAAACTTCTCCAATCTTTTCCAGATCTGATCCTAGGGTTCCCCGGAGTGTTTCTTCTGTCTCTTCTCGGTAAGAAATCGATCTACCGTTGTTTTCTTAACTTATTTATATTTTTATGAAACCCTAATAAAATTCATGTTGTTTGTTGATTGTTCCCCCAAAACAGCGATTTCCCCCGTAGATAGCATCCGTGTGACGAAGTGATCGTCAATCATCGGTGCTAGGCAAGTGAAACTTGCCACCTAGAGTTTAGGCCATGTTTTAGGCCATTTGCTTGTTGTAGGCGTAAAAGAGGCTAGGCGACGAAATGATACTCGCCTAGGCGCAAATTGGGGAACTAGCTTGACAACGAAGCTAGTTCCGACTTTTAGCATGTTGCACAATTACCATGTCATGTTTACTTTCCATTAACGGTACGCGAATATGTTCATGTCATTGCATTTCGCCTGTCACGTTTAATTTAATTAACGGTACGCAAATAAATTGTCATGACCTCGCATTCTTTAGGTGTTGCTGTGATTGCGTAGCTTTGTTACGACACTTGTGTTCCTGGCTCGTGACCAGAAGCGAGCATAATGAGTTGCTAACCCCAACGCTCGAAATGTATTGAATTGTGAACTAAGAATGCGAGCTCAATGTGCGGGGCAACCCCAGGCTCACTAGCTGAGTTCCATGTGCGGGGACCCCATGCTCCATATCGTGTGGGTATTGGGTAGTGTTTAGTGTCGATCGGTCTGAAATGCTATGCCATTCAGCGAAGGGCTTAAACACCTACAAAATGTGAATTGATTGAATTGATAGTAGCTTGGCTAATCTTGTCTTGTCCCGATAAATTGTTCCCTTGTACAAATTGTCTTGCCATGTTTTAATTGTGCACTCATGTTATAACTGCCATGTCATGCATACTAAACTGCTAGGTTGCTAGTTGCCTTACTTTCAGTTTCCTTGCCCAAGTCTTTTTAGACTTGCTAACATGTGCCCCTTTACTCTTTTGGGTGACACATGTTAGATCCTGAGCCCGAGTACCTCGTTGAGGACGAGGTGTTTGCTGACGCCGAGCCCGAGCTTGTGTTTGACGGGGAGTACGTGGACACTGGGGACCAGTCCTAGTGTCTTCGTTGTGTTTTACTTTTGTTAGACAGTTGTTTTGTTATGTGGTGCGTAGCACCTATACCTTGTTATGTCGTTTCTTTGTTGGCCTTGTTCTGGGCCTTTAGACTCTTTTCTTTTAGCCTGGTGGCTTTTCTGGATGTTGGACTTTTGTTGATGTTGGGCAATTTGTGAGATGTGGAATTTTATTTCTGTCTCGCCTTGTGTTATTATTGTTATTCTGTTGTGGTTACAGGGACCTGATTATGTATTGTGGACGCTTATCGGGTTTGGGGCTTCACAGCTCCACTCTCGTGCGGACCTTTTCACGTCTCGCCTCCATTTTAGGGAAGCGGGTCGTGACACCGCTGCTTCTGGAGCATTTCGTACAGTTTAGTGACTTCCTTGGCCTCGCAGATCTTCTTTCGTCTTCCGGTCTTATCGATTACCTTCGATATGATCCTAAGGCGAACCCACACCCTTACCCTCGCCTCGTGAAGCTCTTCTATGCCAATAGGGTTCGTGGTCAGTACGACGAGACCCACTCGATTGAGACGACTGTCTTGGGGACTCCGATAGTCCTCACGGTAGAAATCTTAGGAGAGGTTTTGGGTATCTCCTCGTCTGGCCTTCTTCCGTCCGACATTTCTGTTGATGATATCTCTTCACTTGATCAGGTCGTACTTTCTGAGATCTTCCATGAGATTCCTCCCGCCATGATTGTCGTCCCCTCCAAGTCCTTCAAGCCTAATGCCTGGGTCCTAAACCTAATTCTGAAGTCGTGCTTACTTCCTAAGTACGGCTCCTCCTCTTTACCGTCCCAGCCTTTCTTGAAGTTGATCTATGCCATCTTTATGGGGAGCTCGATTAACTGGGCTCGGATTATACTCGATAAGATGGATTCTTTCGAGTGCATCCGCAAGACCACGAAGTCGGCTCATATCCCATTCCCGTGCCTCCTGACACTCGTATTCCATCACTTTCGTGTCACTTTGCCTCGTGACGATGAGCGTCCACTTGGGCCTCCTCTAAACACGACGGCCGTCAAGAAGTCTCTTGCGGCGCTCCGTCACGTTCAGAGGACGACACCTTCAGCGTCTGCTTCTGCTTCTACTGCTCCCTCTACCACTCTTCACGAGCTCGCACGTTCAGTGAGACGTGTGGAGTCTCGTTATGCTCGTACCGAGGAGATTCTTGCTCGCATTGCTCGCCACCTTGGTATTGACATCCCTCCGTCAGTCTCTGACGAGGAGGAGATGGATGAGGAGGAGATTGAGGAGCTTGTGCGTGTTTCTACTCGTGCCCCCGAGGGCACTTCTGGTGCTGCTGTTGCCTCTTCTGCTGGTGATCCCGAGAGTACTCCTGTTGCCACCGCTCCTGCGGTGGATGCTCCGACTGGTGCTCCCAAGGCCACTAATGTTGCTGCTCCAGAGATTGCCACTTCTGTCGCTCCCGTGGACACTACTGCTGATCCGGTGACCACCTCCACTCCTGCAGAGCCTGTTGCTGCTGCAGATCCTTCCACTGCCTCTTGAGCTTCTTTGAGGCCTCTCCCGATGCACTTTAGATGAGATATCTTGTAGTGAGAGAGTGTGGGTTAGGATATTTTGGGTGGTTTTGTGGTTATGCTTTTTGATATTTTTGGACGTATGCTGATGTATCCCTGATGATGTTGTATGTTTTTGTGATACTCTGATATATGTTTTATGATGTTGTACTTTTGTGCTTCGATCGTTGGATCGACATTTTGTATGTTGACGGATGTATCATTTGGATGTACTCATGCTTTTCATATATATATACATCGATGTTGACATGTATTCTCTTGTGCACATTATATTTTTTTATATCTCTGATGTTTTGAATTCGTCGCTCGACGAAAATACTTGGTTAAATAGAATTCATTTTATGAAAACATAGAATTGTTTTCCATGCACTAAATTAACCAAGAATGTTGATATTGGAGAGTATATTCCATAACTCAATTCGTAAAATTAATTTGAGTTTTGATGATTTTATTTATCGATTTTCGACTTTGGTATCAATGACACGCCTTGATTTCATTCGTATTTTCTTTGGTGTCATTTGGACCGTGGTCGTATTCTACGACTCCCATGCTTTTATTTGAAGCCATTGTTGTTGTCGTTGATCTCCGCCCACTCTTTTTGCTAATGCCAAAGGGGGAGAGATATAATAATGACATGTGCTAAATGATAATTTAAGCATTTTTCCAAGAATCTAATTTGATATGTTAGATTCAGGGGGAGTTAAGATATAAAAATTGGATTTCAAATCCTAAATTTCAATATTTGATTCTCATTTTATACTTTACTCGTCTGCTTGATGCGTATTATTATTATTCATTTTGGAATTAACGTGTCATCAATGCAGGGGGAGTAGGTAAATTACATTTGAATCATTATTTTTGATTATTATTTAAGTTGGTTTGTCATCACCAAAAAGGGGGAGAATGTTGGATATTGGACTCCCCGGATTTGGTTTTGGATGATGAACAAACATAAATATATTATGAACTAACAATTTGTGAGCGCAGTTATGGAGATCGTCGCCAAATTCATTTGAACATCCTAAGCGACGTCTCGAGACTTCTCAAAGCACGTGATCGTATGCCTAAAGCTTCGTTGAAGCTTTTGGACCATTTTAGAAGTCATGAAGATTCGGATCGAAGCTTTCGAAGACGGTTCGTCTAGTTTCATTTATAGTCTTTTAGATTCGTTCCGTAGAATGTTAAGCCTTGAGTAGGTCTTACGTTTTAATCTTCATAACGCTCCTATCTTAGACATAGGAGCGTGTAAGAAGTCCATACAAACTTTCCCGAAGCATCGCGCTTCGATTCGCGACTTCTTGTGCATGTTAGTTGGTTCAAGAAGAAGAACCAACCGACTAGATGGTGATCTAGTCGGTCGGCAATCCTTCTTGGACCGACTATGTTGCCTTCTCAAATCATAGCTCTTTACTGTTTACAGTTAGTCGGTCTACGTTGACTCACCGACCGACTAGTTTGTGAACTAGTCGGTCAGTGATGCTTCTTTGATCGACTAGTTGAGCTTCTACTGTACATGCCAAGTTACTGTTTGTCGTTAGTCGGTCTATGTACATTTGGCGAACGACTAGTTGATGAACTAGTCGGTCAACTTTTGTTCTTGGACCGACTAATTCTATTTGTTCTCAGACTTTGTGTTTTATCTCTTAGTCGGTCTAAGTTATCTCACCGACCGACTAGTTGTGAAACTAGTCGGTCGGCAAGTGTGCTTTGACCGACTAGTTCCTTAAGTCTGAACTTCGACCTATTCCCTGTTCACCAGTTAGTCGGTTCATGTTGATTGACCGACCGACTAGTTGATGAACTAGTCGGTCGGTGGTTGTTCTTTGACCGACTAGTTTAGTTCAGAATAGAGCCGTTGGAGCTTTAATTGAAACGTTTTCTCTCTCTCTCTCTCTCTCTCTCTCTCTCTCTCTCCTCTAACCTATATATACTTGATGAGCTGCATTCATTGCACTCAAGGCTGATATTAAGACAAGTTTAGAGTTCAAAGAGAAATCATTCCCTCTCATTCAAAGCTCTTTCATTCCAATCTTGAATCTCTTCTCACTCTTATTTCAAAAGAGAGATTCATTGATTGTGAGCCTTCCAAGCCAAGTGCTTGATCCTAGGTCACCAACAACCTCATAGCTCTCCATAGCTGATCTTCATCTTGGAGCTAGGGTTTGGTGCCTCTTCATCTTCCTCAAAATCATCTTTGCCCTAATTCGTAAGTATACTCAATGCATAGGTATTTTGTGGTAAGCTATTTCATTTCAATTTACTTTGATATTGTAAGTGATTCGCTCTCGGTTGTGAGAGTGTGTTTGTGATCCCGGGTTGTGGGAGTCACAAGTTTCTTTTGTGTATGATTTGACTTGTGAAGGTTTTCACAAGTATTTCATAGTGGAAATCTTGAGTTAGGGTTTCTAACTCAAGTATCCGGAAGTGATCCGGGTGGTTGGGACGTAGGATCACCGGGAACAAGTCGGGGAGACTTGGGTGGATCCGAACCCAGTAATATCGTTTGTTTGCGATTGTTTATTTGTTGTCGATTATTTACTATTCCGCATTTCCGCATTAATTGGTAGAGTTTGCAAGGTAATTAGGAATTAGCCTCTTAATTATTTTAAAGTACTATTCACCCCCACTCTAGTACTTGTGCAGTAGCTTAGCAGGGTATTACAAGTCATTCGGTCCGCGAGGGTGGTCATCTCTTGGCTTGTGGCCGTCTGTCACGCTTGTCGGCTGGGGGGAGTTGCCCCCAGCCTTATGAGCGGGTGCTTTGTTCGGTCCACGGGGGCAAGCTCCCTTCGGCTTATGACTGGGCGTCGTGCTCGTCGGCTGGGGGAGTTGCCCCCACCCTTGCGAGCGGGCGGTTTGCTTGGTCTGCGAGGGTGAATATCCCTCAGCTTGTGACCGACGAAGGAGATTTGTTTGGTAGCGAGGGGAGTGGGCCCTCGTCTTACGGCCGACGAAGGAGGTTCGTTCGGTGACGAGGGGAGTCGCCCCCCGACTTACGGTCGACGAAAGAGATTCGTTCGGTGGAGAGGGGAGTTGCCCCTCGGCCTACGACCGATGAAGGAGATTCGTTCGGTGGGGAGGGGAGTCGCCCCTCGGCTTACGGTCGACGAAGGAGATTTGTTCGGTGGCGAGGGTAGTTCCCCCTCAGCTTACGGCCGACGAAGGAGATTCATTCGGTGGCGAGGGGAGTCGTCCATCGACTTACGATCGACGAAGGAGATTCGTTCGGTGGCGAGGGGAGTTGCACCTCGACTTACGGCCGATGAAGGAGATTCATTCTGTGGCAAGGGGAGTTGCCCCTCGGCTTACGGTCGACGAAGGAGATTCGTTCTGTGGCGAGGGGAGTTGCCCCTCGGCTTACGGTTGACGAAGGAGATTCGTTCGGTGGCGAGGGGAGTCACCCATCGACTTACGGCCGACGAAGGAGATTCGTTCGGTGGCGAGGGGAGTTGCCCCTCGACTTACGGCCGACGAAGGAGATTCGTTCGGTGGCGAGGGGAGTTGCCCCTCGACTTACGGCCGTCGAAGGAGATTCGTTCGGTGGCGAGGGGAGTTGCCCCTCGACTTACGGCCGTCGAAGGAGATTCGTTCGGTGGCGAGGGGAGTTGCCCCTCGACTTACAGCCATCGAAGGAGATTCGTTCGGTGGCGAGGGGAGTTGCCCCTCGACCTACGGCCATTGCGATTTGGGCTGGTCCATATTAGTCGGACCGTGGTCGCCTTGATTGAGTCCTCCTACACATCCTGAATCGTCTGCTCAAAACAGGTGATAGAATTTGCATTGACAGTGTATGCCTTCATTTCCGCGAGACAATACATTTGGAGTAATGAAAAAAGGGAAAAGGCAACAAGACACAGGGGAGGTTCTGGCAGGGTAGCCCTCCCCCGGTGGAGCGACCACTATTTGCTCTATCTCCTCACTCAATGATATGCGCGACTGTCTGGATCGCGTTCACCCCTTTTCCCCTGTCCTGCTGTTTGGACGTTCCTTCTCCCGAGGTGGGGTCGTTGGCAGAGCTTTTCAGGTGCCCCCGGCTCACGAGCTTCTCGATGTCTTTCTTCAAGTGCCAACAGTCGTCGGTATCGTGGCCGTTGTCTTTGTGGTACTTACAGTATTTCTCTTCATCCCTCCCGCCTCTCCTCGTCCTTCGGGGAGGTCGGCTCGTATGTCCTTCCTTCTGGGCTTGCGCTAGGATCACGTTCGGGGCGGTGGTCACCGAGGAATGCCGGGATTCTTCCCTCTGCGGTCTTCCTCTGGCCCTATTATCTTGTCGATGCTCCTCCGTGCCGCGACGCTCGTTCTCGTCGCGTTTGGTCCCGCGCCTGGTCTTACCCTCATCCACAGCCAGGGCCTCTTCTGTCAGCATGAAGCGCTCTACTTGGGCCATAATTCCGGCGAGGTCCTTCGGTGGGTCGCTGTGTAGCGATTTCTTCAATCCCTAATATCGTAGCCCCTTTTTCAGGGCCGCCTTTACCACCAGCTCGGGGCAGCTATCCACGCTCAATCGCTCCACGTTGAAGCGACGCATGAAGTGCCTCAGCGACTCGGCCGGTCCCCGCACCACATTGAACAAGTGTTCTGAGTCAGGCTTTACCTGCCGCCCGGCCATAAACTGCTTGCAGAACAACTGGGTGAGCTCCTCGAAGCTGTCTATCGACCGACCGGGCAGGCTGAGGTACCAGGTCCGAGCAGCCCCCCGTAGGGTGGAGTAGAAGCCCCTGCAGAGCAGGGTGTCATCGGCCCCCTGAAACTCCATGACCCCCTCGTAATCCATCACATTGTCTGCAGGGTCGCTAACGCCGTTGTACTTCTCCAGCGTCGGTACCTTGAAGTTCGCGGGTATCCGTGCCTCGGTTATCTTCCGAGTCAGGGGGCATCATTCTCCACTGATGAAGCCAGGTCGTTCCCCTTCGCCCACCTCCCTGCTGTTCGGCTGCAACGAGGGGGCAGGTGGAAGCTTGACCTCCTCTTGGGTCCTTGCCAGCTTGGGTGCCGGGCTCGATCGACACGAACGTTCTTTCCGGCTCTTCTGGTGGTGGGCCTTGGTCTGTTGGCTGCCTCCGCTCTGGTAAGACCAGACGCTCGCTGATCGGCGATCATCCCGCCTACGTTTGCGCGACCCCGGACGTGCGGATGAGGCCGTCCTTGAGAGGTCGCCCGTCCTCTCCGAGTCCCCCCTTTCCCTCTCTGAGTGAGGTGGGAGTGGGAGATCGCTCCGGGGAAAAATCGGGCATGGTGAACCTCCTTTCTGTGTTCTGCACTCCTTTTCCATGGTTGGCAACCACGGCGGAACGAAGAGGTCGCCGATCCTCTTCCTGGCGGGAGGCCCGTCCCTCCCCACCCTCAGGGGTGGGAGTGCTGCTAACGAGCTGCTGAATTGTCGCGAATAAAGTTTGGATGTTGGCATTGGTCTCCTGCGTGTAGGCTCGGAGTTGTCCCTGCATGGCCAGCTAGGTGTTGTTGGCCTCCCCGGCAGCGCAGCCGTTCGGGGTCTCGACGGGGGCATGGTACACGCCCTCCTCCGGGATGGGAGGCATGGGCCCTAGGCCATTGCCGATGGGTTCCATCTTGGTGGTTTTACGTGGGTGTTAGCTCGTCCCCACAGACGGTGCCCGATGTTTACGGGTGTTTTCTCACCACAACTCGTTGACCGTCGGCTGTATGGTCAACGTGGACAAGAGGCCAACTTGGGGGTCCCTTGGGTTCACCGAGCTCGCTTGTTCTCGGTGTTGCAGAGTTGAGGGGTAGACTCAGCTCGGTGAATCGCGCTCGGCCTCGGCTGAATCGCGCTCGGCCTCGGTCGGGTCCGCGTCGAGGGGTAGCCTCGGCACCTTGCTAGCGAGATGATGCCTGAGCAATCTTCCTCCTGACGACTGCGATGGTGGTATGTTGGAGATGCCGGGTAGCCGACCGACGCTGAGGGGTAGCCTCGGCGCCTCGGGTGTCTTCTTCCTGGACAGATAAGGAAACTCGTCAGGGAGGCCGGACCTAGGTTCTGGCCAAATCCCCTCCGATGCCTAAGTCAGATCGGGGTCTGAAAGGGTACTCGGCGGGGGAGATCCGGCTTGCAAGGAAGCCGGAACGTCTACCCAGGCGACACGAGTAAAGGCGGAGGGAGAAATATCGAGTGGCGAAAGCCTAGGTCGTTGATGGAGTATCTCTCTGTTGATTACCTGGGTTTCGATCCCCTTTCTCCGTCGTCCTGGCCTTCCCCTTATATGGTCTTCCATGATTGTCCCACGTCCTGCCTCCTCTCATGTCCTCCCGATCCGCCTCTGCCTCCTCCCACTCGTGCGTGGTGGAGGGGTGGCCCATTAACGGGTCCGTTAATGGCCATCATGGGATCGCGGATTCAGGGGGGCGGTTAATCCGGCCGAATTGGGGCTAGTCGGATGTCCCCGAGGGCGAATTGGTTGGGCCTTCAGCCCCGTCCGTGGGCTCCCTTCGGGCGGGCCTGTCTTCTCTAGTGGGCTTCTCCTTTGGGGTCGGGCCGTGGGCTGTTGTAATTCGGGGCTCGTTGATATTAGTCGTAACAGGTCTTTTTTCACGTTGGCTCATTGCGTTATTTGTACTGTAACGCCTGCTTTTTCCCCGTTTACTCCCCTTGTTTTGGATTAGGATTTATGCGCTTTGCCCTCCCCCCTAATTTTTTTTTGAAATTTAACACCTTTTATCTCTAACGACACACACACACACCACACTCTTCTAGCTATTTTGTCATTTGCATACGTGCATCGCATTTTGTTGACTTGGACAAACCCAGTTGGCAGGGTTTGTCCCATATGGCAAGGGGATGGGTGTGCCACCTCATCCACCCACAGAGTGTGTGAGGGAGTGAGTGCAGTTTGGAATGTGTGTTTGTTGACCCCAAAACAAAGGCCCCTTTCATTCCCATTAATTGCATGCTTGCCATTGCTTTTTCATAAAGCCCAATGCCTCTCCTTTTTCAACATATTTATGGGTTTACCATTTTTCTGACTGCTTTTCTCCATTTTATGCACTTTGCCCCCCCCAAGTTTTTTGCAATTTAACCTCTTTTACCCTCTGACGATACCAATACGCACATACACTTCTCTGTCCTTTTCGGTTGCTCGGGTGTCCCTTCTCCTCCCTACAATACCCCCACACACGCCCACTCTTTTCTCGCTCTTTGGTCGGTTTCGCGCGTGCATTGCATCCTATATGTGTGTTTTTTCTTGGGTCACCGTGCACAATGTGCACGTGTTATTTCTAGTTAACCCTTCAAGTTATACAATTTTCTTAGAGGTTGTTTGGCTTTCAGAAAGAAATAGAAATGTTTGTTGGATATTGGACTCCCCGGATTTGGGTTTGGATGACGAACAAACATAAATATATTATGAACTAACAATTTGTGAGCGCAGTTATGGAGATCGTCGCCAAATTCATTTGAACATCCTAAGCGACGTCTCGAGACTTCTCAAAGCACGTGATCGTATGCCTAAAGCTTCATTGAAGCTTTTGGACCATTTTAGAAGTCATGAAGATTCGGATCGAAGCTTTCGAAGACGGTTCGTCTAGTTTCATTTATAGTCTTTTAGCTTCGTTACGTAGAATGTTAAGCCTTGAGTAGGTCTTACTTTTAATCTTCATAACGCTCCTATCTTAGACATAGGAACGTGTAAGAAGTCCATACAAACTTTTCCGAAGCATCGCGCTTCGATTCGCGACTTCTTGTGCATGTTAGTTGGTTCAAGAAGAAGAACCAACCGACTAGATGGTGATCTAGTCGGTCGGCAATCCTTCTTGGACCGACTAGTTTGCCTTCTCAAATCATAGCTCTTTACTGTTTACAGTTAGTCGGTTTACGTTGACTCACCGACCGACTAGTTTGTGAACTAGTTGGTCAGTGATGCTTCTTTGACCGACTAGTTGAGCTTCTACTGTACATGCCAAGTTACTGTTTGTCGTTAGTCGGTCTTTGCACATTTGGCGACCGACTAGTTGATGAACTAGTCGGTCAACTTTTGTTCTTGGATCGACTAATTCTATTTGTTCTCAGACTATTAGTTTTATCTCTTAGTCGGTCTGAGTTGAGTCACCGACCGACTAGTTGTGAAACTAGTCGGTCAGCAACTCTTCTTTGTCCGACTAGTTCCTTAAGTCTGAACTTCGACCTATTCCCTGTTCACCAGTTAGTCGGTTCATGTTGATTGATCGACCGACTAGTTGATGAACTAGTCGGTCGGTGGTTGTTCTTTGACCGACTAGTTTGGTTCAGAATAGAGCCGTTGGAGCTTTAATTGAAAAGTTTTTTTCTCTCTCTCTCCTCTAACCTATATATACTTGATGAGCTGCATTCATTGCACTCAAGGATGATATTAAGACAAGTTTAGAGATCAAAGAGAAATCATTCCCTCTCATTCAAAGCTCTTTCATTCCAATCTTGAATCTCTTCTCACTCTTATTTCAAAAGAGAGATTCATTGATTGTGAGCCTTCCAAGCCAAGTGCTTGATCCTAGGTCACCATCAACCTCATAGCTCTACATAGCTGGTCTACATCTTGGAGCTAGGGTTTGGTGCCTCTTCATCTTCCTCAAAATCATCTTTGTCCTAATTCGTAAGAATACTCAAGGCATAGGTATTTTGTGGTAAGCTATTTCATTTCATTTACTTTCGATATTGTAAGTGATTCGCTCTCGGTTGTGAGAGTGTGTTTGTGATCCCGGGTTGTGGGAGTCACAAGTTTCATTTGTGTATGATTTGACTTGTGAAGGTTTTCACAAGTATTTCATAGTGGAAATCTTGAGTTAGGGTTTCTAACTCAAGTATCCGGAAGTGATCCGGGTGGTTGGGACGTAGGATCACCGGGAACAAGTCGGGGAGACTTGGGTGGATCCGAACCCAGTAATATCGTTTGTTTGCGATTGTTTATTTGTTGTCGATTATTTACTATTCTGCATTTCCGCATTAATTGGTAGAGTTTGCAAGGTAATTAGGAATTAGCCTCTTAATTATTTTAAAGTACTATTCACCCCCTCTAGTACTTGTGCAGTAGCTTAGCAGGGCATTACATTTGGTATCAGAGCCAAGTCTATAGCTATGACTGCCAACGACAACAAGACCGTTCGTCCACCTTCCGACTATAGCACCTTCAAGAACCGTGAAGGAGTGTCTTCGGTAATGGAAGGACATTCCTCAACGAGGCCTCCATTCTTCAACGGTACCAATTACGGGTACTAGAAATGCCGGATGGAAACTTTCCTCCGGAGTGCTTCATTATGGAGGGCCACGATGAAGGAGTATGTCAAGCCCGCCGAAGAAGATTTCGAGAAATGGACTCCAGCTGAGATCGCCGTGGAGGTAAGCAATGCCAAGGCAATGAACGCCTTGCAATGTGCTTTGGAGCCCGAGAATTTCAACAAGATATGCACATGTAAGAGTGCATATCAAATATGGAACTCCCTTCTCATCTTGCATGAAGGGACAAGTAGGGTAAGAGACTCCAAACTCGTAGTAGTAAATAAAAATTTCGAGTTATTTCATATGCTACAGGGTGAGAAGATGAAGGAGTACTATGCTCGCTTCGTCGACATCACAAACGAGTTGGAGGCTCTCGGAAAGACCTACACCCAAACGGAGAAAGCCTCGAAGATTATCGATGGACTTCCTTCTAGTTAGGAGAAACGTACCTTCGCCATCGAGGAAGGTAATGATATGAAAACCTATACAGTTGTTCAACTAATGGGTACCTTGATGTCTTACGAGGTACGCAAGGATAGCAAGTTGAAGTTGCAGGAAAAGATGAAGTTCTACCTACAACAAGACGAGCCAAAGAAGAAGGCTATTGCTTTCAAGGCCGCTCCATCAACTTCCACATCGACCGATGATGAAAACTCGGAAAACGAGTTGGACTTGTAGTCCATGGCTCTCATGGCCAAGAAGTTCAACCGGTTCTTCTGAAAAGGTAACTTTAAAAACAAGTCAAAGTTTAATTCTTCTAATGCCTCCTCTCCTTTGTGTTTTCAATGCAACAAGCCCAGACACATGAAAGCGGAGTGTCCTCAAAACAAGCACAAGGAGAAGTGGAAGGCGCTGAAGTACGACAAGTCCAAGAAGTACAAGAAAGGGAACAAAAAGGGGCTTGTCGGGACATTCACCGACTCCGATGATTCCTCTAGCGGAGAGTCAGATGATGAGCAAGTGGAGCAAGCACACATGTGCTTCATGGCTAGAGAGGAGCAAGATAAAGATTCCTCCTCCGATGATAGCGACAACGAAGGCGATGAGGTAACAATGGATGACCTTAGGAATGCTAATTTTCAATTGTGGTCTAAGTATACTAAATTAGTAAATAGGTATACTAAAGTAAAAGATGACTTAGCTAGCATCCAAACCTCGCCTAAAACTATCATCACCAACAACGACACCGTTGTTGAAGGGTTGAAGAATGAGATTGTTAATCTCAAGACTCAACTTGAATATGTTAGCATTGAGGATCCGGAGGAACACAAGATAGCGGATTTGACTTCTCAAAACTCGACTTTGAGTATTGAGAATGAAAATCTCAAATCTCGTGTTTATGTGCTCACATCGCAAGTATCCACTTTGGATACTTCTTTGCGTTCTCTCACCGAGAAATATGAGAGCACATTAGGCCGAATTAACAAATTCAATAAGGGTAATGACCATTTGGATAAAATCCTAAGTGACTTACTTCCGGCCAATCACCACATTGGCTTGGGGTATAAGATGGGAAGTTCATCCAAATCGGCCACTACTTTTGTTAGGCCAACTTTCGGTGACTCAACGAGTGGTAGCAAACACTCTATTGGTAGTTCATCTACCAATGGTGCTTCCACCTCGTCCACACCCTCTTTCGGAAAGAAACCCACTTTGGGTGGACCTCCAAAGAAGGGCCATGCTTACATGTACACGAATACTATGCCACGTAGGAACACACGTCCTACTCCACCGGCTCACACATATGATGATTTTTATGCTACACGTTCACGGGCACGTGCACACAATGTGAGACACCCTCATGCACGTGTTCCTCCACATGCATATGTACACCCACATCATCGTATGAATAATTCTCATAATGCACCATTTCATCATGTTCCTTATGCCTATCCACGACATGCATCACGTAGAAACCAACAACGCATGCATGCACCCAATAGGATGAGGGCTCCCAAAATATTCACAATTTGGAGCCCAAAGGACACAAGCATGAATGAAAAACAAGTTTACATGAATGCTTATTTTTCGGATGTTGTGCATAGTGTTAATTATGCGGGGAAGTCTAAGTCCAATTGGACTTGGCTTCCAAAGGTCTAATCTTTTGGACCCAATGACCTTGGGTACCATGATATGAAATTTTCTATCTTTAGGTACTCAAGAAAAAGAAAAGGAGCAACAAATTTAAATTTAGCTCCAAGGGGAATTGGATACTCGATAGCGGGTGTTCAAAACACATGACGGGTGACGCTCAATTGCTCTCCGGAGTGGTTCCCATTGCAAATGGAAACCTCGTCGTCTTTGGAGGCAATGAGAGCGGAACCATCATAGGTGTTGGTAAAGTGGGTAACCCTTCTAAACCCCTAATATGTGATGTTTACCTTGTTAAAGGATTAAACCACAATCTCATTTCAATAAGTCAACTTTGTGACAAAGGTTACAAAGTTAGCTTTGCGAAAGGAATGTGCCATATTTTAAGAAAAGATAATAATGACTTATTGTTTTCCAGCACACACCATAAGGATATATACATCCTAGATCTTCCAAGATCACATGAACAATGTCTCATTGCCAACACAAGTGAACAACACTTATGGCATCGACGTTTTGGTCATGTGAACTTTGTAACACTATTTAAGCTTTCCAAGTTAAATTCTATTAGAGGCTTCCCTAAGCTAATCTTTCAAAAGAAAAGCTTTTGTGACTCGTGTCAACGAGGCAAGCTTCCAAAATCGTCGTTTAAACCTAAGAAAAGTATTTCTTCTAAGCGGCCACTAGAGCTATTACATCTAGATTTTTTTGGGCCAACTAGAGTTGCTTCTTTAGGAAATGCACGTTATGGACTTGTCATCGTTGATGACTTTTCTAGGTTTACTTGGGTATTTTCATTATGTAATAAAAATGATGCTTTTGAAAACTTCACAATTTTTGTTAAGAAAGTACAAAATCTCTTAGGAACCACCATTGTCACTATTCGTAGTGATCATGGAGGAGAATTTGAGAATGAGTCTTTTAAGACATTTTGTGATGAAGTTGGTATTACACACACCTTTTCATTCCCTCGCGCACCTCCTTAAAATGGTGTTGTTGAGAGAAAGAATAGGACGCTAGTGGAGTGTGCTCGCACTATGCTTGATGATAGCCAACTTGGCCATCAATTTTGGGCGGAAGCGGTACACACCGCTTGCTATGTGTTTAATAGAATACTTTTGAGGCCCGGCACTAAACAAACTTGTTATGAATTGTTGTTTGGTAGGTTGCCTCAAGTTAAACATTTTCGTGTTTTTGGTTCAAAATGTTTTATTAAGAACACGTATGGTAGTTTGGACAAATTCGATCCAAGATCCGATGAGGGGATTTTTGTTGGGTATTCCTCACATAGCAAAGCCTACCGGATATACAACAAACGAACCTCAACGATCGAGGAATCGCTTCATGTTTCATTCAATGAAGGATTTGTTCCAGCTAGAATTACTAATGATGATGACTCTATGGATGTCTTATGTGATTCAATTGGTAATTCTAACTCTAATGATTCTATTGATTCTATTGAGACTAACCCGACTAATGATGTTTTTGAGAATGTTCCTAGTGATCAAGGAATTCCCAAACGGCTTCATACCGTTTGTGACCATCCTCATGAGCAAGACATTGGCAATATCCATGATAGTGTCAAGACGAGATCTCAAGTCAACCACTTCGCTCATTGTGCCTTTGCCTCCTCGATTGAGCCAAAGAATGTTGATGAAACATGCGAAGATAGCGCTTGGATCCTTGCCATCGAAGAGGAACTCATTCAATTCAAGAGGAATGAGGTTTGGGAGCTTGTTCCATTGCCATCGAAGAACCACACCGTCATAGGGACAAAGTGGATCTTTAAGAACAAGACCGACGAAAACCAAGTCGTCGTCCGGAACAAAGCTCGGTTAGTAGCTCAAGGCTATCGGCAAGAGGAAGGTATCGATTTCGAAGAATCCTTTACTCCGGTAGCTAGATTAGAATCAATTAGATTATTGTTATCTTTTGCATGCCATAAGGATTTTAAATTATTTCAAATGGATGTGAAAAGTGCGTTTTTAAACGGAGATGTTGTTGAGGAAGTTTATGTTTCTCAAACTCCGGGTTTTATAAATGAAAAATTTCCAAATCATGTTTTTAAACTTAAGAAAGCACTTTACGGTTTGAGACAAGCTCCTCGAGCTTGGTATGACCGTTTAAAGAATTTTCTTTTGGATTTAGGTTTTAAAATGGGAGAAGTTGATTCCACATTATTTGTTAAGTATTCGAACAATGATATAATTTTAGTTCAAATTTATGTTGATGATATCATTTTCGGTGCTACTAACTTTGCTCTATGCGAAGAGTTTTCTAATGTGATGAAGGATCAATTTGAGATGAGCCACATGGGTGAGCTCAAATATTTCTTAGGTCTCCAAATTCGCCAAATGAACGATGCAATCTTCATCCACCAAACGAAGTACACGGTGGAGTTGCTAAAGCGATTTGGAATGGAGAATAACTCCGGGAAAAGACTCCAATGAGCACGACTACACATCTTGATAAAGATGCGGGTGGAAAAGATGTAGACATTCGTCTATATCGAGGTATGATAGGTAGTTTACTTTATCTTACCGCAAGTAGGCTCGATATTATGTTTGTCGTATGTGTATGTGCTCGTTATCAGTCTCAACCTAAGGAGTCACACTTAGTAGCGGTAAAACGTAGTTTTCGTTATTTAAGTTATACACTTGATTTTGGATTACTTTATCCAATATCTAGCACGTATGAGTTAATCTCATATAGTGACGCAGATTATGCGGGATGCAAATCCGACAAGAAAAGTACTAGTGGCACTTGCCATTTTATATGAAATTCTCTTGTCTCTTGGTTTTCCAAGAAGCATAATTCCGTATCACTTTCAACCACCGAGGCGGAATACATTGCCGCCGGTGCCGCGTGTACTCAAGTTCTTTGGATGAGACACACACTTAAAGACTTTGGTATAAACTGTGATACTAGCCCTATCATGGTGGACAACCAAAGTGCAATATGTCTCTCCAAGAACCCGGTACACCATTCCCGTTCGAAACACATAGATGTCCGACACCATTTCTTAGATGATCATGTTGCTAAAAAGAACATCATTTTAGTGTACGTTGAAACCCAAAAGCAAATCGTCGATATTTTCACGAAACCCCTAAAGAAAGACTCCTTTGTGCGGTTACGTCGAGAATTGGGGATTATGTGTGAATCCGAGATTTAGGATTCATATGTTTTCAATAATCTTGCATGCTATTCAATTCTTTATATTTGCACATGCTAGATTAATTGAAATTTTCTGGATTTTTTGTTGAATTTTCGGAATTTTCACTCGATTTGTGCGTAATCGTCAAATTTCAGTTTTTCGATGTTTAATGGGGTAGTATAATGATTAATGAGAGTTTAATGATGTCTCGTCCAAGTGCGATTAGGAGAGAAATCAAAATTTCAAATTTTTTCAATTTTTGGACTCTCTTAGTCGGTCCGAGTTCATTGGCCGACCGACTAGATTCAGTTCTAGTCGGTCAGTGAATGAGCTTAGACCGACTAAATCTTCTCAGGAAATTTGCCTTCAGTTACTGTTTACAACTAGTCGGTTCAAGCTCATTGACCGACCGACTAGATCGTGATCTAGTCGGTCAGTGCTTGAACTATGACCGACTAGTTGTGACAGGGACAGTTGCGTCTTTTCGACTTCCGACCGACTTAAATGAAATACAATCGACTTGATCTCATTCAAGTCGGTTTCTATTTCCCCTCCAGCTCGAAAAACCCCCGACCCTTTCGACTTCCACCGTCTCCAACCGTCGATTCCGGCCATCTCTCCGGCCAACTTCCCCTACTCCGGCCGTCGACATCCTCCTAGGGTAACCCCCTCTCTCCCATCCCTCTCTAGGGTTAGTTTCCTGTGCTTAGGGTTAGGGTTTCACTTGATTTTGACTTAGGGTTTCGGCTAGGGTTTAGATCTCTAGGGTTTGTGATCTTTGCTTCATTGTGTTGATTGCGTCGTGTCGTGCCGCGCTTAGGCCCATACACGCATTCCGATCCGTCCTACGAGCCCATCGCCTATGACCGTAGAGCCATCCCCTACGGATCCTGTTGAACTCTTGCAACCTAGACGCCGATCTAAGACTACCCAACCCTCGTCGTCGTCGTCTCCTCTCAAGCGAAAGAGGAAGCCGACAGCGAAGCCTAGAGCCCAATCTCAGCCCAAGCCCAAGCCCAAGCCCAAGCCCAAGGAACTTGCGTCTCCCTCCTCTTTTCATACTCCTACAGATTCCGATACGGAGTATATACCCGAGACTGAGACCCATAGGGATCCCTCACCTCCTCCTAGGCAGCCTGAGTCTAGCTCACGTCCCCGTACCCGTCAGCCTAAGGGAAAGGCTCCGATGCCGGTGGGCGGTGTTGATATTTCGTTGTGTCGTGATGACCCTATGTGTCTCGCGGCTTACAACCGTATCGAACACTGTTCGCTGCTTCTGGAGCATTTCGTACAGTTTAGTGACTTCCTTGGCCTCGCAGATCTTCTTTCGTCTTCCGGTCTTATCGATTACCTTCGATATGATCCTAAGGCGAACCCACACCCTTACCCTCACCTCGTGAAGCTCTTCTATGCCAATAGGGTTCGTGGTCAGTACGACGAGACCCACTCGATTGAGACGACTGTCTTGGGGACTCCGATAGTCCTCACGGCAGAAATCTTAGGAGAGGTTTTGCGTATCTCCTCGTCTGGCCTTCTACCGTCTGATATTTCCATTGATGATATCTCTTCACTCGATCAGGTCGTACTTTCTGAGATCTTCCATGAGATTCCTCCCGCCATGATTGGCGTCCCCTCCAAGTCCTTCAAGCCTAATGCCTGGGTCCTAAACCTAATTCTGAAGTCGTGCTTACTTCCTAAGTACGACTCCTCCTCTTTACCGTCCCAGCCTTTCTTGAAGTTGATCTATGCCATCTTTATGGGGAGCTCGATTAACTGGGCTCGGATTATACTCGATAAGATGGATTCTTTCAAGTGCATCTGCAAGACCACGAAGTCGGCTCATATCCCATTCTCGTGCCTCCTGACACTCGTATTCCGTCACTTTCGTGTCACCTTGCCTCATGACGATGAGCGTCCACTCGGTCCCCCTCTGAACGCGACGGCCGTCAAGAAGTCTCTTGCGGCACTCCGTCATATTCAGAGGATGACCCCCTCTACTTCAGCTTCTGCCTCTACCTCAGCTGCTCCCTCTACCACTCTTCACGAGCTCGCACGTTCAGTGAGACGTGTGGAGTCTCGTTATGCTCGTACCAAGGAGATTCTTGCTCGCATTGCTCGCCACCTTGGTATTGACATACCTCCGTCAGTCTCTGACGAGGAAGAGATGGATGAGGAGGAGATTTTGGAGCTTGCGTGTGTTTCTACTCGTGCCCCCGAGGGCACTTCTGGTGCTGCTGTTGCCACTTCTGGTGCTGGAGTTGCCTCTTCTGCTGGTGACCCCGAGAGTACTCCTGTTGCCACCGCTCCTGCGGTGGATGCTCCGACTGGTGCTCCCGAGGCCGCTACTGTTGCTGCTCCAGAGATTGCCACTTCTGTCGCTCCCGTGGACACTACTGCTGATCCGGTGACCACCTCCACTCCTGCAGCGCCTGTTGCTGCTGCAGATCCTTCCACTGCCTCTTGAGCTTCTTTGAGGCCTCTCCCGATGCACTTTAGATGAGATATCTTGTAGTGAGAGAGTGTGGGTTAGGATATTTTGGGTGGTTTTGTGGTTATGCTTTTTGATATTTTTGGACGTATGCTGATGTATCCCTGATGATGTTGTATGTTTTTGTGATACTCTGATATATGTTTTATGATGTTGTACTTTTGTGCTTCGATCGTTGGATCGACATTTTGTATGTTGACGGATGTATCATTTGGATGTACTCATGCTTTTCATATATATATATACATCGATGTTGACATGTATTCTCTTGTGCACATTATATTTTTTTATGTCTCTGATGTTTTGAATTCGTCGCTCGACGAAAATACTTGGTTAAATATAATTCATTTTATGAAAACATAGAATTGTTTTCCATGCACTAAATTAACCAAGAATGTTGATATTGGAGAGTATATTCCATAACTCAATTCGTAAAATTAATTTGAGTTTTGATGATTTTATTTATCGATTTTCGACTTTGGTATCAATGACACGCCTTGATTTCATTCGTATTTTCTTTGGTGTCATTTGGACCGTGGTCGTATTCTACGACTCCCATGCTTTTATTTGAAGCCATTGTTGTTGTCGTTGATCTCCTCCCACTCTTTTTGCTAATGCCAAAGGGGGAGAGATATAATAATGACATGTGCTAAATGATAATTTAAGCATTTTTCCAAGAATCTAATTTGATATGTTAGATTCAGGGGGAGTTAAGATATAAAAATTGGATTTCAAATCCTAAATTTCAATATTTGATTCTCATTTTATACTTTATTCGTCTGCTTGATGCGTATTATTATTATTCATTTTGGAATTAACGTGTCATCAATGCATGGGGAGTAAGTAAATTACATTTGAATCATTATTTTTTATTATTATTTATGTTGGTTTGTCATCACCAAAAAGGGGGAGAATGTTGGATATTGGACTCCCCGGATTTGGTTTTGGATGATGAACAAACATAAATATATTATTGTAACGACCACTTTTCATTGAACGTTGTTCGTGCACGTGCTTTTGGCCGTGCACGTGTTTGTTTTAGACCTTGTTTGTTTGTGAACACTTTCGTGTGATATGCCGTCGTGAACGTCTCTGAGAGTATTAAATAGTGGCAATAAATTTGAACGACGTTTCTCGAGTCGTTTTCCCACAATTTAATCTTATTCGATGAGATGTTGCGATTCCCACTTTTGACGGGAGACGTTTCTATTTTTAGTTTCGTCGTCCGATGTCGAAATTGAGATCCGTCTGCTTAGTTAGCTCACTTTCGTCGTCATAATCACCACGATATTTATTTTATAATTTTTAGAGTTCATTTGACCACTTTTATATTTTTTGCAAGGTTTAAAATATTTTTAATAATTAATTTTTATATTAATTTCGGCCAAAGAAAATTTATTTGAGTTTAAAACGTTTTAAATAATTTTGGAGCCAATTTCCAGCTCATTTGGACCCCACCTAGGCCTTGGGTGAGTTGGAGTTGGTGAGATTTGAATTTTAAATTATTTTAAACTCCTAATCTCATTAGGATTAGCCCTAGACCTAGTCAACCCATCAACACTATATAAACAACCTCTAGGAAGACCTATTTTCGCAAGAAAATAACCCTAGCCACTTCCAAAACCCAAATTTGACGTTGCGACGAATCGTCGCAACGTTGCGACGAACAGCTGCCGCACGACCGAAGAAACAGGCCCAAATCCCCCACACCGACCGGCCGCTGCCTCTGCACCAAGCCCCCGCCCCGCTCCGCACAGCCGTCGCCCCGCTTCACCGTGCCCGACCGAGAGGAGCTCTCGGTCAGACCGATCGCCCGCTCCGCACCAAGCAACGCTCCGTACCCGCAACGCTAGCAACTCCGTCGCCCCGCATCGCACCGTGCCCGACCGACAGAATCGCCCGCTCACGCCCGTACCGCTGCACGTTGCAACGTTGCAACGACCCGCCCAAGCGCCCGACCGATGCTGTCGCCCGCATTGACCGAGAAAACTCTCCGCACCCGCTGCTGCGATCGACCCAAGCGCTGCACAGCCCCGTTCCCCCGTGTCTGACCGATGGAACTTCCCGCATTGGCTGTGTACGACCGATGGCCATTCGTCGCAACCCCGCACCCGTCGCACCACTTGCCACCGTGGGCCCCCCAAGTTCTCCAGAGGTATTGTGGGTCCTCCATAGGTCCCTAGGACTACTGTGGGCCCCACCTAGGTGCTTTCTCTCCGACGATTTGCCGCGTACAACGTTGCGACACGTCGTAGCCCGTCGTCGCACGTGCTAGCTTTGGAATCTGGAACCGTTACTCCGGTTGATGCTCTGAAATTTCCAGCGAGGAATCTATATTGGAATCAGGACTTGGAGCGCGATCTTTTATTCCAACCCCCGGCGTCGCTACCCGACGTCGGTGTAGCTTTCACGTCATGTTGAGGTAACGACTTGCACCCCTAGGACCCCCAACCCAATTGCATGCTAATCAAGACTAAAACTGATGTTTTAAAATGTTTAAAATGTTTTAAATTCACTAATCAAGATTAATAATATGGACTTTAGGCCGGTGGACTTGTGCACGTAGGATAATTGTGATTTTGGACTCGTTGGACGGTGTGCTCAGACGTTGTACTTGCAGGCAAGTGAAACTTGCCAACTCTTGTGTAGGGCCATGTTTTTAGGCCACTTCCTTGCTTTTAGCGTAAAAGAGACTAGTCAGTGAAATGATAGCTGGCTAGACGCCTACTTGATCTAGTTTGACAACGAAACTAGATCCGTCACCCAAATGATCTAGCTTGACAACGAAGCTAGATCCAATCTTTAAACTTGTTGATCATGCATACTAAACTGTCATGTTTACTTTCCTTACCTGTACGCTTTACTACTTGCCATGTCATGTCATCCATGCATTGAATGTCGCATTCGTAGCACACGCTACAATACTTGTACCTGTACTCCCTTGTCTGGCTAGGTACACCCCTAGGCCAACAAGATAAAACACTTCCTGGCTCGTGTTCCAGAAGCAAGCATTCCCGTTCGGGGGTAAGGCCCTGGCTCGATACACGTGGAGGGGTAGGGATAAACGATCACCTGAGCTTAGGAGTGGCCCGATCAGCCACTCTAGCCAGAAGGCGGAATCTCTGTGCACGAGGTGCTTACTTTCCTTGTCTTGTACTTGTCTTGTGAATGATTCATGTAATACTTGTCATCAATGCCATGTTTAAATGCCATGCTCGTACTTTACTTTACCTGTTGCACTCATATTTTAACTGCCATGTCACCGCATTCATACTAGAACTGCTAGGTTGCTTTACTTTTGCCTACTTTCAGTTTCCTTGCACAAGTCTCTTGTAGACTTGCTGACATGTGCCCCTTGCTCTTTTGGGTGTCACATGTTAGACCCTGAGCCAGAGACCGTTGCTGAGTACGTGATGTTTTTTTGACGCTGAGCCTGAGTCCATGTCTGCCCAGGAGGAGTTTTGTGGACATCGGTGACCTTTCTTGGTGACTTTGCTGAGCTTTCTTTTGTTTTAGGTTTTGTTGTTAGTTGTCGGTGCGTGGCACCTTTGCTTTGTACTTTGTACTTTTGTTGGCCATGTTTGGGCCTTTAGACTCTTTTCTTTTTAGCCTGGTGGTTTTTTCTGTGATGTTGAAACTTATTTTATGGATATTCTGAGATATCTCTTTTGTCTCATTTCATTATTATTATCTTTGTTTCGTTCGCGTTGCAAGGACCTGCTATTTTAAGTTGATTGACGCTTATCGGACTTGCAGCTTTGCAGCTTCAAGTCTGAGCGGACCTTCTCACGCTTCGCCTCCATATTTTTGGGAAGCGGGGCGTGACAATTATGAACTAACAATTTGTGAGCGCAGTTATGGAGATCGTCGCCAAATTCATTTGAACATCCTAAGAGACGTCTCGAGACTTCTCAAAGCACGTGATCGTATGCCAAAGCTTCGTTGAAGCTCTTGGACCATTTTAGAAGTCATGAAGATTCGGATCGAAGCTTTCGAAGACGGTTCGTCTAGTTTCATTTATAGTCTTTTAGCTTCGTTCCGTAGAATGTTAAGCCTTGAGTAGGTCTTACGTTTTAATCTTCATAACGCTCCTATCTTAGACATAGGAACTTGTAAGAAGTCCATACAAACTTTCCCGAAGCATCGCGCTTCGATTCGTGACTTCTTGTGCATGTTAGTTGGTTCAAGAAGAAGAACCAACCGACTAGATGGTGATCTAGTCGGTCGGCAATCCTTCTTGGACCGACTAGTTTGCCTTCTCAAATCATAGCTCTTTACTGTTTACAGTTAGTCGGTCTACGTTGACTCACCGACCGACTAGTTTGTGAACTAGTCGGTCAGTGATGCTTCTTTGACCGACTAGTTGAGCTTCTACTGTACATGCCAAGTTACTGTTTGTCGTTAGTCGGTCTTTGCACATTTGGCGACCGACTAGTTGATGAACTAGTCGGTCAACTTTTGTTCTTGGACCGACTAATTCTATTTGTTCTCAGACTATTAGTTTTATCTCTTAGTCGGTCTGAGTTGAGTCACCGACCGACTAGTTATGAAACTAGTCGGTCAGCAACTCTTCTTTGACCGACTAGTTCCTTAAGTCTAAACTTCGACCTATTCCCTGTTCACCAGTTAGTCGGTTCATGTTGAATGACCGACCGACTAGTTGATGAACTAGTCGGTCGGTGGTTGTTCTTTGACCGACTAGTTTGGTTCAGAATAGAGCCGTTGGAGCTTTAATTGAAACGTTTTTCTCTCTCTCCCTCCTCTAACCTATATATACTTGATGAGCTGCATTCATTGCACTCAAGGCTGATATTAAGACAAGTTTAGAGATCAAAGAGAAATCATTCCCTCTCATTCAAAGCTCTTTCATTCCAATCTTGAATCTCTTCTCACTCTTATTTCAAAAGAGAGATTCATTGATTGTGAGCCTTCCAAGCCAAGTGCTTGATCCTAGGTCACCATCAACCTCATAGCTCTCCATAGCTGGTCTACATCTTGGAGCTAGGGTTTGGTGCCTCTTCATCTTCCTCAAAATCATCTTTGCCCTAATTCGTAAGTATACTCAAGGCATATGTATTTTGTGGTAAGCTATTTCATTTCATTTACTTTCGATATTGTAAGTGATTCGCTCTCGGTTGTGAGAGTGTGTTTGTGATCCCGGGTTGTGGGAGTCACAAGTTTCATTTGTGTATGATTTGACTTGTGAAGGTTTTTCACAAGTATTTCATAGTGGAAATCTTGAGTTAGGGTTTCTAACTCAAGTATCCGGAAGTGATCCAGGTGGTTGGGACGTAGGATCACCGGGAACAAGTCGGGGAGACTTGGGTGGATCCGAACCCAGTAATATCGTTTGTTTACGATTGTTTATTTGTTGTCGATTATTTACTATTCCGCATTTCCGCATTAATTGGTAGAGTTTGCAAGGTAATTAGGAATTAGCCTCTTAATTATTTTAAAGTACTATTTACCCCCCCTCTAGTACTTGTGCAGTAGCTTAGCAGGGCATTACAATGTTTTTTCGACGTTTTCTCAAAAAACAGTTTCTGTTGTATGTTTTCAAAATTTTCAAAAACGTGTGAATGAAAATATGTTTTTTGTGTGGAAAAAGATTGTTTGCTTCGCATGGAACCCAGGGAAGAACGCATGATATGATTGTACTTTATTACCGATTAAACTTAAATATTATTTAAAATGAGAGATATAAAAGTTACTCTTTAAATGGTTAAATGATATATTTTGAAGTGTTTTCCAGCTAAAAAGCTCCAAAATCGTCATTTTCATATTTTTGAGCTTTCTAGAAATCAATCTTTCAACAGTTTATTTTCAAAAAAAATGCAAATGGGCGGAGAGAGTGAGTGAATTCCAAGCAACATGTGTTTGTTTAACAATCAGAATTTTTTTAAGAAAATATCAACACTTGGAGGTGACAGATATCTAAGATTTTTCACCCGGGTTTCTAATCGAACCAAACATATGGAAAGGAAAGAAATTTTGGAAAAGTAACAAAAAAACTACTTGGGCTTCCCTTGCAAACATATATCTGATTATTTTCTTTAAAAACCAACCACTTGCAAATTTAACTTATTCTATTAGGAAAATTATATATACATTCAAATTTTGTTAACTTAACCGAAGTTTTAAAAGAATGACCAGGGTTTCTTTGTTTCAATAATTAAACTGTTGGATCATCGGCGGGCTTATATGTAAAATAATTGTGTGATGTGTGTTGTCATATTAAGTTAAGCCCATTAAAAGTGATATATTAAAGATATTGGGTAGTTGGGCTTTAATGTATTGTTTAGGATGCGTGCCTTTAATGTGTAGAGACAAATCAGGCTTTCTGTTTTAACGATGGGTTAGAACAAAAACCCTAAGGGCATAAGGACTCTTTGGCTATAAATATGGTGGTCATGGTGCACTCAGATCGTACGAACAAAAGTTAGCCGTCTTTTCTGCATACCATCGACAGATTAGAGCCAGTGAAAAAGCAAAAGGATTTCTCTTGGAGATTCGTGCAAATCTGAAAGGCCAACCACACGGATTTAAAGGTTTTAGCCATATGGATTCAGATATGCTTCCGTAATATAGTTTACAGCTTATTTCTCATTCCTTTGACATGATTTATCTAGATTATTAGCGATAGTATTCATAACAATAATTTAATCCAGCCCTTACAAGTGGTATCGAAGCCTCGTCAAGTTAGATCTATGAGATTCACAATTCCATATAATTTTATATTAATTTTCGGAATTTTTGGAAAACTTCGGATCAAAATCAAATTTTCATTTTTTGTTTATTTTTTGAAATTTAAAAATAAATAAAATAGAGGGGCGGCGGCCATCGACCGATGGACCCCTACAGAACTCAGCAGGTCGGGGGGCGGCGGCGGCTACATCTGCCACCAAAACCCTTTAGGGTTTTTATTTAAAAAACTTTATATAGTAGATGTTGGAAGCAACGATCTAGGATCTTGATCACTCCTTATTTTACACTTTTTTACCGCATGTTTGCATGCCATTTAGATCGCCCAAATCATGTTTTTCACGATATATCGACGATATTGCGATGCTTTTCACGATTTGTTGTTTTTGTCGCATTTCAGGTGATTTGGCGTGATTTGGAGTGATCTCGAGATGCGCTTACTCCAGAGGGTCGCCGACAACCTCCCCGAGGGGTAATTTTGCTGTTGGAGAGGAGCGGAAGAAGAACGGACATCGCAGGAGTGACGAGGAGGCCAAAACAAGCAGTTTGGGCATGTTTTGTGTCCCACTCGGCCGAGTGAAGGAGTCACTCGGCCGACCAGCGAGACACTGCTCGGCCGACCAGATCAGACACGATTCATACGTGCACTCGGCCGAGCGACGGAGACCACATCGGCCGAGTGACGAGACCCCGTCCGCCCGAGTGGCGCCCAGACGAAGCCCTTCAAAAATCGCCATGTTACTGTTTTTCGGCTGCCTGAGCTTCAGAAGACCCACTCGGCCGAGTGGATAATCCCGTCCGCCCGAGTACCATGAAGCCATCGGCCGAGTGACGACAACTCACTCGGCCGAGCCGCCCCCGAAGTGAAGACCCCTGAAGATCGATACTTACTGGAAAATTACAGGGTTTTCACTCGGCCGAGCGACTTTTGTCACTCGGCCGAGTGCGACGCGCTGCCTGTAGCGAAAATTGCGAAAAACAGGCTGCGCAGGGGTATTTTGGTCACAGTTTTTGGACGATTTTGGGGGCTATTTAACCCCTGTTTTTACCCTAGTTTAGAGAGCCTCTCTCTTAGATTTTTTGCAGCTTTTAGATTAGCTTTTTAGTTTTATTCTTGAGATTGAAGAGGAGACAAAATTGGATTTTTGTTGGATTAATTGAAGAACTCCATTGGTTTGCTTTTCTCTTCTCTAAAAATTCTATTTTTATTGCATTTCTCAATATTGTGATGAATTCTATTGCTTATTTCATTGATTATTTTTGTGATCTTGCTATGAATTGTGAGTAGTCGCCACGTCTTGGGGCGTGGGGATGAACCCTACAAGCCCTATTTCATAATTGTGATGAATTGGTAGGAATTTCGTTAGAATTGCTATTAGAGATTAGATTGGGATCAAATTTATTACGGATGGCTAGGAATTCACATCGATTGGGATTTGCAAGAGATTGGATCCCAATTCGATAGGAAACCCTAGAAATCCGAATTGGGTTGGAATCGAATTTCCGTAGTATCGGTTTGCAAGAGATTGGACCGATACTAGGGTTTCCGGTTCCAATTCCGCGCCAATACCCGTTTGCAAGAGATTGGACGGGTAGGAACTATCCCAAACTAGGTCGTGGACCGAGTTTGCAAGAGATTGGGCTCGGTGCGTGATTGAACGATGATGTTGATCCTAATGCTAGCTTCCCTAGGCTAGGGTTTGCAAGAGATTGGACCCGAGCCTAGGATAGCTATAGACCGGCAACAGCGCGAGAGCGTGAGCTTGGTTCTACATTCAGTTGCAACTAGTTCATCCAAAATCTTATTCTAGCAACTTTGATACCAATGAACCACTTTTACGAAATACGGTGAGTAGCGGGAATTCCCCATTCCCTAGACGTTCTTTATTGATTTGATATTTCCGTACTTTGTCTGACGATTGTGACAGGATCGCCAAAGGCAAATTTCTCTCTTCTTAAATAGCCAGGTTGATCGGAACAAGCACGGTCATTCGTCCTCCCTGTGTTCGATAACCTGCTCGCTGCTACACCGTGCACTTGCGGTAAAACTACAACCGTTCTTTTGGGTTACGTCCCGGAGCGATCAAGTTTTTGGCGCCGTTGCCGGGGAGGCGATTGCGTTTGATCTTACCACCCTAGCTATTTCCTTTTTTTTATTTATTATTATTATTTCCATTCCTTCATTTTTACCTAACCCTTCCACGGTACTAATCATTTCTTTGAAACTCTGTTTTCCCTGTGCATGTACACGAGATCTACGACGGACCCTGAAGCTATATTATTTGATCCCAAGATCGAACGTACCGCGCGGAGACTTAGAGCGGAAAGGAGACAAAATTCGGAAGGGCGGTTTATGACCAACCCGGAAACTGCGGACCAATTAGCGGCAAGGATGGCGAGGATAATTTCTATTCGAGATAGGCTTCGGCCTAAGACCTCTTCTACGACCTCATCCATTGCCGTGCCGGAGTTGGCGGCTGACAAGAACTTCGAGCTAAAGACTGGACTAGTGGTTCTGATGCAGCAGGATCCATTTCATGGGAATGCCCATGAAAATCCTCACTACCACATCCAATTATTCTTGTCGAAGTGCGCCACATTTCAGATGCCGGGGGGTCTCCATCGATGCCATCAGACTGCGTCTCTTCCCCTTCACGCTAAAGGACAAGGCACTCTATTGGTTGAGGACGCAGGCTGACGGAGTCTTCACCTCTTGGGACGAGTTGGCAAGTGCATTCATTGACAAGTTCTATCCGCCATCCAAGACGGTGAAGATCCGGAGCGCTCTCATGTCCTTCAAGCAAGGACCCCAGGAGACGCTCTATGAGGCTTGGGAGCATTTTAAGGATCTACAGCATCAATGCCCGCACCATAGCATAGAAGATTGGGAGCTAGTCCATAGCTTCTACAACGGTCTCCAACCGGGGACCAAACAAATTATTGATGCCACGACGAATGGTGCTATCTTGTCAAAGACTCCCGAGGAAGCTACGGCCCTAATTGAGGAGATGGCCTCAAACAACCAACAATGGGGCGATGAGCGAGGACACTCCACATCCTCCTTAAAGCCAACTAGTATCTATGAGGCGAAGGCCGTAGTGGAGCTTACAAGCAAGTTTGATTCTCTCCACAAGGTAGTGGAGAGACTGGAGAAGTTTATCACGGAGCCCCAAGGAACCCCTTCCACCTCCGCTCCAACGAACCAAATGTGTGATTGGCAAGACCAATCTCAGGCCATGTATGCGGGAGGAGAGCAAGGAGAAGGATCCTTGGAGCAAGTACAATATGTCGCGGGGAACCAAGGATATTGGGCCAATCCGGCCACAAGAAATCATCCCGGATTCTCTTACGCCAACAATGAAGGAGCTTTGAACCCGCCACAACAACCACCTCAACAAGCTCGACCACCACCACCCCAACAACAACACTATCCGTCGAGGGGGCATCCACAACAAAATTTCCAACCGAAGCAACAAGTTTCACCATATAGGCCGCCCGAATACAACCAAGGGTGGAGGAATCAAAATCAAAACCCTCCACAAGCTCAACAACGATCCGACTTCGAAGCTAGAGTGGAGGCGTTTATGGTCGAGCAAAATAAGGTCAATGCTACCTTGAAGGCGGGGCAAGACTCCCTTAATACAGTTGTGGCTCAAATATCGGAGCAATTGGCGTTGCTCAATCGGAACACTCAACGATTGCCGGCGCAACCCGAGCAAAACCCACGGGGCAACACCGGCCACATCAATGCCGTAGTTTCCGTTACTACTAGAGGCGGGAAGGATACCTCCCCCGCTATGATTCCTACCGAGGAGCCCGTGGAGGAAAGCTTGGAGTCGATTGAGCCGGTAGTTGAAGTTGATAAGGAGAAAGAGCCATAAGAAAAAGAGAAATCTAGAGCGGAGCAATTGATTGAGGAAAGGCGCTTCATGCCACCGGTCCCATTTCCCCAAAGGCTTGCTAGAGCGAAAATGGAGAAAAGGCTAGCAAAGTTTCTCGAGTATCTTAGAGGAGTTAGCCTCAACATTCCCTTCCTCGACGCCATCGTGGAAATCCCCACATATGCTAAATTCTTAAAGGACTTGATTTCGGGGAGAAAGAGGAAGGAGAAGATTATGCTAGCCGAGGAGGGCTCTTGGTTCACCAAGAGAGAGAAGGAGCCGGCCAAATTTAAAGACCCGGGGAGTTTTCGGATTCCTTGCACCTTGGGCGGCGTCCCTCTTCAAAAGGCGTTGGTTGATCTAGGGGCTAGTGTGAGCCTCATGCCTCTCTCCATGTTCTTAAGGCTAAACACCGGGACGAAGTTAAAACCTACCGACATGCGGATACAATTGGCCGATGGGCGAATAACAAGGCCGGTAGGGATCGCCGAAGACATCCCGCTACAAGTCCCGGGAGGAATATGCTTGCCATGTGACTTCGTGATCATGGACGTTAAGGAGGAGGGAGATACTTCATTGATACTTGGACGCCCGTTCCTCGCCACCGTCGGTGTGATTGTCGACGTGCGAGAAGGTACACTAACTTTGAACGTCGGCAACATCGAGGTGGAGCTTCACATTCCTAAGGCAATGAAACACATGCCTTACCACGAGGAGCTTGACTACATGGACCTCCTTGATGAGGTAATTGAGGAGGCGATCCCCCACTCGATTGTCGCTCTTTTCGATGAAGATTTCGAGGAAGGCCTGGATTTAGGCCGAGATGAGAAGATAGATGATTCCCCCGACCTCTCCGCTGAAAATGATGAAGGCGACGCTGATGTCGCAAGGATTCGAGAGCTCTGCAAGCTCTCGAAATTAAAGTCTCCGAAGAAAGCTCCGCCGATACGGAAATCGGCGTCACCGGTGAAGCCGTTGACCGGAGAAAACGCTAGCTTGGGGGAGCCTCCCCCCAACACTATTCGAGACGAGAGACCACCGCGGGAGAACACGCCACCGCAACTTCCGAATCCAATCGTTCTCCCCGGAAAATTTGATGGGTGCATCTCATATGCACCAAACATCCCGCATTAATTGAAAACCATAGGGGGTCGAGCTCACGACCTTAAACGAGCGCTTGTCGGGAGGCAACCCGACGGTTATTGCTTTATTTTTACTTTTTCTTTATTTTTGTTTTAGAAATTTTTAGTGTTTTGAGTCGTTCGCCCAAAAATTTTGTGATAACGGGTCCTATTTTTCTTGACAGGAGAGGAGATAGGTAAATCCATAATGAGGAGGATGAACGAGACGACGAGGAGCGCCCCAGGAAGACGCTCGATGCTTAGGAGTAAGATGAAATCGACTGGAGGAAGAAAGACGGAGTTTAGAGCCCACACGAAGACAAACAGCAGAACACAAGGCTCACTCGGCCGAGTATACTAGTCACTCGGCCGAGTAAACAAGTTCATCCGGCCGAGCCGCTCACGAACGAGGGAAGTCTGCTGTACCCAACTCTCTGTTTATTTTCCTGATTTCAGTATAAATGCTACTCGGCCGAGTATATATTTTCACTCGGCTGAGTAAAACGGATACGCTCCTAGGGCGAGTCTTGCCGAGTAGCTTGAGCCACTCGGCCGAATGGACTTACTCCACTCGGCCGTGGCTGGCAAAGCCACTCGGCCGAAGCGATAGCGGGGAGGAAATGTCCATTGACCTCGCTCAGCCGAGTGACCTATTCACTCGGCCGAGTCGTAACTTTCACTATATAAGTGGCCGAGGGGGGCACGTTTTTCGAAACGCAAAAACCCAAATCGCGCCCGACCCTTCAGCTCCCCTCGCCCGCTCGCCTCGCTCGCGCCCCCACTCGCCCGACCGACCGTCGCCGCGCCGTCGCTCGACCAGCCACCGCCGGCCGAGCAACCGCCGCTCCTCGCCCGAGTCGCCGCCGGCGGCCGCCGCTCCGACCACCTCCGGTATCGCTTATTTCGCCTTTTTCTCCTCTTTTTGTGTATTTTTCGAGGATCCATGTGTTAAACGATCCCCAAACCCAAATTGATTTCTATATCTATCTATTATATCCCTAATGCTCCATACGTTTTGAATATTACCCGCTGATATCTCCATTTCATGCGCAGGTTGTTTTTGGGAGCTTAGGGGAGCCCCGGGGAGCTTCTAGGGACTGATTCGGGCTTCGCGGAGGCGCTGACTTCGCACGCTTCCATTATCTTGCACTCGCGGCGTGTCTGGGTATACTCCTTCCATTCTTTTGCACACGCCGCACTTTTTACACTTTTCGGCGCGCGCTCGGGGCCGATATGCCACCCCGGACACGGCCGCGGTCGAAGAGAGCTTCCGCCAAGCGGAAGCGGTCGGATGATGCCGGCCCCTCCCACGAGTTGGAGGACTCTCCTCCACCTTCTCCCACACACCCCGCACACTCCGCACAGCTGGCAGCGCCCACACAGCCCGCACAGCCCGCACAGCCACTCCCCGCCGCTCCACAGCCACCACCTCCGGCTCCACTGGTCGGGCCGCTCGGGATTACGTTTCGAGACGACGCACACCGCGCCGTCTTCGAGCGTATCTCCCAGCGCTCGATCGTACCCTCCAGGTTTGCACACCTTGCCGACCTAGGATGCCTGGGGGTACTAGAGGGGATGCTCACGTTGTACGACAACGTGGGCTGGCGAGATTTCTTCCAGGTGTCGGCGGACACGTTTACCCGCCCGACACTTGAGATTCTTAGTTCGATCGCCCGGACCGACGAGGGATGCTCGTTTCGGTTCATGGACCGGGAGTGCCAGGTCACTCTCGATATGATGAGAGCATTTTTCTCGTGGCCCGCTGTCCCCGGAGCCGATCGCGGTTACGGCCCCACCCATATCCACCCACCTTCCTTCGACGCCGGTGCCTTCTGGGCCCGGATTACAGGTCTTCACGCTGCCTTTGACCCTAGTAGGGCCAAGGCCTCGGCCATTGTCCATCACTGCCTCCGTATTGCTCAGCGCCTTATGGCGACGACCTTTTTGGCCAGATATGAGCCGGGCACGATGTCTACGCCGGAGCTCTACATGCTCTACGCGATGACACGTCCCAGAGCTCTATCTAGGGATGGAGATGAGCTGGTCCCCGCCGTCGTGATTGATGTCGCGGCTTGGTTTTTGGACCGCATCATTGTATCGGTGGGCGCTCGCTCACCGATATGCTGCGGCGGCCTGATCACCTTGCTTACCCTTATGACCGGCGAGGACTTCCCTGACGACCTGCGACGAGTACCGGGCCCCACTTCTTTGTCGATCGATGTTATGGCCCGGATGAAGATGCTTCGTCCGCACGGTGAGCGTCACTGGGTCTGGTTGCACGGCCCTTACGGTGCCGATTACATGATTCTTCCGAGCCCAGCTCGGACTCAGATTGCACCAGCCCACGTTGACTGGCTCCCTGCGATGGATGTTCTCATCCCCGCTGCTTACGTGCTCGAGGCCGAGGAGGCTGAGCAGGCCCACGCTGCCCACGCTGTCCCCGCAGACCCTGTCGCCCCTGCCGAGCCTGCCGCCCCCGTTGACCCTGTGGCCCCTCAGCCTATCCCTGATGTTTCCGCTGCTCCTGAAACCTCTGTCCCCACCTCTGTCGGTGTCGGGAGTACCTTAGCTGAGCCCACCTCCACCACTCCCGCGGCTGTCACCACCCCCACTGGCCCTCTGTTTGTTGAGCCTGTTTCCTCTGCCCCACCCGAGCACCCGCCGACCGTAGTTGAGTGCGGAGAGCCCTCTGTCTCCACTGCTGCCGTATTTTCCGAGAGTGTCGTGGCGTCTGTCCACACTTCTGTGCCACTGACCTCTCCGGCCGCCTCGCTGCCTCTTTTATATTCTTCTTTCGTTACTGCTACCTCCACTTCTCACCAGCCGGTGCCCCGGCCTCACACTGAGGCCAGGCCCACATTTGCAAGCGCATCACCTTTCGTTCCCTTCCCCGCTGAGCCCGTCACGTACGCGACCCGAGTACGCCAGCCCCACCCTGCACAGCCCCGACCGGTGCGTCCCTCTGCACCACCTCCCCCCGACACTGTACTTCAGAGCATTCGTGCTCTAGAGGGGGCGGTGAGTGGCCTTAGAGGCGACCTTAGGACCCTATCCTCCACCGTCTTTGCGATGGCTGGCCGCTTTGACTTGATCCACCAGATTCACTACTGTCTTACCCAGGTCCTGGAGCGTCTCCCCCGCGTACCACCACCCACCCAGCAGGTTCCCACCCACACTTCCACACACACTCAGCCTGCTACCACTTCCACACCCACACCCGCTCAGCGGCCTGTCCAGCCACCACCACCACTTCCGCCTCAGGACGGAGACGGCGCAGCACCACCTTCTTAGGCACCCTTGATGCCATCGATTATTCCTGCCGTTGTGCTGCCCGTTTCTGCTAGGTCCTGTTGCAGTTTTGTCCACCCCCTCCCCTCACTTATTTTGGGTTTCTCATTCAGATCGTATCCTTATATATCTTTTTTGGGAGAGAGGGAGAGTTTTTGGTGACACACTTATATATCTGTATCACTCCTATCTGTGCATGCATCATGTCCGCATCATATTTTCATTTCTTTATTTTTCTTTTTATTTTCATCTTTTTTTAATCATGCATGCATCCTCACTTGCCCCTCACTTTACTTGTCTCTCGGTGTGCCCCACTTTGCACATTGAGGACACTGTGCCATTTAGCTTGGGGGAGTGAGTTCTCACGTTTCTTTTCGATTTGCCACCTTTATTTCTAGTTTTTCACACCGTTTTTCACTTTTGCACTTATTTTTCATCATTTTTCTTTTATTTTGCCATGCATCACGTTTTTCTTATTTTTCTGTGTGCCGCATTGTAAATAGTTCTATTTTCCCTTTATCTTTATTTCTTTCTTTTTCATCTCATGCTAGAGATGACTTTTCTGTGATGACGACGACGTGGAGTTAGCTTATTCTATATGCATGCTTTATTTGTCATGTCTTAGATTTTATTTCTGATATCATATGCTATGACTTGCCTTGCATCTAGAGATAGTAACCCACACTTTTTCCACATGAAAATGGATGAAATTTTATTATTAGCTGAGTCTGAATATTCATATGTATGCTATCACAGAAAACACACCAAGATTCACGCATTGAATGCCTATATCTGGAGTACTGATTTCTTTTCCTATATCACTTCTATATGCATGAACTGTACAATTCACTTCAGGATGATTGAATGATGTTAGCTATGATAAATTTGGATTAGTTAGCTTTTTTGTGATCGAAACTGAGTAGATTAGATTACCCTGCTGAAGTTGTCGTGCATGTCTTATAGAGTGAACCGAGTGATATATTTATTTCTTTCTCCACAAATCTTGAACATCATTTCTCTACTTTTAAAATCATTGGTGAATCTCCCCTTAGCGATTCTATTATATGGCATTTCCCCCGCTATTAATTCCTAGCTCCAAATTTCTTATTCGAAAAAAAAAGAGAAGAAAAAAGAGAAAATATTCCTGTATATCATTATCTCTCTTTGAGTTGGGATCGTTGTGTATATATGCTTTTGCATAAAAAAAAAACAAAAAGAAACAAAAAGAAAAAAAAAGAAAGAAAAGAGGAAAAATCCTCAATAAAAGATCCCATCTCACTTTCTTTCTTTCTCTTCTCTTTTCATTGCCTTTGGAGCTTTATAGAAATGGGGATGTAAATATTTTTTTTATGCCACCACGCTTATAGATAAGCTTGGGGGAGGGGATCCATGATGTGTGAGAGAGTGACTACTTGACGTTGCACGACAACCTAGGCTAAGTAATATTCTATACTCGGTGAGATTATTTTTAGCTTTACGAAATCCAGAAATTTAAGCCTAGCACTCATTTCATGAAATCCATACTTTTCTATTCTCTCTATTCTATAGTGTGATACTCTTATACTCCTGATAGAAAGCATTCAATTGAAAAGTGTGTGATCTGTGATTTGTATACCACTTTAAATGATTCAGACGATGTTAATTATAAAATTATTCCGTTTTTCATGATTATATTGTTGTTCGTGGGTTTTCTATTTCTATTTGCACTATTATACTATGATATCAAAATAAAATTCTTTGACATGTGTTTTTCATTCAGTGCATGCTATATGAGTAAGCGGAACCCACGTCCTGAGAAAATGATCTAGCAGCCTACCTCTTCGCTTCTTTCTTTCTTCTTTATTTTTATTTCGTTTTTCACTCTTCTCCGTTTTTCATTCTTCATTTTTCTTCGCCGTTTTCGTTTTCCGAATCCACCGGGTTCGCCTTTTACTTATCTTCCTCGAGGACGAGTAAGAGGTAAGCTTGGGGGATTTTGATCACTCCTTATTTTACACTTTTTACCGCATGTTTGCATGCCATTTAGATCTCCCAAATCATGTTTTTCACGATATATCGACGATATTGCGATGCTTTTCACGATTTGTTGTTTTTGTCGCATTTTAGGTGATTTGGTGCGATTTGGAGTGATCTCGAGATGCGCTTACTCCAGAGGGTCGCCGACAACCTCCCCGAGGGGTAATTTTGCTGTTGGAGAGGAGCGGAAGAAGAACGAACATCGCAGGAGTGACGAGGAGGCCAAAACAAGCAGTTTGGGCATGTTTTGTGTCCCACTCGGCCGAGTGAAGGAGTCACTCGGCCGACCAGCGAGGCACTGCTCGGCCGACCAGATCAGACACGATTCATACGTGCACTCGGCCGAGCGACGAAGACCACATCGGCCGAGTGACGAGACCCCGTCCGCCCGAGTGGCGCCCAGACGAAGCCCTTCAAAAATCGCCATGTTACTGTTTTTCGGCTGCCTGAGCTTCAGAAGACCCACTCGGCCGAGTGGATAATCCCGTCCGCCCGAGTACCATGAAGCCATCGGCCGAGTGACGACAACTCACTCGGCCGAGCCGCCCCCGAAGTGAAGACCCCTGAAGATCGATACTTACTGGAAAATTACAGGGTTTTCACTCGGCCGAGCGACTTTTGTCACTCGGCCGAGTACGACGCGCTGCCTGTAGCAAAAATTGCGGAAAACAGGCTGCGCAGGGGTATTTTGGTCACAGTTTTTGGACGATTTTGGGGGCTATTTAACCCCTGTTTTTACCCTAGTTTAGAGAGCCTCTCTCTTAGATTTTTTGCAGCTTTTAGATTAGCTTTTTAGTTTTATTCTTGAGATTGAAGAGGAGACAAAATTGGATTTTTGTTGGATTAATTGAAGAACTCCATTGGTTTGCTTTTCTCTTCTCTAAAAATTCTATTTTTATTGCATATCTCAATATTGTGATGAATTCTATTGCTTATTTCATTGATTATTTTTGTGATCTTGCTATGAATTGTGAGTAGTCTCCACGTCTTGGGGCGTGGGGATGAACCCTACAAGCCCTATTTCATAATTGTGATGAATTGGTAGGAATTTCGTTAGAATTGCTATTAGAGATTAGATTGGGATCAATTTACTACGGATGGCTAGGAATTCACATCGATTGGGATTTGCAAGAGATTGGATCCCAATTCGATAGGAAACCCTAGAAATCCGAATTGGGTTGGAATCGAATTTCCGTAGTATCGGTTTGCAAGAGATTGGACCGATACTAGGGTTTCCAGTTCCAATTCCGCGCCAATACCCGTTTGCAAGAGATTGGACGGGTAGGAACTATCCCAAACTAGGTCGTGGACCGAGTTTGCAAGAGATTGGGCTCGGTGCGCGATTGAACGATGATGTTGATCCTAATGCTAGCTTCCCTAGGCTAGGGTTTGCAAGAGATTGGACCCGAGCCTAGGATAGCTATAGACCGGCAACAGCGCGAGAGCGTGAGCTTGGTTCTACATTCAGTTGCAACTAGTTCATCCAAAATCTTATTCTAGAAACTTTGATACCAATGAACCACTTTTACGAAATACGGTGAGTAGCGGGAATTCCCCATTCCATAGACGTTCTTTATTGATTTGATATTTCCGTACTTTGTCTGACGATTGTGACAGGATCGCCAAAGGCAAATTTCTCTCTTCTTAAATAGCCAGGTTGATCGGAACAAGCACGGTCATTCGTCCTCCCTGTGTTTGATAACCCGCTCGCTGCTACACCGTGCACTTGCGGTAAAACTACAACCGTTCTTTTGGGTTACGTCCCGGAGCGATCAGATCTTTAATTTGATGATGACAAACGTGTGTTGCTATTTAACGTGTGTGCTAAGTGTGTTTCAGGAATGGCAAAGTCGTTATTCTAAGCGTTGGAGAAATTGCTACTCAAATAGCACTTTGGGAGAGAAAGAAAGTGGTGTGTACAAAGCAATTGGACTTGGTCCAATATGGGATGAGATGGAGAGAATCGACTTGAATTTGTTCATGCCAATTAGAGCTTTGGGCTATCTCCTATTCTTATCCAAACACCAATATCAAATCCCATACAATCCCCTTCAATTCTTAATCTCCTACCATTTAGGGATCCCATTGGATTACTTCTTAGCCAAACACATCTCATAGCCTCTCCAAGCCGAAATACAATCCTAGCTAGGATCCTCGTGGCCGCACGCTAATCCTAGCCATCCATCCACATGCCAACTATCCTAAGCTTGTAACCCTAGCCCTATATAAGGCCTATCATCGTGAGGAGCCAATGTGTGCGGCAAAACCCCAAAAGAAAAAAGTGTGGCTCATATCAAAGAAAAAGGAGAGGCCGCCACAAGATTATTACGGCTAGCAACAAACCTCTAAAAACTTCTTCAAGCCGCAAGATCAAGAGCAACCCGCGAGGCACCATCTTCAACTTCTAGGGTGAGATCAACTTGGTGTCGTGAGTCTTTCTCCTTGCTGCCGGTGCATCACTTCATCACATGGGCACAACAACTACCCCACACCGCCACAGTAACTACCCCACATGGTCGTGGCACTCTCAGACGTCATCCAAGCCACCAGCAAGACTCCATTGTTGAGTATTGGTGTTTCATACCAATCTTATTTTGATGATGATCACAACAATATGTTGTTGCTAATGTCTCTCATGTTTTAGTCTCACGGTTTTATTTCAAGAATATCTTTCTAGGAGACTAATCACTTGGTGCAAGGATGTACATCAAGTGAAGAAGGGCCAAAGCTTGGACTCAAGGAATACCAAAGCTTGGAGATGATGGAGAGCAATCAAGTCATCAAGATTGAATACTTAGACTCTAAGGAACTCAATGTAATCCATGTAATATTTACTTTATTGCGTTCTCTCTCTTTTGAGTATAGGATTAATGTAATGCCTTGATAGATGGTTTACTCATACATGCATATGCATCTAACCATCTTAGTGAGCCTTAGGATTATCATAGAATCCAACCCAATAGGTTCATCTTGTCCAAAGACTCACTTGGAGTCTCTGGCTTTCCATCAGTCGCCTGATGAAGGATTAACAGTCGACTGGGTGGTTTCCAGTCGCCTGTCGATCCTTCTACAATTGACTGATATGCACAGCTCAAGTCAACATTTCAATTGACTCAAACTTGAGCTTTACACACAGTCGACTACTGCTCAGTTTACAGTCGCCTGTAGATTTACAGTCGCCTGGGAATTGGCCAACAGTCGTCTGAGTAGCGTAAGTGCAATCTCTGCATCTCTATGTCTTTTCTCCATCTTATACAGCAGACGACTGATGAAGGAATTACAGTCGCCTGACTATATGACAGTCGACTGTATTATTGACATCAGTCGCCTATCTGCTTATCTGGAGAAAGAGTGCAGCTCTCTGTTTTATTCCATCCCATGCAGCAGTCGCTTGCTGAAGGTTTTACAGGCGCCTGTCTTGTTTACAGTCGACTGTATCGACTTCATCAGTCGACTGTCCTGGCTCAGATTATAGCCGTTGGATATTTTCTAGCCATTGATTAGTCGAATGTCTTTTGATCATCAGTCGACTGTTCTTGTCGTTTTCGCCCAGTTTCTAGCCTTTGCAGAATTGATACTTTGGTTGATTTCTTGGGTTTTGGGGTTTGATATAGGGTTCCTATATATATGGGTGTGCTGCCATCTCTTATACTTGTTGATGCTATTGAAAATCATAAGAGATCTATACGCCACTCTCAAACTCCCTCAATTCCATCTTTAGAGCTCTCATTCTTCTTCATGCATTGAAGTCCAGCTCAAGGGAATTCATCCAAGTGCTTTCAAGCAAATCTCATCACTTGGAGATCCTCTTCCATGCCTTGCATTCATTTATGAGTAAGTTCATCTCAAGGCATATGTAAGAGTATTTGTTTTACTTTGTTATTTCTTTGAAACCCTAGCTTTCTGTGTGAGAGCAGTTACTCTCTGTGTGTGAGTATAACCTTCTGTGTGTGGGTTGGTGGAGATCTCTCTGTGTGAGAGTTTGAGTCTCTCTGTGTGAGAGCTTTAGTCTTTCTGTGTGAAAGCAAGGATATCTCTTTGTGGGAATCCTAAATCCTCTGTGTGAGGTATCTCTGTGTGAGAGATTGTATTCACTTCTATGTGGGAGATTTATAGTGGATATTGGTGTGGCTGGACGTACCCAAGTTTGGGGAACCAGGGTAATTCTTGTGTTTGCGTTTGGATTGATTATGTTGATTAATTCCTCTTGCACTTATTATTCCGCATTTGCAAGTTTAATTTTAATTGCACAATTTATTGCCATTACTCTATTCACCCCCTAGAGTGTTTGTTGTTAGTATTGCAAGGTAGACGGTCCTTACATCCATAGCTGCTGATATTTTATTTGCTGCCGCCGACACCTCGTATTGCCGTGAAGAGTCACCATTGCCACCGGAGTTGAGAGCTCGAAGTCTGAGTTGTTGTCGCCAAGAAGAAGCTCGCCGTCGCAGGAGTTCACACCTCGACTATCGGGGCAAGGAGATCTCTTTACCGTTTAAAGCCCTGCACGCCGTGTAAATTGACGACGCCGACCACCTTCGTGCTGCCGTGGACCGCCGCACCGCCGACGAAGTCTTCGTTATTGCTGTCATCGAAGAAGATCCATCGGAGATCACGAAGCTGATGTCGCCTAGGCTGCAGTTGCTGTTGTTGAAGAGGGTCGCCAGATTCAAGGCGCAACCGGAGTGCCGCCCGCCGCTGGAGTTGACCGTCTGCCATCGCTATCATCGAGCTGAAGGAGAAGTCGAGAACGAGCGGATGTCGAGTCAGATAAGTTGCATGAAAACGAAAATAAAAAGAAGTTGCTGACGTGGATTGATTTATCTAAGGAATTACTTGGTGCACAGACCGATATATTATTGATTTGAACTGGCATTGCTCTTCACACAGACCTGTTTGTGCACTCAACTTCAAAGGGCTACAGATTGAGATTCAGGGGTCAGATCGAGACACCACATGTGTCAGACTGAAGCTGATGACGTACTGATTGATGGAGACGACTACACTGACCCGAACTGAGCATTTCTAAATTCCTTACTCTTTAACGATCTCTGTAGGGGAAACTTTACCAGTTATTTGTGACGTTTTAGGGACTTGTCTGGTTGGGGCTTGACAAGAGGGTCATGATGTGTTGGTGCAGTCAAGATACGCATTTACTAGGTTGATAGGGTTCTGCACTTTGTTGAGTGTGGTACAGTCTAGGTGGGGAGTTGGAGCTAGGAACCCCATTGTAGTTGTACAGAAGAAACTTATTAATGTTAGTATTTACTTGGGGGATAGAGTAGGTCGTTGCTGCGACCGAACCAGGGTAAATCTACCGCATATTCTGTGCTTGCATTTTATTTACCCTGCTTGTGTTTTTAACTGCATGTGATTTCTCGTGGGTTGCACGAGAATTTTTTATTAGCCTATTCACCCCCCTCTAGGCCAGGATCCAGCTCCAACAAGTGGTAGCAGAGCAGGTTTTATGATCAAGCCTAGGATTGACCATGAATCCCATTGATTGTGATTTTGCTGAGGGTCAGTCCATATCACGTCCCCTAGATTTAATTGAGTAGATTATGCTTACTGGAAAAATCGAATGAGAATCTACCTTATTTCTATTGATTATAAAGCTTGGAAAATTGTTGAAAAAGTATATAACTCACCTGTCATTAAAGTAGGAGATGTTGAGATGATTAAACCTGATGATAAATGGGATGACAATGATTGGAGACTTTGGTCTCTTAATGCTAAAGCTATGAATGCTCTCCTTTGTTCATTAGATAAATCTGAATATAATCGTTTCTCACATTGTCTAACTACGCATGAAATATGGCATACATTGGAGGTGACGCAAGAGGGAACATCACAGGTGAAGGAGTCTAGACTTGCACTTCTGAGCATAGAGTACGAGGGATTTCGCATGCTACCATCAGAGACCATATCAGAGATGTTTGTGAGGTTCACCAAATCGTCTACAAGTCTAGCTCGCTTGGTAAGCCATATTCTAGTTTTGAACAGGTGAGGAAGATATTAAGAGCGCTGCCAAGCTCTTTCAGGCCTAAAGTCACCGACATCCAAGAAGCGAAAGATCTATCATGGATGAGGGTGGAGGATTTGGTAGGTAATTTAATGTCCCATGAGCTTGAATTGCAAAATATTGAAGAAAGAGAGAAACATGAGGAGAAGGAAAAAGCTACAAAGCCACTCGATCTGAAAGCTAGCGAAGACGAAGATGATGATGAGGGGATAGCGCTAATGGTTAGAAATTTCAGAAAATACGTCAGGACTCTTCAAGGAAGATCAAAAATGCATAAAAGATTCATTCGCTCTAACACTTTTAATTCTAATAAAACTTCTTCTGAACAAGATTCTGCTGATAGAGTTGAATATTTTAAATGCAGGAAAAAGGGACACTTCACGAAGCAGTGCAAACAAGAGACTGCTCGGGTTGCTAAAGATAAATGAAAAGGCAAAATGATAACATGGGACATGGACAGCGAAGCAGAGGATGAGCCTGAGGAGGTCGTAGCTTTCACCTCCCTCTGCTTAATGGCAAAGAGCGATGAGGTAAATTCCTTCACTAAAGCTGAATTGTTAGATGTTTGTAAAGGAATGCAAAATGAGATTAATGAGCTAGAACTCACGTTAAATGATTATAGGAATGCCAGCTTTAAATTACAAAAAGAAAACTATGACATTTCTGAAGAAGTTGACATTCTTAAAGAAAAACTTGCTGCACGTGATTCTACCATTGCTATAATGAAAAAAGAAAAATCATGCTTTAATGAAGAAGCTGCCTGTCTTTCTTGCCCTTCCTTATTGAATAATATTAGCATGCTTAAGCAGGATTTGATTAAGCTCGAAACTGAAAAAGACTATGTGATTAGAGAGCTTAATGATAAGTTGTGCATGTTAAATAACGAACTTAAAAGGAAAATGGATGAATTTGAAAAGAATGGACAGGAAAACAAGAGAGCTTTTCTAAGTAAATGCACCTTGCGTGTGGATGAAAATAAATTATTAAAATCCAAAGTTTCTAATCTAGAATTGTCATTAAGAAAATTTTCAACTGGTAAACATTCGTTGGATACCATACTTGAAAATCAATTATATGTCAATAATAGAAAAGGACTTGGATTTGATTTGAAAAATGTTGAAAAGCCCAAATTTAAGAAATTCCACAATGTGCCTTATATTGTGAAAAATATGCATGCAAAGTGCTTTACTTGTGATAGTGTTTGTCACACATCCTATTATTGTAAGTTTAGGAACACGAACATAAAGTTCAAACTAGTGTGGGTTCCTAAAGCTTTGATGACTAACACTAGTAGACATTGCTGGATTCCGAGGTCACACTTAACACTTTTCATGTAGGTGAGGTGGAGATTTGGCGAGGAGCAATGAATTAAAAGTTTCATTCTTTAGCTCCGTAGTCAAATAGCGACGCGAATGTATATTTCTTTCCCTCTTTGCATACATTGCATACCTTCATAAATTGTGTGTGTGCTTGATTTATTTCTTGTTTGTGTGCATGATTGTTTGCTTTTTAGTTTATTTTTAGTTCATTATAAAAGAAAAACACAAAATAAAAAACAAAATAAAAAAATTGGTGCTTAATGAATACCTCTTTATGATTCAGTATAAGTGGTATTTTTTGAATGTACATTCATATCCTTTGTAGAAATCATTGTATTATGTTATAGTTACATGCACATGTTAGAATCTATTTAGTAGCCATGACATGCTTCATGAGAAGATTAATTTGACTTCTACACTTACATACTCACTTCCACGAATTTTAAACTTGTTGTACTTTTGGAGATTCTTTTTATGAATATTAGAAAGTGAATGTAGGATGAATAAAAACTGAAAATTTAAGGGATATGATGTGTAGTGCCATGAATAAAAATTGAGCACAAAAAGAAACGTGTGTAAATGAAAAAATTGAATATTGCTCCGTATGTAAATGGATACAATTCATGGCAAATACACTACCCACGAGTATCCAACATATGCTTTATGGGTAACCTTTAGTGTTTGTGTATTTTACTCGTCAGGCAATGCCAACCCCACATATAAGAGTCAGTATAGGCTATGTTTTGGGGTTTGGTACCTTGAACTCATTTTTAATGAGGCGAGAAAAATCAATCCTAGTGATATTCATGTTAAATGGAAAATGTGGATTGGTTTTGGTTGATGTTCTAAATTGAATCTCCCTTTGTACTTCAATGTTGATATTATCACACTTACACAATGGTGGTGAAGTCTATATTATGATTTTTAATGACCTGAATTGTCTATTTTATAGAGAATACATGCAAGTGCTAGGTATAATTAATAATACTTTATTTTTGCATATGATATTTGATGACTTCATTAGTATGCTTTTGATAATAACAAAAGGGGGAGAAAAGGGAAAAAGATTTGGTATTAATGGCACATCATATGGTATTATTTGTTGTAGGGGGGTGACGTCCCCTCGTTTGTGAGCATGCAAGTGTGCAATATGATATGGGATACCAGATTTAAATATTTATACCGCAAGCGCACGGTGTTGTAGTGTGGCTTGGGGGTCGAACACAGGGAGGCGTGGTTGTGCTTATGTCAGAAGGGACCCGATTCACCCTATGGGTGAGCTAGCCCGAATCGATAGATGGTGTGTCACAAATTGAATACGAAGGATGAACAATATAAAGGGAAACCCAGGACTTCAGTTTCCACCCTATCATGTGTTCTCACTACTACGACCGACTGATTGGGACACGATCGGAATTAGGGTTTAATGGTGAGACGTTGCCTCTAAGAGTGATACCAGCGTCCCATGGGCCTGATATTCCGGTCGGTGCCCGGGATGATATGCCGGACTACCCGGGTTCGGTCAGTGGGCATTCACATGTCCATTAACACTGACCGACTCTAGGAGCACTACGCTCGCAACGATAACTCTCAACGTCTCATCCTGCCGTTCCCACGCGCTAGGATTCGATGTCTACGCTAAGGGCGTGAGCTATGGCTAGAGAGTCAACCGCCACGTTTATTCCCCCTTGACCCAACGGTCAAAGGCTGTCTTTTTCCCATCGATGACAATGAAACACCCCGCGTAACCAATAGATTCCTAATCCCTATCGACTTCCTAGTCATATGGACGCATTAGGGAGAACCCACGAAGGGGTTTCCACCAAAATCCCAGATTTGGGAACTACTCACACATTTTAGCTAAAAAGCGATCTAAATAAAAATCGACCGTTAAAATCATAATCAGACAATTGAAATGAAGTAGTAGCAATGCTATTAAGATAATATCAAAGTTTCATAAAGATCAGAACACTTACAAATAGCTATAAAATTCCAGCCGTCACAATAGAGAAAAAAGACAAAAAAATACACCGCTCTCGTTTCTTAAAACCTAGGACAGTTATATATAGAAAACGACTTCACCCGATCGGTTGAAGAATCAACCGATCAGGTGAACTGCTACGCTCTTCGGCTGCGGTCTTCAGAAACTTCACCCGCTCACGTGACACGGTCGGTTGGCGCAAGCGGCTCGTCGTTTGGATCTTGCGGTCATCGGGTGAACCGATCGGTTGAATTATCAACCGATTGGTTGGAAATACGCCCAAAAGAACAGAAAATTCAGATGTTTTTGCACGGTCAGCGGGCCGTCGGGTGAGCTCTCCGGGTTGTCTCTTGGAGGAATCAGCTACAGATGAACCGATCGGGTGAACATCACCCGATCGGTTGGAATTCAGCTCCAAATTTCCGAGAAGACTGTTGGGATGAACCGGTCATCGAACCGGTCGGTTGGTGCTCACATTGCTTCAGCTGCTATCCGGGTCAGATACGCATGCATCACCCGATCGGTTGGCTGTGTCAAACCAATCGGGTGGGGGCTGAAAAGTGGCAATCTTGGTCGTTTGACCCCTGGATCGCGCGTGACTCCTCCCGTTGCTCCGGAGACTTATGATATCTTCGTTATGTGTCCCCTACGCTGACAATCTCCTACAAACACACAAAAACACAGAGAAGTGAAAGAAAACTAGAAAATACGAGAAAACGGATACGGGACGACGAAAAATAACGGAAAAACACAAAGAAGACGTGCGTGAATATATAAAATATACACACACGTCAAAATCCCCCAAGCTGAACCCTTCCTCATCCTCGAGGAAGACGAGTGAGAGTAGAGGCTCGGAGGGAGAAAATAGAGAGAAAGAGAGAAAAGGAGAAATCTAAAACCTAAATCGCCCGTCAGGGCCAACAAAATCAAAACTGCCACACCAAGCAAGCGAATGACAAATCACAACACTAGACCAATGAATACGAGTCCAGACAAGTGTCGTGGGCCCACGCGGTGAAGCGCGGGTGAGTGTGGTCATGTGTTAGCAGACGGTGTCACTATCTACATTGTGCAATAAGCTCCATATACACAAATCCAAGAAAAGACCCAAATATCGATTCGATTTGAAATAAGCGGTGAATATATAGCTCAAGCATGCATGAGAAGAGTAAGAATCGAAACGTATCATGTGTCAGGGACTCCATAGCTAGGGACTAGGAAATCACCACACTATCAGCTAGATAATAGCTACAAAGTCCCTATTCTAAGTGTTTTCGAAAGCGATGTGGGTTGAGATGATGTGGAGTAGAACACTCGGTGTAGATTCTCGCCTTCCCTTTATTCTCGGTAGGTAGGAAAATATTCACACACATTTTTTTTGGGTTTTGGATATATGTATTTTTTTGGATTTTGGCTATATATATATATATATATATATATATTTCTTTCTTTTCTCTTTTTCCCTTTCTGGGTTTTTCTTTTCTCTTTTTTTTTGGATTTTTGGATTTTGGGGTATATACATGTGTGTACTCTCCCAAGTGGGAGAACGGTACACGACGAGGGGATTTGCACCAAGTAAAACAAAAAAGAAATCGGATTCTAAACACTTGGGCAAAGGAGATTTTTCGCTAATCAGAGCATAGGCTAAATGGGTTATCCTAGTCCTAATTGTGGAATCCCGACACATGCGAAATGAAGCATACGATATATATATATATTCATGCATACAGAAGCAGACAGGAGAAGCAAATACCGCATATTCAAATCGAAGCATGATAATCTAGGGGTCATTCCTGGATAGGTATATGAATCAAAATCACAAAGTAGAAGCACACTATAAGCTAGTCACGACACATGACTCACAAAAAGCTAAGTGGATCCACGATGCATGAAATGCAAGAGGACTCGGCTTCCTAGGGTTAGTGAATGTGATTATCGAAGCCATGCTAGGTGTGTGTGTGATTTTGGGGCAATTCATCATATGGGGCCATCTTTAGGAGAAAGAGAATGAAAAGAAGAAAAGAAAAAAAAAGAAAAACATGATGAAAACGACTCAAAAACGTAGAAAAATAAACAAATGACGCACGAAGTGAGACTCCCCCAAGCTGAAACTTGCATTGCCCTCAATGCAATAGAAGTAAATACGGGATGGCAATAAAAATGGAGGGGAATACACACCGACATAAAAAGAAATGAAAAACAAGAAAAGCACACATACGAAACTGAAAAATAAAGAAAATCGCACAATACGACATATGAACAGAAAATAAAGATAGAAAATCACACCACACGACATATATAAACAAGCACACCAAGAAAACATCACACGACAGCACACAGAAAAATTGACTTCCCCCGAGCTAGGCATGACAATGCTAGCAATATGATATGATCATGAAAAAGCAGAAATATGCGAGGGGGAAGTCAACCGGAGCCGCTGTCGGTAGAATGGTAGGGAGATGGTGAGGATGGTGGTGAATAGTGGAAGAAGGAATCTTCGGAGGACGAAAGAGAGGGTGTGCCGACAAGAGTAGGAGGGGCAATGGGCTGGATCACCGGTGGATCATGGTGAAAATTTATTGGTGGATCATGGTGGATGATGATCGCACCGGGTGAACCGACATATGGATACCAATCTGAAGGATCCAAGGGTGGAAAATGTACGAGAGTGGCATACCAAGGATCCGGGTAGAACTCCCATGGTAGATGTGAAGTGCGAATGGGGAGTCTCTCGGGAGATGAGGGTGGGAGGATGGCAAAAGCAGTGCAGGCAGGACTATAGAGGTAGACTGCACGCTCCTCATCAAAAGGAGGGAGCATGCCGATATCGATCAAATAGTCACGATCGATACGGCTACGCCCAAAACAATAGGGAGGTGGGGCGGCATCCTCAAAACACAACTGACGATAAGGGTAATCATCCCACCACAGCAGATAGAACCGGAAGTTGCACGGCTAACAGATAAGATCTCGTGGATGATCCAATGGGCAGTGTCTATGGGCATATGGATATGTCCATGAATCCGGTCGTGGGACATGGCATAAAGAAAGAAAGCTCATCCATAGATATCGCAGAAACATCCACGAGGGCGAAAATGGTGTTGGCAAGGAAGCAATGGGAAAATCGGTAACATGGGTGAATGATGTAAGATGCAAGAGCTACCAAAGGAAAGGTGGTATATCGTGTGAACCGTTGCCAAACACCATCAGCCCAAAAGTAAGAAAAGATGTCAGATCGATCATGAGTTGAGCATTCAACATGACGATCGGGGTGAGGGAAATTCAGAATATTGTTAAGCTCGTTGAAACTCATGGTAAAATCGCAATTGAAGGCGCGGAAGGTGAAACCTAAATCGGACACCTTGAGAGAGCTGAGGAACTCAAGTGTGAGATTCCTGTGTGTATGGGTGTGGGTCCGCAGAAGGAAATCACAACCTATAAAGCGAAAAAGTGCGCTGACGCCCCAAAGGAGTCCAAGAGATTCGAGAGTGGGGGAGTCGGCGAAAAGAGTATGTCGCATCGGGCGATGAAGAATGGCTTGTAAACGATCGGATTGCTATTCATAAGAAGGGTTGATGCCAAGGAAAGAAGGGGAAAAAGGGCCGTATAGGGGATGTCTGCGTGACGATGAGGCAATCTCCTTTCCCTTCCCAGACATAGCGACTACGTGGGGAAGAATGGTAAAGTGGGATATGGTGTCTATGAAGATGATGAAGCAGATTAAGTGTGCAAACACAAATTCAAGACATCACATATAATGAAAGAAATGTGAAGAGTGGAAAGAGGTTACCCATCAACGTTGAAAGATCAAGCACCCGAAAGACCCCACGCCGTATGAGGAAGCGATTTGGGAAGCCGCCGCTCGCTGATCCGACAAGAATTGAAATTTTTGAAAATTTGGGGGCTAGGGTTAGGGTTTGGACGTTTGGTGAGTGAATGTTATTGATGGGAAGGGTGGTGATGGTGGGGGAGTATGGGAATGAGTGAGGATGAGGATTTAGGGGTAGTGGGGTAGATGGAGGAGATCGATTTGGAAGAAGGAGAGAGATAGAATGCGCGAACGGAAATTTGGGGATCGGGTGAACGAAGTCGGGTGAGGGGAAGTATATATAGGGGCGAAACCGAACCGATCGGGTGAGGGTTCACTCGATCGGTTGGTTAAGTTTCGAAAATTTCCCGTCGGTCAACAGCTACAGGTGAACCGATCGGGTGAGTTTTCACCTGATCGGTTGACCTCTTCCCAAATTATCCCGAGAGTACTGTGCTTTTCACCCGGTCAGTCACACGACCACAGCTTCTATCAACCGGTCGGTTGATGTAATCCCAAATTTTCCGAGACTTCTGTGCATCTCACCCGATCAGCCACCTGTTCTCAGTTTGTTTCACCCGACCGGTTCGCTGGAGAACAGATACATGCCATTGTCTGATACGTCTCACCCGATCGGTTGAGGGCTTGTTTCCTGCAAAATTTCACAAATGGCCTAAGTCTCTCTACGAAAGTTCCAGTGGCTGGATTTATTTATAAAAATAGGAAAAATAAAGCTAAAAATAAGCCTTAAAACAGAGGTGAGAGTTTAGAACATGGGATGCCTCCCAAGAAGCACTTTTGTTTAACGTCGTTTGCTCGACGCCTCTTTTGGTGGTCAATTAGGATCCGGAGGGTTTGAAGACGAGTCCACGGCAATGGCACCATAAAGCTTGACGTCCCCTCGTTTGTGAGCATGCAAGTGTGCAATATGATAGGGGATACCAGATTTAAATATTTATACCGCAAGCGCACGGTGTTGTAGTGTGGCTTGGGGGTCGAACACAGGGAGGCGTGGTTGTGCTTGTGTCAGAAGGGACCCGATTCACCCTATGGGTGAGCTAGCCCGAATCGATAGATGGTTTGTCACAAATTGAATACAAAGGATGAACAATATAAAGGGAAACCCATGACTTCGGTTTCCACCCGATCATGTGTTCTCACTACTACGACCGACGGATTGGGACACGATCGGAATTAGGGTTTAATGGTGAGACGTTGCCTCTAAGAGTGATACCAGTGTCCCATGGGCCTGATATTCCGGTCGGTGCCCAGGATGATACGCCGGACTACCCGGGTTCGGTCAGTGGGCATCCCCATGTCCATTAACACTGACCGACCCCGGGAGCACTAAGCTAGCAATGATAACTCCCAACATCTCATCCTGCCATTCCCACGCACTAGGATTCGATGTATACGCTAAGGGCGTGAGCTATGGCTAGGGAGTCAACCGCCACGTTTATTCCCACTTGGCCCAACGGTCAAAGGCGGTCATTTTCCCACCGATGACAATGAAACACCTCGCGTAACCAATAGATTCCTAATCCATATCGACTTCCTAGTCCTATGGACGCATTTGGGAGAACCCACGAAGGGGTTTCCACCAAAATCCCAGATTTGGGAACTACTCACACATTTTAGCTAAAAAGCGATCTAAACGAAAATCGACCGTTAAAATCATAATCAAATAATTGAAATGAAGTAGTAGCAATGCTATTAAGATAATATCAAAGTTTCATAAAGTTCAAAACACTTACAAATAGCTATAAAATTCCAGCCGTCACAATAGAGAAAAAAGACAGAAAAATACACCGCTCTCGTTTCTGAAAACCTAGGGCAGTTATATATAGAAAACGACTTCACCCGATCGGTTGAAAAATCAACTGATCGGGTGAGCTGCTATGCTCTTCGGCTGCGGTCTTCAGAAACTTCACCCGCTCACGTGACACGGTCGGTTGGCGCAAGCGGCTCGTCGTTTGGATCTTGCGGTCATCGGGTGAACCGATCGGTTGAATTATCAACCGATCGGTTGGAAATACACCCAAAAGAACAGAAACTTCAGATGTTTTCGCACGGTCAGCGGGCCGTCGGGTGAGCTCTCCGGGTCGTCTCTTGGAGGAATCGGCTACAGATGAACCGATCGGGTGAACATCACCTGATCGGTTGGAATTCAGCTCCAAATTCCCGAGAAGACTGTTGGGATGAACCGGTCGTCGAACCGGTCGGTTGGTGCTCATATTGCTTCAGCTGCTGTCTGGGTCGGATACGCGTGCATCACCCGATCGGTTGGCTGTGTCTAACCGATCGGGTGTGGGCTGAAAAGTGGCAATCTTGGTTGTTTGACCCCCTGGATCGTGCATGACTCCTCCCGTTGCTCCGGGGATGTAACGACCGTGTTTTCAGGTACAATTCAGTGAAGTTCTACTCATGTATCCCTTCCATTAATAACCCTTGATGGCTAGCTTTCATTATTATACTTATCTAGCTTTCATTATTATACTTATAGTTAGTTTATTAATAGTGTAATATTGATGTTATAAGAATTTCAAATATTTTCAAATCCGAATTCAAATGGTTTCTCTTTTTATCCCCTTATTAAATCATAGCTAATTTAGAAGTATTCTCCCATTAAACCCTCTCTTTTAATTCTAATTTTCAAACCTTCCTTTTTCCTCTTACTCATTATTTTCCCTATTAATGATGCTATTCAAATACTTTCCAAAATCCAATTTCAAATTTATTTTTCCTTTGTAAAAACTTCCTAAATTATCTAGCTTTATTTCCCTAATCAATCCTATTTAAAAGCAAATCTTTTAATTTCAAAAACCTTCCTCTAATGGCTATTACTGTTAATTTCCCCTAATTATTAATGAGTTTCATACTTTCTTATTTTAACCGTAATAAAGTCTATAACTTGTTTGGGATTATTCTGTAATTAACCACCATTATTATTCAACCTTCCTAATTACATTTGTTTTTAATTCCATGATAAATATTTTATAAAAGAAAATCTTTTTTATTTCAAAAACTTTCCCCATAGTTTTACTATTAATTTTTCCCAATCAATTATTAATTAAAACAAATCATTTTCTTTTCCATATTTCCTTTTTATCTCTTAATATTAATTTCTTTAATTAATATTGTCGTTCAAAAACTTTCCTTCTTTCATCCCATTTAAATCTGATTAAGTAGCTCTAATTTTTCCTTATTAATCCTATTAATAATAATTTTAAATACCTTTTAATATGAATTCAAATCCCATTTCCTAATAAAACCTATTAAATTCCTTTCAAACTTTCCTTATTACAACCCACTAAACCTATACTTGATTAGCCCTTATTTCCCCTAATAAAACTCATTTAATACAAATCCTAATAAATGTGATTTCAAATCTTTTCCTAATATTTTTACCCTTAGCCATTCACGTGCTGTTGTAACACCCCACACAAATTTTATAACATAAACCCTAGGATACCAGCTCCCTACCTCCTATTATTTAAACCATAGGCCTTCTTTTGCTTTCCCCCTGTACCATCAGTAGCTGCCCCACACGAAGCCACCAAGCGCCGTGAACCGACCCCCTAGCTCCTCTCCGACCCAGGCCACCCCCGACCGGCGCGCAACCCCAGCTCCCTCCCTCCGTTCGAAGCCCAGACTTCGCCTCCCGACTTCCACAGGTGCCACGTGGCAACCCACCGCCATCGTTCGAAGACAACGATTGGATCTCTGAGCTTGCCCAGCCCCCTGCCCTCGACCACCGCACGGAGCCCATGCCAGCACCCCAAGACCCCCTGCACCGGCCTCCATTTTCCCCCGCATCACACCCGCCACCCTCGCCGTGGAAGACCCCCCCTCTCGAACCCAGGTAGCCGCAATTCTCCCGGCGGCCGCCCGACCTTCAACTGCACCACCTCAGCTCACGCACGATGTCGTTGACAAGGGCAGCAACCTCCAGCGCTCCGACTTTCGACAACCCAACCGCAGCAACCGCCTTCCGCCCAACTCGCACAGTCCACACGCATATCACCGCACAGATGCCCTCAAGAACCCGCCAGCACGTCACCTCGCAGCCCCCAAGTCACCGGACCCACCGCTCGTTGCCCCTCGGAGCTCGCCGCCGCCAACTCGCACCCCCGACGCCGACCAACCGCTCCTACCCATCGCTGCTCCACCCCTGCATGCATGCTAAGAGCGGGACAACTGTTGGTGAGTTGTTTAAGTTTTAATACATGCTGTGATAGTTGCGATGCACAGTACTATAGTATAAAGTGTACAGTATATATATAATGTAACTGTGTTAGTGATTTCATACTTTGTTTCATTATTATACCTGGGTTAATGTAGAAGGGTATGGGGTGTTAGCTGCATGTGTATTTCACCAGCCCATACACTGCAGTACTATATAGGTATTATTATATGTACGAGATGTATTAACTTAGTTAGCTTCTCTATTATCTAATTTGTTGAGCACTTGAGCATGACACGGGAAATCCGTTAACACAGACAAACCATGCCTCTCATCGTGATCGCCTGAACACTGAGAATCGCGTCGCTTCAGGCAAGTATTTACCACCCGTAAGTATATTGATTTCCTACAACTTTTAAAGGCGTAAGTATTTTCTTTGTATTCAAACTTCCTAAGTTAACGTACATCGCAGTAATGTCAAGTAACAACTTTTATAATCAAATAGTTTTAATGGATCCTGTTGATATGTCGGTTGTTTTAGTCTTTAGTCTCTTAAAATATTGCATATGAAATGCTGTTCTTTCTGGTTTTTCGATTTATCATGTGATGTGTACCTTATTGAATTGCGAAAACTGAGCCCTCGGGGCAATCACAGGTATTTGGGCCTTCGGGCATTTTACAGAACATTGGGCCTTCGGGCAATTACGGACCATTGTGCCTTTGGGCAACTGCAGATTATTGGGCCTTCGGGCATTTTACGGAACATTGGGCCTTCGGGCAATTACGGATATTGGGCCTTCGGGTAATTACGGATATTGGGCCGCGGGCCATTTACGGAATGTTAGCCATACGGATAACATTGAACTACAGATTGGCTTATGGACACTTTGGGTGGGGTAGTCTAGTGTAGTAGAGGCTGGAAAGCTGGATTACACTCTATTGGTGAACTTGACCGACACCTGGCCGGGTCGGTGAGTAGAGAGTCACGGGTAGCTCCTGTTGACTTGGGTGTAATGCTAGTCACCTCCCCCTCAGACACTGGGCTTGTCACTAGATTAAGTACATGTTGGCACTCTTGTTTACTTCTGCTACTATCGTGAATGTATAAATTGTTAACTAAGTTCACATCATGTTTTACTTTGTACATCGCAAATGCCGTGCCTTACTTTGTGCATTACAAAAGCCATGTATGCCACTTGTTACTTTACGCACTACACCGTTATACTCATTGCTGTACGTACTACACTTGTTACACTCATTGCTGTACTCACTACACCCTCATGTCCGCTACTTTGCACACTACACTACTCATGTTCACTGCTTTGCACATTACACGTCGTTTGCTCACATGCTCCTTTTGCTGCTATGTAACATCTATTGGAATCATGATGTGTCTCTCCCCTTAAAGTTTTGTAAACCATATTATTATCTTGCCGAGGGTCATTTTATTACTAACGTTTTCAAATCTTGCCGAGCGACCCTCGCTGACGTATATTACCTTGTCTGTGAAATATATGTTAGGTTTCGAGCAGAGTTCACAGGGGAGTTCACTTGGAGACTGAAGAGGGTGACCAGGAATACCAGGAGCACAAGACCTACTGCGGAAGACGGCATACTCATCGCAGCTTTGCTTAAATTTAATACTTGTATATCGTTCAGGTGTATTTAAAATTCCATGTAACTGTTGTAATGGCCATGCTAGGCCTTAATTCTTTGTGTACATGTAATCTGGAAAAGTTAAAGTATAATGATGACATCATTTTGTTGTTTCGATTGTTCGCAAGCAAGAACCTGTCAAGTAGTCATACACAGACGCTTATTAGGTTGGGGCTTCACCGCTCCAGCCCAAGCGGGCCCGTTCGCGTCCTTGCTCCCAAGTATAATGGGAAGCGGGGCGTGACATGGGACTTATGATATCTTCGTTATGTGTCCCCTACACTGACAATCTCCTGCAAACACATAAAAACACGGAGAAGTGAAAGAAAACTAGAAAATAAGAGAAAACGGATACATGACGGCGGAAAATAACGGAAAAACACAAAGAAGACGTGCGTGAATATATAAAATATACACACACGTCAGGGGGAGCATTAGAAATACATGATTATTAGTTCAAGGGGGAGCTTGGAAAAAGGGGGAGCTTGCTATATTGTGCATGCTAGTAATGCACAAATTAATTTGCTCAAATCTAATCTTTTTATGGGTTTGTCATCTTCAAAATGGGGAGATTGTTGGAAACAACGATCTATGATCTTTAGTTTGATGATGACAAACGTGTGTTGCTATTTAACGTGTGGGCTAAGCGTGTTTCAGAAATGGCAAAGTTGTTATTCTAAGCATTGGAGAAATTGCTACTCATATAGCACTTTGGGAGAAAAAGGAAATGGTGTGTACAAAGCAATTGGACTTGGTCCAATATGGGATGAGATGGAGAGAATCGCCTTGAATTTGTTCATGCCAATTAGAGCTTTGGGCAATCTCCTATTCTTATCCAAACACCAATATCAAATCCCATACAATCCCCTTGAATTCTTAATCTCCTACCAATTAGGGATCCCATTGGCTTACTTCTTAGCCAAACACATCTCATAGCCTCTCCAAGCCGAAAGACAATCCTAGTTAGGATCCTCTTGGCCGCAAGTTAGTCCTAGCCATCCATCCACATGCCAACTATCCCAAGCTTGTAACCCTAGCCCTATATAAGCCCTATTATCGCGAGGAGCCAATGTGTGCGGCAAAACCCTAAAAGAAAAAAGTGTGGCTCATATCAAAGAAAAAGGAGAGGACACTACAAGATTATTCGGCTAGCAACAAACCTCTAAAAACTTCTTTAAGCCGCAAGATCAAGAGCAACCCATGAGGCACCATCTTCACCCTCCAGGGTGAGATTAACTTGGTGCTGTGGGTCTTTCTCCTTGCTGCTGGTGCATCACTTCATCACACGGGCATAGCAACTACCCCACACCGCCGCAACAACTACCCCACACGGCCACGTGTCACGCCCTGCTTTCTAAGTATGGAAGGCGAGACGCGAAGAGGTCTACTAGACTTGAAGCCGTGAAGCTACAGTTCGATAAGCGTCTGTGTGTTCATTCATTCACAGATTATTGCATTGCAATGAAATAACAATAATAATTAATATGAACGCAGGCAGTAAAATAACCAACATTCAAAACATCCATTTCATTATTCCAAACATCCAGAGATAGTCATAAAAGGAAATACAAGAGTTTAAAAGAAAGGCTCAAGCATGACTGAAACTAAACAAGAAAAGGGTGCTACGCACCGAAAACTAACAGCAACAACTAGGTGAAACAACAACAACTAAGGAAGCCTCATGCTGAGACTAATACTGGTCTATGGTGTCCTCGAACTGGACGTCAGCAAAAGCCTCGGGCTCGATGTCAGAAAATTGATCGTCCTCAGCAACAAACTCAGACTCTAAACCTGACATGTGACACCCAAAGAGGAAATGGCACATGTCAGCAAAAATCTCCAAAAGGGAAAAGGAGACTTTTGTGCAAGGAAACGTAAAGTATAGCAGTTATAAGATGAATGCAACTTAGCAGTTTAAAATGATGATGACATGACATGATATATTAATGAAAGCAGCAGTTATAATGAACATGATATTTAGCGATTCTTGACATGTCATAGTAAAAGCTACTAATCAATATTTCATGAACTTGTAGCTGAAGTTATTGATCGGGCACACTTCTACGCTGAGTGGCTGCTTAACCCTACCCCTCCACGTGTGTGTGCACTGGCGCTCATCTTCTAGATCACGTGCCAGGAAGTGTTTATGGCATGGGGTTGACCGAGCCTCATTCATGATGTAGGAGTCAAAAACCTACTCGCCGTAACTTACATTTCAATAGTAGCGTGTGCTACACATTCATTACAAGACATTCAATGCATGAAATGACATGGGATATGCAATACGATAGTATGAGAGCAGATATTGAATTGCATACAGTTATATCAAAATAAACGTGACATGTGATATGCATGAAATGACATGGCAAGGGTGTCGGATCTAGCTTCGTTGTCAAGCTAGATCAAATATGGTGTCGGATCTAGCTTCGTTGTCAAGCTAGATCAAGTATGGCGTCTATGCGACTATCATTTTACCGCCTAGTCTCTTTTACACAAATTCAAAAAATAGCCTAAACATGGCTTTAACAATAATCTGAGCAAGTATCACTTGCCTGATACAACGTCTGTAATCCTCGGGCTGCCGTCGGCCCCCTCTCCCAACGGCATCCCCCTCCGGCCTTAAACCCCACGCGCGAGAACCCCGGCCACCTGTAGCCAGCTCCTCGCTCCCCTCGTTTCATCCCCAAGGCCGAACAGCCCACGTCCTCTCCCCTTGCTGCTGTCCCTTCCACGTCGCGGCCGTCGTCCCCTCAGACGTCCAGATCTGCCGCACGCCTTGCAGCCGTTGCCGCTGTTCGCTGCTTCGCTGCCGTAAGACAACGTAGCCGCTGCGCCTCCCCATAGACGTTGTTTCGCTGTGCTACCTGCAGCCGAAACGATCCCGAGGCGACTTCCTTACTGCGCTACTCGCAGTCGAGGAACCAGAGACGACGAGGTCCAGCACTATTTTCAGATCCGACGTTGAACCCGTACGTGTTCGTCGTACTAGGTTGTAACAACTAGTGCCGACGATCAGATTATTTTGACTGTGCACATAGGATAGAATCGTCGTAGAGAACACTAGAATAGGTTTGATCGTAAGAACTTGTGATTTGAGATGGCCATGATAGCCACGTTCAATTTTAGAAACATACCATAATAGGACTTCCAAAAACACGACCTGACACCGTCCCATTTAACTTGTTACAGCAGACCATAACTGACACAGTACACGTGACGAGGCGTTCTCGACGGACGTACTTCTCGCCACTTCAGGCAAGTGTGTTCACTTGCGTATTTACGACCACGTTAGGCCATTTACTCTTTAAAATGGTAAATTGTTAAACAAGAAAACCAGACATGAAATGATAGCGTCTGGTACACCCTCACGACAGCCTAGACTTGACGACGAAGTCTAGGCATAAACTGCTATAACTATCATGCTAGGAACTATCTGTGTGTGTGTGCGCGTGTGGACCCCCTAGAATGAAAAGAACATACATTACTCTTGTCATGCCATGTAACATCATTCATGAAATGTTTATACACAACCTACGGGGAATAGGGCACTCTCCAAGTTAGAGAGAGTGATCCCTTGTCTGGAATACACAACCTGCAAGGAATAGGGCACTCTCCAAGTTAGAGAGAGTGATCCCTTATCTGGAATACACAACCTACGAGGAATAGGGTACTCTCCAAGACAGAGAGAGTGATCCCTTGTCTGGTCTTGTCTTATGCACGGGTTTGGGGTAGGGTTGAGTGGTCGCACGGTTTAGAGGGTTTGGCCGTCCTCTATCCATAAGGCATGAACCCTCCTGACACACCTGTCTCGTATTGTCTTGTCACGTAGCCGGTAGCACACGCTACAGCCATTGTCTTGTCATGTTTACTTTCATGCATAGTTTTTACTTTCCTGCCATACTATAAAATGTCATGTTGCTGCATCTTATAGCATGTCATTTAAATAGCTGTCTTTTTAATTACATACACCTTGCAGTAGAGTTTCCTTACCTTTACTTGTAGACTCTGCCTGACATACAACTCCTTTCTCTTGGGTGTTTGTATGTCAGGTACCGAGACAGAGTTCGTAGACCAGGAGGCAGTACCTGAGGACCTGGGCCAGGAGGACGTCGTTCAGAAGTATGATCCAAACGAGGACCAGTCCTAGAGTTCTCAGTTTGTTGCTGATTTGGAGTTACAGCTTTCTAGTTGGGTGCGTAGCACCATTTTGCTTTCTGTCTTAGGTTGGGTGCATAGCACCATTAGTTTCCTTTCAGTTGTAGCCATGCGAGGCTTTCTTTTTAGACTTCTTGTGCTTCCTGGATTATTATTTTAATGAATGAATGCTGTTTACTTTCAGTACTTTTATTCTTCTGAACTTTAAATGCAAGAACCTGTACTTCGTTTGGTGTACCCCTATAGACGCTTATTGGGTCCGAGCTTCATAGCTCCGGCCAATGCGGACCTTCGCCACGTCCTCGCTCCCGTATTATAGGAAGTGGGGCGTGACAGGTTTTTGTGGTGGCCCATGCAGGTCGGGCAAAAAGTTCAAACAGTAAAAAGTATTCGCATTCATTTAATATCTAGTTTAACATGTTCAAAGTCTAAATTGATTTTTCCTTGTCAATAGGATGGCAGGAAGACGCAATACCCGAGCCGGGACCTCAGCTGACGGAGCTATGGATGGACAAGGTGGTGAATTCCGCAAATTTTTGGGCGTCATGAGAGAGATGCTGGATGTTCAGCATCAGTTGGTTGAGCAGACACATCAGGATGCTCGTGCTGCCCAAGCTGCTCTGGCTGCACCACCACCACCGTCACCGCATGCTCCACGAGTGAACGACTGCCCGGTATGCACACGCACACGGGACAAGCGACTCGTAGTCTTACTGCAAGCGCACGTCGTAGTGGCGAGCGGGTATCGAACTCAGGGAGGGACAATGACAGTGTCTTTTTCTAATCACCTAGCTATCGAAATGGTCGAGAATAATTTGAAGTAAAACTGTCACAATCGTTCGTATATCTATGGAAATATCAATGGAATAAAGCGCCTAGGGATAGGGAATCCCCACTACGAACCGTATCTCATCGTTGTGATTCGTAGGTTACGTCATTGCTAGAATTTAATTTTAGGTGAACTAGTCGCAACTAAATGTGGAACCAAGCTCACGCTCTCGCACTATTACCGGTCTATAGCAAACCTAGGTTAGGGCCCAATCTCTTACAAACCCTAACCTAAGCTGCTAGCATTAGGATCGACATCATCGTTCAATCGTATCTCGAGTCCACTCTCGTGCAAACTCGAGCTACGACCTAGGTTGAGATAGTTCCTACCCGTCCAATCTCCTGCAAACGGGTATTTGTATAGAAATACGATTAAAAACCCTAGCCTTGGTCCAATCTCTTGCAAACCAATTCTAAAAAATTCCAATCGTAAATCTAAATCGAATTTCTAGGACTTCCTATCAATTGGGACCCAATCTCTTGCAAATCCCAATCGAAATGAATCCCTAGCTATCCGCAATTTATCAATCCCAACCTAACCCTAATCGATTCTAGCAACAATTTCACCAATTCATCATAATTTAGAAATAGGGTTCATAGGGTTCATCCCCATGCCCTAGGACAATAAAACTACTCACTAATCATCATGCAATTCATAAGTAATTCAATAGAAAAGTCAGCACAATTCATTGCAATAGAGAAATTATCAATAAAAATAGAGTTTTTGACAAGAAAGGAGACAAACCAATGAGAATCCAATAGCATCCAACAAAAATCTCCTTTCTAATCTCTCAAAAAGCCTAAATCTAATTAACTAAAAAGCTCTCTAAAAGGCTGCAAAAAGTATCAAAAAGTTCTTCTAAACTAGGGCAAAAACTGGGTTTAAATACCCCTCAAAATCGCCCAGAAATTCGTGACAAAAATGCCCCTGCGCAGCTCAAAAATCGCAGTTTACGCAGCAGGCGGGGCGGCCCACTCGGCCGAGTGACAAATGTCACTCGGCCGAGTGACAAACCCTGTACAATTACAATAAGTTCGGGATTTTGGGGGTCTGTCTTCGGAAGATGACTCAGCCGAGTGGATTTACTCACTCGGCCGAGGGGCAATTCTTGCTCGGCCGAGTGGGAACCGTAAAAAGCCTGTACATTTCCAGTAAGTCGGCCATTTTTTTGAAGTGGATTTCCCATGCCACTCGGGCGAGGGGATTTCCATGCTCGGCCGAGTGGACTATCGTCACTCGGCCGAGTGCACGCCCAATTCGTTCTGTTGATGCGTGTCCGGTCTGGTCGACCGAGTGGTCTTCTTGCTCGGCCGAGTGGGTGGTTCACTCGGCCGAGTGAGGTGCTGCAAATGCCCAATCTTCATCTTTTTTGCTTCCTCGTTGCTCCTACGACGTTCCTTCTTCTCCCACTTGTCTTCCATCGCCGAATAGCCCTCAAAAGAGCCTTGGGTGACACTCCGGAGTGGGTGCAAATTCTCTTGATATCAAAATCACTCCGAATCGCTCCATATCTCCTGAAATACGACAAAAACAAGAAATCGTAAAAAGCATCGCAATATTGCCGAATAATCGTGAAAAACGCGATATGAGCGATCAAAGTGGTATGCAAACATGCAGAAAAAGGTTGTAAAATACGGAGCGATCAAAATCCCCCAAGCTTACCTCTTACTCGTCCTCGAGGAAGATGAGTAAAAAAGCGAGCCCGACGGGCAAAATGATGGAAAAGAGGGAAAAATAAAAGAAATAAAAATAAAAAATAAAAATAGAATAGAAAGCGAAGAAGGGGGGTGCTAGATCATTTTTCTCAGGACGTGGGTTTTGCTTACTCATATAGCATACGTCGAATATAAAGCACACGTCAAAGACTTTTATTTCGATATCACAGTATAATTGATGCATTCGAAGTAGAAAACCCCAAAATATCAATATAGCATGAAATATGGAATCATTCTAGGATTAACATTGTCTGAAGCATCTAAAGCGGTATGCATAACCATAGATCACACACTTCTCAATTGAATGCTTTCTATAAGGAGTATACGAGATATCACACGATATGAAATAGTAAGAATAGAAAAGCATGGTTTTCATGAAATGAATGCTAAGTGTCGATTTCTGGATTTCGTGAAACTTTAGCAATCTCACCGAGTATAGAAAATTACTTAGCCTAGGTTTTCATGCACCGTCAAGTAGTCACTCTCTCACACATCATTGGATCCTCTCCCCCAAGCTTATCCATAAGCGTGGTGGCATAAACAAATCAATATGTACATTCCCCATTTCTTTTGAGGCTCCAAAAAAAGTAAACATAAAACAAAAAGAGGGGAGAATGAGAGAAAGAGTATGAGATGGGATCGTTATGAACTTCTTTTCTCTTTTCTTTTCTTTTTCTCAATTTTTCTCTTTTTTTTGAATAAACATATATACATAAGCGATCCCAAATCAAAAGAGAGAAGGATATACAAGTATATATATATATATATATATATATATATATATATATATATATATATATATATATATATATATATATATATATATATATATATATATATATATATATATATATATATATATATACATACATATACTAGTCATACCCCGTGCCCGTAGGGCACGGCGAAGGTCGTCTCTCGGGTGCGAAATCGGAGAAGACAGTCTGTTAACAGGTGAAATGGCGACATGGTAGTCGTCTCCTGGGCGCAAGAATGACGTGGAAGTCGGCTCCCGGAGGCAATACTGACGTTTCAACAGAAATGGGAGACCAAAATTTTGCAACCTTTTTTTAAAAAGCTAATTACGTTTGCTTGTTAGTTCGCTTGTTAGTACATGATAATCGAGATTGTTAATACATGGGAAGTGAGTTGGATTTATTATGTTAAAGATAATACTAAAAATGTTTTAGAATAAAAGAACATTATGAACAAAAAACAGAAATATCTAATTTACAATACACTAAAAGCTTATTACTTTTTCTTTTATCTTCATTCATTATTTGCATTACGTAACAAAATTAAATAACTCAAAATGATTTATCTCTAAGCACTCAATTACAAGCGCTACGCGACAAACATTTCCAATCAAATTTAGGCTATTTAGCAACGAACTCCAACCATAATTCAGAATTTAGAATTTTGTATCATATTTACATAATCATCCAATGTTGCCAAACTGTAAACAAATCTATCTAAAATATCCAACAAAACCTTTTTTAAAACTCCCTTAAATCAGGAGGCAGCGGGCCCCATGCCATTCCCCTTGTCCAGCGACCGCCGGCTCAGATCCACCGCCACGTGTCCTCCTGCTTCCGCTTCCGCCAGCTCATCAATGGCCGCCTGCAGACGCGAGAGATCCCAACCCCCGAGATCTCCGAGCCCCTCTCCGGTGACTACTCGCAAGCGCGAGCGACCGCCGGCTCAGATCCACCGCCACGTGTCCTCCTGCTTCCGCTTCCGCCAGCTCATCAATGGCCGCCTGCAGACGTGAGAGATCCCAACCCCCGAGTTCTCCGAGCCCCTCTCCGGTGACTACTCGCAAGCGCGAGCGATCTAAGACGCCGAGCTCCTCGAGCTCATCGGATCCGTGGGCAGAGAGGTAGGAGACGAAGGAGGAAGCGTCGTGGGCCCGGGCGGCGCTGACGGAGAGGGCGGCACGTCGTGGGCCCGGGCAGCGCTGACGGAGAGGGCGGCGCGTCGTGGGCCCGGGCGGCGCTGACGGAGAGGGCATCGCTGACGAATGATGGTCGCCTGAGATGGAAGACACATGCATTTCTATTTATGCGTTACAATCCTGCTGCTCTTTTGGGGAAGAGCAAAGAGCCTTTTTGGGAAGCTCTCTCCCAAAAATGCATCTTTCTCTTCCCCAAAAATCTGTTGATATCCCTTTTTACCTTTCCAAAAAAAAGTCTTTTGATATCCCTCTTTCTCTTACCCGAAAATGATTTAAAAATCTGAGTTTAAAAGTATGTTGCTATCAAATGGGACCCACAAATATAAAAAGTATGTGTTAAAAATACAAAACAATCATCCCAAAGTTTAATCCCAACCATCGATTCATTAAAAGTATGTTGCTATCAAATGGGACCCACAAATATAAAAAGTATGTGTTAAAATACAAAACAATCATCCCAAAGTTTAATCCCAACCATCGATTCATCACGATTAAATCCTGGTCGTCTTTTATCTACCCCTTTGTCCTAGTCAGCTTGTCCTAGTCAGCCCTAGTATTCAAAAAACTCTGTCAAATGTAATATAGATAGATATATATAGATATATATATATATATATATATATATATATATATATATATATATATATTCTTTTTGATTTTGGGGGTTTGGAGCATGGAAATTAATAGCGGGGGAAATGCCGATAATAGATTTTGCTAGGGGGGATTCACCAACGAATTTCAAGTAGAGAAATAATGCTCAAGATATGTGGAGAAAGAAATCAATGTATCACTCAGTTCACTCTATAGGACGTGCATGACAACTATCAGCAGAGTAATATAATCTACTCAGTTTAATCCCAAAAAGTAAACTAGTCCAGATATTTCACCCTAGCAAACATTCAATCAACCTGAAAGTGAAGCGCACAATTCATGCAATAAGAAGTGACATGAGAGAGGAAAGCAATACTCCAAATATAGGCAGACAATGCGTGAAGCTTGGTGTGTTTTCTATGAAAAGCATACATATGAATCATCAGACATCAGCTAATAACAGAATTTCATCCATATCCATACAGGAAAATGGTGGGTTACTATTTCAAAATGCAAAGCAGGACATAGCATATGATATCTGAAACAAAAGCTATGACGTGACAAAATAGCTTGCATATGTAGATAAGCTAACACCACGTCATCATCATCACAGAAAAATCATCTCTAGCAAAAGATGAAAGAAACAAAGATAAAAGAAAATAGAACTATATACAATGCAGCATACTCAAAAAAAAAGAAAATGTGATGCATGATAAAAGAACGAAAAAAGTGGTGAAAATAAGTGCAAAAGTGGAAAGAAAATGTGAGAAATCAAAAATAAAGGGTGGCGAAAAATAAAAAGTGTGAGAACTCACTCCCCCAAGCTGGAGTGCACAGTGTCCTCAATGTGCGAAGTGTGGCACACCGAGAGACGTGAAGTGGGTGGGGTGGGTGATGATGCATGCATGATAAAAAAAGAAAAAGAAAAAGAAAATAAAATGCGAATGAATGTGATGCATGCAAAGATCAGGATGATGCAGATATGAGTGTCCCCAAAAAGTCTCTCTCCCTCACTCCCAAAAGGTATATAAAAGGATATGATCAGGAAGGCATCAAAATAATACGTGAAGGAGGGGGGGGGGGTAAAAATCAATCATCAGGCCCAGGTACAAACGGGCAGCAAACGACAAAAAATATCAGAGGCATCAAGAGTGTGCCTAAGCTGGTGGTGGGGCTGCACCAGCACCGTCCTGTGGCGGGGGTGGTGGTGGAGGTGGTGGCTGCTGGGAGGATGTGGGTGGTGGAGGTAGGCGCACCAGAATCTGAGTCAGACAAGCCTGAATATCGGGAAGCATGGCGATGTGGGGCTGCACGAAACTGACCGTGGCAGAGAGAGCCCTGAAGTCTCCTTGAAGTCCACTAACAGCCCCCTCAAGAGCACGAATGCTCTGAACTAGAGAGTCAGGGGGAGGTGGAGCGGAGGGACGCACAGGTCTAACAGGGGATGTACGGGGCTGTCTCTGGCGGGCAGTGTATAGGATGGGGCCAGCAGGGTAGTGTGGAAGGGGTGCTGTGCTCGGTAAGTGGTGCCCAGCCTCTGTGTGAGGCTGGGACACAGGCTGGGTCGAAGCAGCAGCAGCAACAACAGAGGTGGAAGGCAAAATGGGCAACGAGGCAGCAGGAGAGGTCAGTGACGCAGAAGTGGGGACAGATGTCACGATGCTCTCGGTATAGACAGGGGCGGTGGAGACCGTAAGGTCGACGACTGGGGAGGCTATGAAATGCACAAAAGATGACTCCCCAGGAGTCGTCGACAGCAATCGGGAGAGGGTCTCCACAGCAGCAGAAAAGGAAGACTCACCGCTCTCTAGAATGGTGGTGGGATGCTCAGGGCTCAGAGAGGTGATAGGCTCGATGGACATAGGCTCAGCGGTGGTGGTGGCGGTGGTGGACTCAGCTACGGTGCTCCTGACACTGACAGAAGTGGGGACAGAAGTGTCGGGAGGTGCAGACAGTGCAGGTGCAGGCTGAGGGATCACAGGGTCAACAAGTGGTGCAGGAGGTGCCTGCTCAGTATCCTCAGCCTCAAGCACGTAGGCAGCGGGGATAAGGAGATCCATCGCTGGAATCCAATCCCTGTGGGCCGGTCCAATATGTGTCCGAGCGAGGCTCGAAAGAACCATGTAGTCAGCACTAAAGGGACCATGCAACCACACCTAGTGCCTGCGACCTTGGAGACGAAGCATCTTCATCCGTGCCATAACATCTATCGAAAGTGCGGTGGGGCTCGGGGCTCGACGCAAGTCGTCAGGTAGGTCCACGCCGGTCATAAGGGCTAGAAGTGTGATCAGACCGCCACAACAAATAGGTGAGCGAGCGCTCACCAAAATGATGATGTGGTCCAGAAACCAATTAGCGATGTCGATCTCAACGGCGGGGACCAGGTCGTCGCTACCCCCATCCAGAACCCTGGGGCGAGTCATCGCGTAGAGTTTGTAGAACTCAGGCGTAGACATCGTCCTGGGCTCGTACCTCGCTAGGAAAGTAGTCGCCATGAGGCGCTGTGCAATGCGGAGGCATGGGTGCAGGATGGCTGAGGCCTTGGCGCTACTAGGGTCAAAGCCAAGTGGGGATCCCGTGATCCGTGTCCAGAAGGTGGAGGTGTCGAACGACGGGGGTGGGATGTGCGTGGGAGCGTAGGCACGGTCATGGACAGGGACAACGGGCCACTGGAAGAATGCATGAAGAATGTCGAGAGTGATCTCACACTCTTGATCCATTAAGCGGAATGTGCATCCTTCAGGGGTCCGGTCAATAGAGCTCAGGACCTCTAGTGTCGGACGGATAAAAGTATCCACCGACACCGCCAAAAAATCACGCCATCCCACGTTGTCGTACAACTTGAGAAGCCCCTCGAGTACCCCTAGGCGGTCAAGGTCAGCCAAGTGTGCGAACCTAGAGGGTACTATCGAGCGATGGCAGATACGCTCAAACCTGGCGCGGTGTGCGTCATTTCGAAACGTGATCCCCATCGGCCCGACGACGGGAGCGGGTGGAGGGACATGATCGGTTGGGATCGACTGTGTAGGTGGTGGTGACAGGCTAGGTGGAGGAGAGTCCTCCCTAGCATGAGAGGGACCGGGGTCATCGGTCCGCCTCCGCTTGGGGGCGGATCCCCGTGTACGCGGCCTAGTGCGCGGCGGCATGTGTGCCGCGAGACGTGTCCCAACTAAATAAATGATGCGGCGTGCTAAATGATGGAACGAGTGTACCTGAACATGCCGCGAGAGCAATAAGTGATGCGTGCGAAGAGACGCCTCCACCGCGAAGCGCAATGTGTGTCCAACAGCTCCCCAAAGCTCCCCCAAGCTAGCCTGCAAATGAAACGATCAAATCAGCGAATAATATTCAATACGTATGGGGGAGATAGGGGATAATAGATAGATATGAAATTTAATTTGGGTTAGGGGCTCAAAGTGCATACGGATCAAGAAAAACAAGGAGAAGAGGGGTTTTTGGGGCAAAACGGGGGAATCCGAGGCTGTGGCGGCCGGCGCCGGCGAGAGGGGTGACCGCCGATCGTCGGTGAAGGGATGGCAGACCGATCGCCGGCGAGGAGGGGGTTATTTGCTCGAGCGCGGTAGCGAGCGCAGCAGGCGAGGGAGAGGAAACGGCAGCGGGCTCGGGCGAAAGGGGATTTTTTTCCGTTTCGAAAACTGCGCATGCCGCTGCCGCTTATATATAGGAAATGTTACGACTCGGCCGAGTGACAATGTCACTCGGTCGAGGGCGTAAACGAAAAGAATTTCGAAAATCTCGTTCCCCACTTACGACTCGGCTGAGTGGCTTTGCTTCACTCGGTCGAAGGGAGAAACTCCACTCGGCCGAGTGGCTCTGCCACTCAGCAATTTTTGAGCTAGGAGGGTATCTGTTCCACTCGACCGAGTGACAAGTCACTCGCCCGAGTGGCAATTAAAACTAAAACTTACAGAAATTGACAGAGAGTTGGTCTGCAGAAACTTCCCTGTTTTGTGCTCAACTCAGCCGAGTGGATACTTTGCTCGGCCGAGTGGCATATGCTACTCGGACGAGTGACATGCTGTTTTCTGCATCGGCTCTCTGTTTTTGCTCTGGTCTCTGCTTTTCTTCCTCCAGTCTGTTTCTTCCTCCTCCTAAGGCCCGAACACATTCCTGGAGCGCTCTTCCTTGCCTCGATCATCCTCCATATGATGGATCTCCCTTTCTCCTTCTCCTGTCATGAAAAATAGGACCCGTTGTCACGATTTTCATGGACAAAACATTCTAAAAACCAATAAAAGGCTAAACCAAAAATGATAATCAAAATAAAAACAATGCAAAAACCGTCGGGTTGCCTCCTGACAAGCGCTCGTTTAAGGTCGTGAGCTCGACCCCTTAAGATATTCGTTTAGCTCGCGATATTGGGCGCATATGAGATGCACCCGTCAAATTTGTCGGGAAGGCCGCTTGGGTTCGGGTCATGATGTTCATCGGTCTTCCTCGACGCCTCCTCATCATGGGCAATATTGGGGGATAAGTCCCCCAAGCTAGAGCTTGTTCCTATCTTCTTCTTGGCCGACGACACCGATCTTCTGTTCGGTGGAGCTTTCTTCGGATTCTTGGCCTTTGAGAGCTTGCAAAGCTATCGTATTCTTGCGACATCAGCGTCGCCTTCATAATTGTCCGTGGAGCTATCTGGAGGGTCCTCCAACTTCTCTTCTTCACCCGAAGCTTGGCCTTCTTCGAAGCCATCGTCATGGAGAGCACCAATAGAGTGGGGGATTGCTTCTTCAATCACTTCATCGAGGAGATCCACATAATCTAACTCCTCGTGATATGGCATATGTTTCATGGCCCGGGGTATGTGAAGCTCGACTTCTATGTTCCCGACATTCAAGGATAGAGTTCCTTCACGCACATCGACGATAACACCGGCGGTTGCGAGGAACGGGCGTCCAAGTATGAGCAAAGTGTCGCCCTCTTCCTTGATGTCCATTATGACAAAATCACAAGGCAAGCATATACCTCCCGGTACTTGGAGTGGAATATTCTCTGCGATCCCTACCGGCCTAGTAATCCGACCGTCCGTAAGTTGAATCCTCATGTCGGTCGGCTTCAAGTCGGTGCCCGTGTTCAATCTCCGGAACATACTAAGGGGCATAAGGCTCACACTAGCGCCCAAGTCAACTTGAGCTTTTTGCAAAGGGACGCCTCCTAGTGTGCAAGGGATGCGGAAACTCCCAGGATCCTTTAATTTCGCCGGCTCCTTCTCCTTCCGGGTAAACCAAGTTCCTTACTCCGCAAGCATGATTTTTTCCTTCCTTTTCTTTCCCGAAATCAGGTCCTTCAAGAATTTCGCATAAGACGGAATCTCAACAATTGCATCTAAGAAGGGAATATTGAGGCGTACTCCCCTCAAGTATTCTAGGAACTTGGCGAGCCTTTTCTCCATCTTGGCTCTAGCTAGCCGTTGTGGAAACGGCACCGGTGGCATGTAGCGGCGCTCATCAAGTGGCTCCACTCGTTTAGAATTTCCTCCTTCAATTGGCTCCTTTTTGCTCTCTTCTTCAATCGCCGTCTCTTTTTCTTCCAAAATTTCCACCACGGGTTGCTTGCTTTGGGTCATAGCGGGAGTGGTATCCTTCCCGCCCCTTGTTGTAACCGCAACCACTGCATTAATGTGTTTGGTGTTGCTCCGTGGATTGGGCTCGGGTTGAGCCGGCAATTGTTGGGCGTTCTTGTTGAGCAACACAAGTTGCTCCGCAAGTTGGGCGACGACGGTACTTAGTGACTCTTGCCCCACCGTCAACTTAGCATTAATATTTCTCTGCTCCACCATAAGTTCCTCCACCCTAGCTTCGTGGTCCGATCGTGGTTGAGCTTGAGGTAGGCTGGGAGCTCTCCAACCTTGGTTGTACCTGGGGGGTCTATATGGTCCCGTTTGTTGCCTCGGCGGGTAGTTTTGTTGCGGTGGCCCCCCTCGGTTGATATTGAGGTTGTGGTGGTGGAGGCCGAGCTTGAGGAAGTTGGAGTGGTGGCTGGTTCAAAGCACCATCATTGTTTGCATATGAAAAGCCCGGATGGTTTCTAGCGGCCGGGTTGGCCCAATATCTGGAGTTCCCCGCGACATATTGTACTTGCTCCAAGGCTCCTTCTCCATTGTCCCCTCCTACATACATAGATTGGGATTGGTCTTGCCAATCACTCATATTGGTTACCGGCGTAGATGTAGAGGGTGCTCCATGTGGTTCGGTGATGTATTTCTCCAATCTCTCCACCACCTTGTGGAGAGAGTCAAATTTGGTTGAAAGCTCCGCCACGGCCTTGGCCTCATAAATACTAGTGGGCTTCAAAGAGGACGAAGAATGTCCTCGCTCGTCCCCCCATTGTTGGTTATTAGAGGCCATCTCCTCTAACAAGGCCGTAGCTTCATCCGGGGTCTTTGATAGTATGGCTCCATTGGTGGTTGCGTCAATAATTTGCTTCGTGCCCGGTTGGAGTCCATTGTAGAAACTGTGGACAAGCTCCCAATCTTCTATACTATGATGGGGGCATTGGTGTTGTAAGTCCTTAAAGCGCTCTCATGCTTCATAGAGGGTCTCTTGCGGTCCTTGCTTAAAGGACATGAGAGCACTCCGTATCTTCACCGTCTTGGAAGGAGGGTAAAACTTGTCAACGAAGGCGCTTGCCAACTCATTCCAAGTGGTGAATGTCCCTTCCGCTTGTGTCCTCAACCAATATAAAGCTTTATCCTTGAGTGTGAAGGGGAAGAGTCGCAGTCGGATTGCATCAACGGAAACGCCCGGCATTTGGAAGGTTGCGCACTTGGACAAGAAAAGTTGGATGTGGTAATGCGGATTCTCATGGGCATTCCCATGAAACGGGTCTTGTTGCATCAATACTACCAATCCTGTTTTAGCTCAAAATTCTTGTCCGCCGCTAGTTCCGGCATGGCGATGGATGATGTGGTGGAAGAAGTCTTAGGCCGATGCCTATCTCTAATGGATATGATCCTCGCCATTCGTGCGGCTAGCTCCTCCGGTGTCTCCACACGGTTCATACAACCGTCCTCCGTAGCGTGCCTTCTCTCGGCTCTGATCCTCCTCACGATACGCTCGATCTCCAGATCAAGTAATATTTCCTCGGGGTTCACCGTAGATCTCGTGTACATGTAAGGGAAAACAGAGTTTCAAAGGAGATGTCAGCACGAATAAGGAGTAAAAAGATTAAAAGTAATAAAAGAAAAAGAAACCACTAAGTAAAGACAATAAAACACTGTTGCCTCCCCGGCAACGGCGCCAAAAACTTGGTCGACTGCCCGGTATGCACACGCACACGGGACAAGCGACTCGTAGTCTTACCGCAAGCGCACGGCGTAGTGGCGAGCGGGTATCGAACTCAGGGAGGGACAATGACAGTGTCTTCTTCTAATCACCTAGCTATCGAAATGGTCGAGAATAATTTGAAGTAAAACTGTCACAATCCTTCGTATATCTATGGAAATATCAATGGAATAAATCGCCTAGGGATAGGGAATCCCCGCTACGAACCGTATCTCATCGTTCTGATTCGTAGGTTACATCATTGCTAGACTTGAATTTTAGGTGAACTAGTCGCAACTAAATGTGGAACCAAGCTCACGCTCTCGCGCTATTGCCGGTCTATAGCAAACCTAGGTTAGGGCCCAATCTCTTGCAAACCCTAACCTAAGCTGCTAGCATTAGGATCGACATCATCGTTCAATCGTATCTCGAGTCCACTCTCGTGCAAACTCGAGCTACGACCTAGGTTGAGATAGTTCCTACCCGTCCAATCTCTTGCAAATGGGTATTTGTATAGAAATACGATTAAAAACCCTAGCCTTGGTCCAATCTCTTGCAAACCAATTCTAGAAAATTCCAATCGTAAATCTAAATCGAATTTCTAGGGCTTCCTATCAATTGGGACCCAATCTCTTGCAAATCCCAATCGATATGAATCCCTAGCTATCCGTAATTTATCAATCCCAACCTAACCCTAATCAATTCTAGCAACAATTTCACCAATTCATCACAATTTAGAAATAAGGTTCATAGGGTTCATCCCCATGCCCTAGGACAATAAAACTACTCACTAATCATCATGCAATTCATAAGAAATTCAATAGAAAAGTCAGCACAATTCATTGCAATAGAGAAATTATCAATAAAAATAGAGTTTTTGACAAGAAAGGAAATGAGAATCCAATAGCATCCAACAAAAATCTCCTTTCTAATCTCTCAAAAAGCCTAAACCTAATTAACTAAAAAGCTCTCTAAAAAGGCTGCAAAAAGTATCAAAAATTTCTTCTAAACTAGGGCAAAAACTGGGTTTAAATACCCTTCAAAATCGCCCAGAAATTCGCGACAAAAATGCCCTTGCGCAGCTCAAAAATCGCAGTTTACGCAGCAGGCGGGGCGGCCTAATGTCACTCGGCCGAGTGACAAACCCTGTACAATTACAGTAAGTTCGGGATTTTGGGCGTATGTCTTCGGAAGATGACTCGGCCGAGTGGATTTACTCACTCGGCCGAGGGGCAATTCTTGCTCGGCCGAGTGGGAACCGTAAAAACCCTATACATTTCTAGTAAGTCGGCCATTTTTTTGAAGTGGATTTCCCATGCCACTCGGGCGATGGGATTTCCATGCTCGACTGAGTGGACTATCATCACTCGGCCGAGTGCACGCCCAATTCGTTCTGTTGATGCGTGTCCGGTCTGGTCGGCTGAGTGGTCTTCTTGCTCGGCCGAGTGGGTGGTTCACTCGGTCGAGTGAGGTGCTACAAATGCCCAATCTTCATCTTTTCGCTTCCTCGTCGCTCCTATGATGTTCCTTCTTCTCCCACTTGTCTTCCATCACCGAATAGCCCTCAAAAGAGCCTTGGGTGACACTCCGGAGTGGGTGCAAATTCTCTTGATATCAAAATCACTCCGAATCGCTCCATATATCCTGAAATACGACAAAAAGAAGAAATCGTGAAAATCATCGCAATATTGCCGAATAATCATGAAAAACGCGATATGAGCGATCAAAGTGGCATGCAAACATGCATAAAAAGGGTGTAAAATACGGAGCGATCAACGAGCTGCACCTGGAGTGAAGCAATTCAATGAGCTACAGCTGATGACCTTTTCGGGGAGGAATAGAGCACGGGATGCTGACGAGTGGATCCAGAGCATTGAAGATAAACTAATAGCTGCCAAGATATCGGAGAAGACCAAGGTGTAAGTAGTGAAGCTACAGCTGACTGATAATGCAAGGAACTGATGGCGCTTAGAGGAGAAGCGTCTGCAGAAGTCAGTTGAGTGGAGCACTTTCAGATCCATGTTCAAGGTGAAATACTTCCATAAGGCTGCGAAGAGAGAGCTCTTGCAGCGGTTTGTGAATTTGACACAGTGGAGTATGTCAGTGGATGAGTATGATGCAGAGTTTGAGATGCTGAGTCATTTCGCCCCGCACATTGTCAAGAAAGAGGAGAACCGAGCTAATCAGTTTCGCCGGGGGCTGCACCCCAAGATTTAGGCTTCTATGACTTCGGCGGACTTGACTTCTATAGAGGCTGTACTGAATGCAGCCAGGAATCATGAGACTGTGGCAAAACTACCTGATCCTCCTGCTGGGGGAGGAAAGCGACCAATGGAGCAGTATAGGCCAGCAGTTAGGCCTGATATGAGGCCCGTTCAGTCAGTGCCTTTCAAGATGCCAGGAGCATCTGCACATGGCCAGGCCAGAGATCCTTGCCATTTTTGTGGCAAGCCGGGGCATCAGCAGAGCAAATGCAGGAGGAAGCTGGGTTTGTGTCTAGTGTGCGGAGCTGCCACACGCGTTGGTAAAGATTGCCCGAACTTTTGCCATGCTGTGGACAGAGCACCAGCCCCAGTGCAGCGTGGAGCGCCTGCACTTATTCAGAGAGAAGCTGTTGTTCGTAGACCCCCTTTGGCACCACAGGAGCAGGTTTACCGGCAAGCAGTGCCACCTCGAAGGCCAGCATATACCATGACGGCCGTGGAGGCTGAAGACGTGGATGGCGTCATTGCAGGTAACCTCTTTGAACTAGTCTTTCTTATTATAATATAGTTCATACTTGTTTGCATGTGTTTATATGACCTTGTTAGTTAGATTTGTAGCCTTGTTTGACCTTAGTTATTATCTCCTTATCTTAGGCACCATCTTAGTGTCATCTTATCCGGCACTAACTTTGTTCGACTCCGGTGCATCTATGTGCATCATAACCCGGAGATTCGTAATAGAGTACTCCATTCCCACCCATACGCTTTCAAAGTGTTGGGACATCACTACAGGGAACGGAGTGATGACGGTTAATTTCGGATGCCGATCGATTCCGTTGGTGATCAGTGGACACGAGCTTTATGCCGACTTCATTGTCCATGATCTACCACATTTCGATGTTGTTCTTGGCATCAATTGGTTGAGAGATTTCCATGCTTCGATTGATTACCGCAGCAAGAAGGTGGTGTTCAGGATACCAGGCCACCAGGAGTTCGAGTTTCACAGCAGAGAGCGATCGCTTGGGCCCGTTAGATTCCGGGCCAAGCCGGAGGAGTCGATCATAGTCGCCATGCAGATGGAGACCAGTAGATCAGCAGTCGTCAGAGACTTCGACGACATCTTCCCCGAAGATATTTCAGGGTTGCCACCTGATAGAGCTTTGGAGTTCAACATAGACCTGATGCCGGGAGCGCAACCTATTTCGAAGGCGCCGTATCGAATGGCTCCTGCAGAGCTTGAGGAGCCGAGGAAGCAGTTGGACGAATTATTGGAGAAGGGATTCATACATCCTAGTGTGTCACCTTGGGGTGCACCAGTCCTATTGGTGAAGAAGAAGGATGGATCCCGTAGGATGTGTATGGACTACAGAGGACTGAATGTGGTGACTGTGAAGAACAAGTATCCACTGCCCCGCATTGATGATATATTTGATCAGCTCGAAGGTTCGAGAGTCTTCTCGAAACTAGATTTGAGGAGCGGATACCATCAGCTGAAAGTGAAGAGATGACATTCTGAAGATGGCATTCAGGACAAAGCACAGACACTATGAGTTTATGGTCATGCCTTTCGGTGTGACCAACGCTCCCGCAGTGTTCATGAACTTGATGAATTTGATGTTCTGACTTTCTGTATAAGTTCATCGTTATCTTTATTGACGACATTCTTATATACTCAAAGTCTGAGAAGGAGCACATCCGACATCTGAGGATAGTGTTGGAAACACTGAGGCGTCATCAACTTTATACCAAGTATAGTAAGTGTGAGTTCTGGTTGGACAGAGTCGCATTCCTGGGACACATGGTGTCCAAAGATGGCATATCAGTAGATCCGGAGCAGGTCAGAGCAGTCAGCGAGAGCAGTCAACGAGTGGCCGACGCCGCAGTCAGCATCTGATATCAGGAGTTTTCTTGGATTAGCTGGCTACTACTGTCGGTTCATTAAGGATTTTTCAAGGATTACGGAGCCGATGAAGAAGCTGACGAGGAAGGATATGGAATTCTGTTGGTCGGAGAATTGTGAGAAGGCCTTCAGTATTTTGAAGGAGAGATTGACCACCACACCGGTTTTGGCTGTACCAGATCGGAGCGGGGGCTTCGAGATTTACTGTGATGCATCTGGCAAGGGTCTCGGATGCGTTCTACATCAGCATGGTCATGTGGTCACGTATGCTTCTCGGCAGTTGAGGAATCATGAGAAGAACTACCCAACGCATGACCTGGAGTTAGCAGCCGTGATATTTGCGCTGAAGATCTGGAGACACTTCCTGCTGAGTGAGAGCGTGAAAATATTCACCGTTCATAAAAGCTTGAAGTATATTTTTACTCAGAAGGAACTCAACATGCGTCAGAGACGATGGTTGGAGCTGATGGCAGATTATGAGATAGATCTGTAGTATCACCTGGGGAAGGTGAATGTAGTACCAGATGCCTTGAGTAGACTCCCCGTGGTGATGATGCATACTGCCCACTGGAGAGTACAGCAGGAGCTGAGAGGGATGAGCATTGAGGTTGTCCTACCAGGAGTGATCGTTTCATTGATGAACTTGCAGATTCAGTCAACGATCGTGGATCATATCAAGGTAGCTCAGGCAGGAGATCCGAAGCTACAGAGGATCAGAAGACAGGTAGAAGCGGGACTTCGAACAGAGTTCGTCATTCATGAGGATGGATCCCTGAGATACGACAGTCGACTCTACATACCTGCAGGTGACATTAGAGATGAGCTGTTGAATGAGGCACATAGCTCACCTTATTCCATACATCCTGAAGGCATGAAGATGTATAGGGGCCTCCGTCTGAACTATTGGTGGATTGGCATGAAGAGGAGTGTGGCACGGAGCATTGCCAAGTGTTTGGTATGCCAGCAAGTGAAGGCAGAGCACTATCGGACCGCAGGACTACTACAACTGCTTCTATTTCCGGAGTGGAAGTGGCAGCATATCACGATGAACTTCGTGAAAGGCCTACCTCGGAGCCTGAAGCAGAACGACGCATCTGTGTGATCTTTGACCGATTGACCAAGTCTGTGCATTTCATTCCATTTCGAGTGGGACAGTCCACAGAGATCTTGGCGAGGAAGTATCTAGAGGTAAAGATATTTTACTACTCTATTTATAGTTCCTCCTTAAGATTAGTTCGTGATGTAGACCATGTGCGTGCATGAGATTGTACGTTTGCATGGAGTTCCGGTGAGCATTGTATCCGACAGGGACTCGAGATTCATGTCTCAGTTCTGGAGGAGTATGCAAGAGAACCTTGGTACGAGTCTTAGTTTCAGCACGTCGTACCACCCGCAGACCGATGGCCAGTCGGAAAGGACGATTCAGATTCTGGAGGATATGCTGAGAGCTTGTACGCTCGATTTGAAGGGTTCGTGGGAGGACCATCTCCACTTAGTGGAATTCTCCTACAACAATAGCTACCAGGCGAGCATTGGCATGTCACCATTTGCTGCTCTATATGGAAGGAAATGTCGATCGCCACTGATCTGGGATGACATCGGAGACAGAGAGCTGTTGGGTCCAGAGATGATTGTAGAAGCTGTAGATGTCGTGAGAGACTGTCACGCCCCATTCCCACAAATATTTTGTAAGGCAACACAAACCGTAGGAAGGGAGGATGGAGCTTGACAAGCCGCGGTTTTACACCAAGCGTGAATAGAGAAACACGATAAGCAGGCCACTGTGAATGCTGGGATCATACATCACATATATATATAAGAAAGAAGCAACACATACTGCCATCACAGAGAGTACATATCCACAGAACTACATAACCAAAGAGCGTACTACACACCAGCATCAAGTACAAAGTGAACTGACTCAAGTACATACATGAGAAGTACTACAAGCCACCAACATATACCACAGCGACAAAAGACAACTCGCTCACCACTCAACCCAACTCACACTACAAGACACAGCCCAAAAAGAGTGGTGTCCACAAGTCAAAACTCACGTCTAAGGAATCTCCTGAGGGACATTCTGCTCTGGCATCACTTGCTCAAGACCTAAAAAGTAAATTGAGCACGTCAAACGTGCCCATTAGGGAACTAACTAGGGTAGGGAAAAATCATTTAAAGGTTATGAGTGTAAAGACGACAGGAGTACGAGCAACCGAGGTAAAGAGTACATCACACAAATGAACAACAACAACGCACATGAAATTTATTAGTTAGCAGATGTTAGTGGCTCTTTGGAAGCCTGGTTATCACCCAAAGATAAGGGCCTGGGCCTCACCTCAAATTTGGGGTGAATATAGCACACGACGCAGTGGACACGAGCACTGTATGCCAGGCCTCTCAGCTCCCCCGTCCCTGGCAGGAGTGAGGCTCTCCATATAATAACACAACCTCCGTATGTCCCCTCCACTCTCGATAAAGGCGAGTGGAAAATAAATATCACATATAACATATCTCTTTCCCCAACTTCTCAGTCCTGCCCCTTATAGTTAAGTTATACACAAACTTCCCACATCCCAATACTAGGATGTTCACCCGCCTTAGAGCAGATCGAGACATCCCAGTTAACATGTCATATGTCATAATATTCAATGGCCATGCACAAGTTCACAAATGTAATACATGACACAACATTTTAATGGTCATTTTCCAAGTTCTTCAATTTCACATTCATTTGGGCATTTTAACATACATATAGCGACCGTCATGCAAATGAAAAGTGTCACGCCATCAATTTTAGTAACAAATCTCATAATTAAACTTTCTTAAAGATATCAACAACATTCATGCATGTTAAAATGGAAAATTTAACAATAATCAAAATTTTAACTTCACCCAAAACAGTTCAACTTGCTGAGCTACAAAGTCATCACATTTAATCAATTTCTCTTATGAATTTGACAACACTCACTGAATGAAAGTTGGATATATACTATTCATGGGTGAATCCATAAAATTTCATGCAAAAATGTGAAATAGGCAATTTATGGTGATTTATTTGGTGCAGCATGTCCAAACTGTTTTTAAGACAGAATTCTGGGTCTGTATTAAAACCCAATTTTAGGCATGTTGGAGCCAGAATTTCAAAACATGAGTACTGTGATGAATGTATAGATAAACTTGTTAACCTTCCTACAAGACCAAGATCAGCAAAATCCATAGATTGTACAGGTAATAAACCTCATTTTTCTAAACTGTGTCAAGTTTGACAGATTTCCAGACATGTTGCAAACGCTGAATTTTTACTCCTATTTATTGAACGCAACATATGACAAATTTTATATTAATTTGGCGTAGGACTTCAAGATCTATAACTACATATTTTTTTCAGAAAGTAAATCAAACTACAGAGATCAGAATTGAGGTAGAAACACACATACAGAATTTCTGTATTTTAGGAGAGCTTGATTTGCTAGGAAAAACAAGTAAATATTGAATCTTTTGGGCTATTGCAAACATAATACATGAAATCAAGAACATAAATAATATAAATAACATCCTAACATTCTCATATCCCTAAATTAAAATCCCTTAACACAAGTTAGATTCCTACCTCAATGAATCCCCTTTTTCTTTCTCTCTTCTCTTTCTCTTCTTTCCCCTTTCTTTCTCCTTGTAAAGCGAGGGTTTCCTTGAACTTTTGGAAGGAAAATTAGGGTTTTTGGGAGGTTTGATAAAATGAAAAGGGGAGGGGGAGAGTTCGGCCAACCTTGGGGAGGAGAGAGATGAAAATAGAAATGAGAAGAAAAGAGAAGAAAGTGAAAGAAGAGAATAGAATTTTCCATGAAAATATCTTGCACTAAAATCCTCTTAGGATAAGCATGCATAAGCTAAAATGACCTTAATACCCTTCAAAATTACCCCTCAACTTTCAAGTATTTACAAGTTTGCCATTATTTTATGCACATACAACTTTAGTGTGTACGCACAGCAGTTTTAGTCCAAATGACCGTTCTGCCCCTGACTTTTCCAAAAATTTACGGGTGTGCCACTAAACCCATCCCTTTTCACACTGGCCCCTCACACACTAACCAACTCTTTCAAAATTTACAAGTATGACATTACTTTACACACCCACCTTTACTCTACACACTTCCACCCACATTGCCTAATGACCAAAATGCCCCTACACTTTTCACGGAATTACACGACTGTCACTAGCCATAAACACGCCATATCACCTCTTACCTACTCCTCATACTACCTCTACTCGTGTATAGGGGACCACCGTATCAGTCGCCGTATAGGACTAAACAGGCCATGACATCCTACGCTACTTAAACTAAAGTTCGTCCTCGAACTCCCGAAGTCCAAGGTTCTAGCCTAAGAAGAAAATACTTCTAATTTTCAGGGGCCTCTCTATATAACACCCTACACTATTGTTCCTACAAATTTCGCATTCAAGATTATCAAAAGAGACATTGATACAGGGGTAAGATACTTACATAAACAGGTGAGGGTATTTGTCTCTCATCTCGTCCTCACGCTCCCAGGTAGACTCACCAGGGGATTCCCGTTGCCACAAAACCTTTACTAGATTAATAGCCTTCTTCTTCAGTATTTTCTGTCTCCGATCCAGGATGGCTACTGGTTGTGTTCATAAGTCAGGTCGGAACACACTTCAATCTCTGATAAGTCCACGAGGTGACTAGTGTCTCCCACATATTTCCGAAGCTGGGATACATGGAACACATCATGGATGCCTTCAAGGGAGGGAGGTAAGGCAAAACGATAGGCAACTTCACCAACACGAGCCAAGATCTCGAATGGACCAATGAATCTCGGGCTCAACTTCCCTCGTCTACCAAAACGAATCGTGCCACGCGTCGGGGAGATCTTCAAGAACACGTAATCGCCTGGCTGAAACTCCAATGGAAACCTCTTTATATCTGCCCAATGTTTTATAGCGATCCTGAGCGATACGAAGATTCTCCCTGACTGTCCGAATCACATCGATCGCTTCCACCACCAAATCAGGTCCTAAGAGTTCACGGTCCCCAACATCGTCCCAGCTTAGCGGCGACCGACACTTCCTTCCATACAGAGCAGCAAACGATGCCATTCCAATACTTGCTTGATAACTATTGTTGTAAGCAAACTCCACCAGGTGTAAATGATCTTCCCAGGATCCCTTAAAGTCCAACATACATGCCCTCAACATGACCTCGAGGATCTGAATAACTTACTCAGACTGCCCATCTGTCTGAGGATGATATACGGTACTAAACTTGAGATGAGTCTCCAAACTAGACTGCAAACTTCTCCAAAAATGTGAGGTGAATCTGGTGTCTCGATCAGAGATTATACAAACAGGAACTCCGTGAAGCCTCACGATCTTCTGCAAAGCATATGATGTCAAATACCTCCCACTATCAAGTATAGGAAATATAAGAGTGACGAATGGGGTTCTACCTCCATGTATCTTCGAGCCAAATGCTCGGTAGACTGCCCAACTCGAAAGGGAATGCAATGTGTAGATTTGGTCAAGCGATCAACGAATACCCAAATTGCGTCATTCCCCTTGGGTGTGCGGGGTAGCCCAGTCACAAAATCCATCGTCACGTGTTGCTATTTCCATTCAGGAATGGGGAGAGGCTACAATAGACCTGCAACTCTTTGGTGTTCGGCCTTCACCTGTTGACAAACCAAGCACGATGCCACACTTCTGGCTATACTGCACTTCATCCCATGCCTCCAGTAATGCTGTCGCAGGCCACGGTACATCTTTGTCTCTCCTGGATGAATTGAATAGGGGGAACTATGGGCCTCTTTAAGCAATTCCTCTCGAATAGCACCAGTCGGCACACATAGCCGAGTACCAAATCTAAGAGAGCCATCTTCGTGAATGTGGAAGTCAGTCCGAAGTCTGGCCTCTACCTGTTCTTGGATCCTCCTCAACTTTTCACGTCCTGACTATGCAGCCTTGATCCGGTCTACCAGATCGGACTGGACCTGCAAGTTCAACATGACTGCCTTGATGCCCAGAAGAACGACTTCTATCTCCATCTGTCACAAGGCCCACTGGAGCTGAGGCTGAGAGGTCAACATCATCACAGCTGGATATCTACTGAGTGCATCAGGGACCACGTTCACCTTCCCAGGGTGATACTGGAGATCGATATCATATTCTGCCATCAGCTCAAGCCACCGAAGTTGTCTCATGTTGAGCTCCTTCTGGGTGAACACATACTTCAAACTCTTGTGATTGGTGTACACCTTGACATGCTCCCCTAGTAAAAAGTATCTCCACAGCTTTAAGGCAAAAATCACGGCTGCCAGCTCCAAGTCATGTGTAGGGTAGTTTAGGTCATGCACCTTCGGAAGTCTAGAGGCATAAGCTACAACATGACCATGCTGATGTAGGACACATCCAAGCCTTTTACCAGAAGCATCACAGAAAATCTCAAATCCTCCAGAACGGTCTGGAATCGTCAGAACTGGCGCAGTAGTCAACCCTCTCTTCAACTCCTCAATTGCATGCTGACATTTCTCAGACCAGACATAAGCAACATCCTTTTTAGTTAAGTGAGTAAGTGTTGCCGCAATCTTGGAGAAATCCTTGATGAACTTCCTGTAATAGCCAGCCAATCCCAAGAAGCTCCAAATCTCTGAAACTGATCTGGGAACATGCCATTTTTCCACTACAGCCACCTTTTCTGGATCAACTGATATGCCATCTCCCGACACTATGTGCCCCAGAAAAGCCACTTTAGATAACCAAAACTGGCACTTACTATATTTGGCATATAATTGATGCTGCCTCAAGGTCTCTAGAACAATCCTCAGATGCTCTGCATATTCTTCCTCATCCTAGGAATATATCAGGATATCATCAATAAAGACTACCACGAACTTGTCCAAATAGTCAAAGAATACCTGATTCATTAATCTCATAAAAGTAACTGGATCATTGGTCACACTGAAGGACATCACCAGGAACTCATAATGTCCATAATGGGTTCGAAAAGCTGTCTTCGGAACATCAGACCCCCGAACCCTAATCTGATGATAACCGCTCCGCAAATCCAACTTTGAGAAAACTTGGGATCCACAAAGCTGATCAAAGATATCATCGATGCGAGGAAGTGGGTACTTGTCCTTTATTGTCACTTGTTCAATTCCCTATAGTCAATATACATCCTCCGGGATCCATCTTTCTTATTCACCAAAAGCATTGGTGCTCCCCAAGGTGACACGCTTGGCTGTATCAACCCTCGCTTTGATAAGTCCTTTAACTGATTACGAAGCTCAGCCAGCTCAGGTGGTGCCATCCGATAAGGAGCCTTCGCAATGGGTTGCGTGCCTGGTATTAAATAAATGGTGAACTCCAATGATCGATCATGAGGAAGTCCATAAATGTCATCAGGAAAGACATCAGAAAAGTCTCGTACAACCCTGGGTAAGACTGGCTCTGCCTCCATGGCCATCGCCAACACTTCTGCTTCCACTGGTGTTGCTCTGAATCTTACAGGTTCTAATGTGCAACTTCCACTTCTGAACTCAAATTTTGGATGATCAGGAATCTGGAAGACTACCCTCCTTAATTTACAGCCAATAGTGGCACAAAACATCGCTAACCAGTCCATACCAAACACCGCTTCAAAGGTGGGTATCTCAATCACTAGGAAGTCAGCATATAACTTTCGACCACAAATTTCCACTGGACAACAACGGAGTCCTGAAGTACTCCTAATCACACCACCCCCTGTATGAATATTCCAACTGACAGTGAAGGAGTCTATTGGTATAACATGTTTGTTCACAAATTGTCGGGACAGAAAACAAGCGAAGCCCCAGAATCAAAAAGTGCTAATGCAGGAAAAGATGCCACTTTAACCATACCTAAAAGCTGACAAGGAAATCAAACCAACGTCTATCATAACTAAGCAACAAGTGATATAATGTAAGGTAAAGAGAGGGTTAGAACCATACCAGTGATAACCTGGCCTGAGTTTTCTGCCTCTACTGCTGTCATCGTGAAAGCCTGGGGCTTTGGAGCAGAGTTTGTCTTCTTGTAGGATTGTCGCTGAGGAGGCAAGAAAGGTCCTCTAGGAGCTGGTGTGCCTGGTCCAGCTGGCGCTGGAAGGGAAAGCTGCTGCGGACCAGGTGGAAGAGCTCGCTGCTGCATCGGTCTAGAAGTCACAGGTGCTACTGGGGCCGGGTAGGCACACTGCTGCGGGCAGAACCTGCTAATGTGTCCTCGGCCACCACAAGCGAAGCACTGTCTAGCCCAAGTCCTACACTCCTTCTGCTCATGACCAGGCTTGCCATAGAATTGACATGTCAGATGTCTCTGTGTCACTGCAGGGGCTCCTGACCTCTTGAACTGGGCCATTTGTACTGGCCGAGATAATGCATTCTGTGATCCTGAGGGTCGTCTATCGCCTGTAGGCATTTTCCCTTTGCTCCGCAAGTAGATCTCATATAGTCTTGCTGCTGATTTGGGTTCAATATTGCGTATTTAACCCCCCACTTAGCCCTATTTTGTGCTCATTTGATGCTAGATTTATCTCTAATTCATACGTATTTTCTACACATTTATTTATTAGAGAAAACACACTATTTGAGCACAAAACAGCATTTAACGACGTATTTCTGCACATTTTATATTTTTCCTAGCATCGTCTCGATCTCACGATTCCAACGACTATTTATTTGTATTCTTCTGAGATCTGTGCTAATTACTGTGTATTTTTGAATGCAGAATACTATTTAAATGGGGAAATACGCAAATAAATACGTATATACGGTCGGCGCACGAATCTTGGCGGCCACGTGGCAGCAATCTGGCCGTTCCCGCTCAATCGGACGGCAGCTGGCGATTCCAACTACGGGGGCGACGTGGCACTTCCCTAAGCGTTCGATTCCGATCGAACGACGGACAAGCCGCCTGCTCGGAATCAAATCAGCGGAAGCGGGGCGACCAAATGCGGGACACGTGGCTCAATCACGGCCGCGAGATCTTCATCCGACGGCCAGAAGTGGAACGCATTGCAACGGCGGCGTGGCATCATCGTGGCCGTTGGATCACGATCCAACGGCCCGCTCGCGAGATCAGACGACGCAGGCGGCGCGATTCCAAGCGCCACGTGGCGTGCCCTGGTCGAATCCCGCATTTTTGAAAGTTGATCGGACGGCCAAGGGTTGATCCGATCCAGATCTGCGGCGTGGATTGATTCGGGCGCGAATTTGAAGCGGGTTTTGAACCCGATAGCACAGTAAACCCGCAATGATTTATATTTAAGGTATTTTAGGGTTTTTTGAGCGTATGCAACCAGATTGGGGCGTATTTTGAGCGTATTGGAGGCTCTAGGAGCCGTATTCTCCCCCTGAAAAATTCTGTAAAATTCCAGAGGCTTGTTTTATTATTTTCAGAGAGTTTGAAGTCTTTTCAAGGAGAATTGGTGATATTTTCTTCAACTTCTATCTCGTATTTTGGTGTTTTCTATTGTATTTTGCCATGAACTTGAAGTATTTGGCTATGAAACTTGTTTATTTTTGCATGATGTGTAGCTAAATCTCTGTTGTGCATGGTATGGAGTAGTTAGGGGATATTATTTGTGTTAGTTTGGTTGTATTCCTTGTGCTAAATCGTTAAACGTCGCTAAAATTGTAATCTTTGTCCGTAAATCGACTTTTTTAGATTCCAAAAGAATTAATTAAGTTGATGATCGCGAGTTTTGATCTCCCCAAAAGGGAGTTTCATACCGTAGTTTTGATCTCTCCAAAAGAGAGTTTCACATCGTATTATAGCTTTAGCGACGATCTTTTTGAATATTTTGCTTGAACCCCCAAAAGGGCATATTCCGATGAATTGCTCCCAAAAGGAGAATTCATTGTGTTATACCTATCAACCAAATTAATACGAATCGTTGACCCTAACGAACCCATACCATGTGCATACTCTTTATAGGTATTTTCGTACACGTATTTTTCTTTGTTCATATCGTTCACGTGTTCACATCACCATCACCGTCATCATTTGTGAAGTGGTTAGTCTCTTTCCGATAGATTTCTATTTGATTTGAATTGTGGTTGCAACAGATTTCTTCCCGTGGATTCGACATCTGGACTCCCATATTTTACTACTTGTACGGACTCTTGCACTTGAGAGAGAGCACCTTTCGGAGCCCACCAATTTTTTGGCGCCGTTGCCGGGGAGGAATGGTTTGTGACTACGGTTTATTTCATTTAGAGGACCTTCGGTGAGATCTTTCCACTTTACTGTACATAAACTTTTATTTATTTTAATTTTTTTTGAAATGGAATATATGAACTTCTATTGCACAAACAATCTTTATGATGCACGATATGCTAATGCACACAAACATAGAATGGAGAAGCTCAAAATTGTTAATTTTAATCAAACTGACTGTGAAACTTTCTTTCAGGCCTGGAGGAGGTTCACAGACATTATATCGAGCTATCCGCAGCATGGGTACACAAATGAAGAGCTTATGGCGTTCTTCCTAGATGGACTACAACCGCAGCTGCAGGAATTATTGGGAGGCATGACGCCGACAGTGGCGTGGGAATACATGGAGTCTCTGCAAGAAAACGAAGAAACCGTGGAAGAGATTTCAGAGAGCGATTCAATGGAGCCTTCGTGCCTCGATCAAGAAGAGCAAAGCGTAGACGTACCTTTGCAATCCTTGAAAGAGGAAGCTTACCAGACTATTCAGACACAGGAGGCCACATCCCATCAATTCCAGGAGAATTTCCTTGCTCGGAGTCGGCAGATTCAAAAATCCATTGAAAATCTTAATTTGATTACCGCTTGCTTAGAAGAAGGTAATGCTTTTGAAACTCGATTTCAAGAATCTAATACGAGTTCATCTTCTATTGCAGGAATACCGAGCGAGGACACGAATATAAATATCCACATGGCAGGAAGTGTGTGCAAAAGAGAGGACGAGCTAGCAATTTTGGATGAACGAGAGGAGGAGACAGCTAGGGACAAGGGTTTTGAGATTATCGCCATGGAGTCAGAACCATGCCCTCCTCCAGTTTTGTCCCAAAATCATTTACCCCTCTCCCCATTGATCGAGCATCGTACAGAGAGTAGTGCAAATCTTTCAGGGAGTAGTCGTCAACTTATTTTAATTTCTTTCACTTATTTTGATGACTACATTTGGAATAATTTTATTTCGAAGAATTTTAAACTAAAATGGATTGACGTGACTCATCTCTTGCAGGATATAGGTGGACATCTTATAGAGATGCTGGGAGTCACGTTGCTGGGATACACTTTAGTCGTTGGAGGAAGAATAATCGCCGAGGAGCGCAAGGAGCAAATTGAACAACTTCCTCCACCATCAAAGATTCGGGATCCGCCATTTGATCACGGTGTGTTCTTTCCAGTAGTGTAGTTTTTATATGCTTTCTAGGTTGCTTGCTTGAATAAACTCGTACCTCTTCCGACATTGAGGACAATGTCCATCTTTAGTTGGGGGGTGTGTTTGAGACCTTAGGATTTTTTTTTGAGAAGAATAAATCACCAAATCTCATCATTTTAAAACTCATTCATATGCCTCTAATGCGGATGATTATACATTACTTGTGTTCTAAAAATTGTTTATGGCTTGATTAATTATTTTTCCTTCATGGAATTGCCGTTAATATGCTATTCATGAAAATTTTCAATTTCCATGATTAATATCTCGAAATAGTTTGAATTGATTTCATGCATGCTAATGTGATGGAAAAAGCTTAAGTATACACGATTTTTAAGAATAGTCTTCAAGTTGAAGAGGAATGTGGCCATGGTTATTAATGTTTATGTTCGAAAGAATGGGTTTTGAGTTGCTTACAAGAAAAAAAGAAAAGAAAGAAAGAAATGAAAAGAAAAATGATGAAAAATGCATGCATATGTATGTCACTAATAAATAACTTGGTTGGTTCGAGTAGTACAGTCCGAGGGGTCCTTTTTGGCCTAATGCCCTATTATCGTCTGATTTGGGAGCCATTGACCGGAACCTCACTCATTTGATGGAGCGATCCAAGTTATACTTTTTTCTGCGAATGTTGCTTGATGCACGTTACGAGAAACGAATAAAAGAAAAGAAATGGTGAATATACTAAGCAACTTCAATACCCATGTCTTGAATGATTATTTTGATAGGCCAATTCCTTGGAAACAAGAAAACTAGAGAAAAACGACGTGTTATACTTTCGCTTGCGCAAAACGATGCTTGTATGTTATTTATTCATACTAAATTAGAGAAAATTTCATGTGATTGATTTTGTTCATGTATGTGTATATTGATGGTCAAGATCATGTTGGAATGCGAATTATTAAGCCATGCCATGAGCAATTTGAAAGAACTTATTGTTTTATTACTCATCCGTATTTATCGCTATTTTTGCTAGAGACTAGCAAATCGCTAGTTGGGGGGTGTGATTTGGGTTCAATATTGCGTATTTAACCCCCCACTTAGCCCTATTTTGTGCTCATTTGATGCTAGATTTATCTCTAATTCATACGTATTTTCTACACATTTATTTATGAGAGAAAACACACTATTTGAGCACAAAACAGCATTTAACGACGTATTTCTGCACATTTTATATTTTTCCTAGCATCGTCTCGATCTCACGATTCCAACGACTATTTATTTGTATTCTTCTGAGATCTGTGCTAATTACTGTGTATTTTTGAATGCAGAATACTATTTAAATGGGGAAATACGCAAATAAATACGTATATACGGTCGGCGCACGAATCTTGGCGGCCACGTGGCAGCAATCTGGCCGTTCCCGCTCAATCGGACGGCAGCTGGCGATTCCAACTACGGGGGCGACGTGGCACTTCCCTAAGCGTTCGATTCCGATCGAACGACGGACAAGCCGCCTGCTCGGAATCAAATCAGCGGAAGCGGGGCGACCAAATGCGGGCCACGTGGCTCAATCACGGCCGCGAGATCTTCATCCGACGGCCAGAAGTGGAACGCATTGCAACGGCGGCGTGGCATCATCGTGGCCGTTGGATCACGATCCAACGGCCCGCTCGCGAGATCAGACGACGCAGGCGGCGCGATTCCAAGCGCCACGTGGCGTGCCCTGGTCGAATCCCGCATTTTTGAAAGTTGATCGGACGGCCAAGGGTTGATCCGATCCAGATCTGCGGCGTGGATTGATTCGGGCGTGAATTTGAAGCGGGTTTTGAACCCGATAGCACAGTAAACCCGCAATGATTTATATTTAAGGTATTTTAGGGGTTTTTGAGCGTATGCAACCAGATTGGGGCGTATTTTGAGCGTATTGGAGGCTCTAGGAGCCGTATTCTCCCCCTGAAAAATTCTGTAAAATTCCAGAGGCTTGTTTTATTATTTTCAGAGAGTTTGAAGTCTTTTCAAGGAGAATTGGTGATATTTTCTTCAACTTCTATCTTGTATTTTGGTGTTTTCTATTGTATTTTGCCATGAACTTGAAGTATTTGGCTATGAAACTTGTTTATTTTTGCATGATGTGTAGCTAAATCTCTGTTGTGCATGGTATGGAGTAGTTAGGGGATATTATTTGTGTTAGTTTGGTTGTATTCCTTGTGCTAAATCGTTAAACGTCGCTAAAATTGTAATCTTTGTCCGTAAATCGACTTTTTTAGATTCCAAAAGAATTAATTAAGTTGATGATCGCCCCAAAAGGGTGAGTTTTGATCTCCCCAAAAGGGAGTTTCATATTGTAGTTTTGATCTCTCCAAAAGAGAGTTTCATATCGTATTATAGCTTTAGCGACGATCTTTTTGAATATTTTGCTTGAACCCCCAAAAGGGCATCTTCCGATGAATTGCTCCCAAAAGGAGAATTCATTGTGTTATACCTATCAACCAAATTAATACGAATCGTTGACCCTAACGAACCCATACCATGTGCATACTCTTTATAGGTATTTTCGTACACGTATTTTTCTTTGTTCATATCGTTCACGTGTTCACATCACCATCACCGTCATCATTTGTGAAGTGGTTAGTCTCTTTCCGATAGATTTCTATTTGATTTGAATTGTGGTTGCAACAGATTTCTTCCCGTGGATTCGACATCTGGACTCCCAGATTTTACTACTTGTACGGACTCTTGCACTTGAGAGAGAGCACCTTTCGGAGCCCACCAGCTGCCTCAAGCACATCCTCCTGTGTAGCCAGTTTCTATGTATACATCGCCCCCTATACTCTGGATCCAGTCCCATACGGAAGCGTCGAGCTCGGGTGGCAGTAGTCGCAACAAGCTCCGGGGCAAACTTGCTCAGCAAGGAAAACTCGACGTCATACTCATCCATGCTCCACCGGCCCTGAGTCTACTGCTCAAAACATTGTTTGAGCTCATCCTTTGCAGTCTCTGGAAGGAAATTAGACTCAAAACGCTCCTTGAAGATCTTCCAAGAGATAGGACCTGCCAGATGCCGCTCCTGGACATCCCACCAATCTCTGGCCTGATGTGTCAACTGTCTTTTTGCTGCATCAACCCAACTATCCAATGGAAATCCAACAGCTGTGAGATCATCCTCTATGCGCCGTAACCACTCATTGACCTCTAATGCAGTCTCCTTGCCAGAAAAAGTCCTCGGCTTCATTGCCCTAAACTGCTTGAAGCCTGGGATCTTCTGACCCTACATCTTGGCAAGCATCTCAGCCTACTGACCCAGACTCGCCTGGAAACCCAGCAAAATCTTCTCCATAAAAGAGGGCTCAGCGTGCTCCATCTCCGATGAAGATATCCCGTTTCCACTGTCCATTCTGCAGAGAAAGAGGGCATCACAAGTGGAATTAGTACCATATGTGATGGCATTAAAGTGTATTGGATGTATCATCCTTTCGTATATCACAGTGTGAGCTGACCTGCATGGGCCACCACTAAACCTGTCACGCCCCATTCCCACAAATCTTTGTAAGGCAACACAAGCCGTAGGAAGGGAGGATGGAACTTGACAAGCCGCGGTTTTACATCGAGCGTGAATAGGGAAACACGATAAGCAGGCCACTGCGAATGCTGTGATCATACATCACCTATATATAAAGGAAAGAAGCAACACATACTGCCATCACAGAGAGTACATATCCACAGAACTACATAACCAAAGAGCGTACTACACACCAGTATCAAGTACAAAGTGAACTGACTCCAGTACATACATGAGAAGTACTACAAGCCACCAACATATACCACAGCTACAAAAGACAACTCGCTCACCACTCAACCAACCTCACACTACACGACACATCCCAAAAAGAGTGGTGTCCCCAAGTCAAAATTCACGTCTAAGGAATCTCCTGAGGGATATTTTGCTCTGGTATCACCTGCTCAAGACCTGAAAAGTAAATTGAGCACGTCAAACGTGCCTAGTAAGAAACTAACTAGGGTAGTGGAAAATCATTTAAAGGTTATGAGTGTAAAAACAACAGGAGTACCGGCAACCGAGGTAAAGAGTACATCACACAAATGAACAACAACAACGCACATGAAATTTATTAGTTAGCAGATGTTAGTGACTCTTTGGAAGTCTGGGTATCACCCAAAGATAAGGGCATGGACCTCACCCCAAATTTGGGGTGAATTTAGCACACGACGCAGTGGACACGTGCACTGTACGCCGGGCCTCTCAGATCCCCCGTCCCTGGCAGGAGTGAGGCTCTCCGCATAATAACACAACCTCCGTATGTCCCCTCCACTTCTGGTAAAGGCGAGTGGGAAATAAATATCACATATCACATAGCTCTTTCCCCAACTTCTCAGTCCAACCCCTTATAGTTAAGTTATACACAAACTTCCCCATCCCAATACTTGGATGTTCACCCGCCTTAGAGCAGATCGAGACATCCCAGTTAACATGTCATATGTGATAATATTCAATGGCCATACACAAGTTCACAAATGTAATACATGACACAACATTTTAATGGCCATTTTCCAAGTTCTTCAATTTCACATTCATTTGTGTATTTTAACATACATATAGCGGCTGTCATGCAAATGAAAAGTGACACACCATCAATTTTAGTAACAAATCTCATAATTAAACTTTCTTAAATATATCAACAACATTCATGCATGTTAAAATGGAAAATTTAACAACAATCAAAATTTTAACTTCACCCAAAACAGTTCAACTTGCTGAAATTTGCAGGAACAGCTACAAAGTCATCACATTTAATCAATTTCTCTTATGAATTTGACATAACTCACTGAATGAAAGTTGGATATATACAAGTCCTGAGTTCGCCCATAAAATTTCATGTAGAAATGTGAACTAGGCAATTTATAGTGATTTATTTGGTGCATCATGTTTAGACTATTTTTCAGACAGAATTCTTGGTCTGCATTAAAATCCAATTTTAGGCATGTTAGAGACAGAATTTCGAAACATGAGCACTGTGATGAATTTATAGATAAACTTGTTAACTTTCCAACAAAACCAAGATCAGCAAAATCCATAGATTGTGCAGGTAATAAACCTCAGTTTTCTAAACTGTGTCAAGTTTGACAGATTTCCAGACAAGTTGCACACACTGAATTTTTACTCCTATTTATTGAACCCAACATATGACAAATTTTATATGAATTTGTGGTAGGATGTCAAGATATATAACCACATATTTTTTTTTCAGAAAGTAAATCAAACTACAGAGATCAAAATTGAGGTAGAAACACACATACAGAATTTCTGTATTTTAGGAGAGCTTGATTTGCTAGGAAAAACAAGGAAATATTGAATCTTTTGGGCTATTACAAAAATAATACAAGAAATCAAGAACATAAACAATATAAATAACATCCTAACATTCTCATATCCCTAAATTAAAATCCCTTAACACAAGTTAGAATCCTACCTCAATGAATCCCCTTTTTCTCTCTCTTCTCTTTCTCTTTTTTCACCTTTCTTTCTCCTTGTAAAGCTAGGGTTTCCTTGAACTTTTGGAAGGAAAATTAGGGTTTTTGGGAGGTTTGATAAAATGAAAAGGGGAGTGGGAGAGTTCGGCCAACCTTGGGGAGGAGAGGGATGAAAATAGAAATGAGAAGAAAAGAGAAGAAAGTGAAAGAAGAGAATAGAATTTTCCATGAAAATATCTTGCACTAGACTCCTCTTAGGATAAGCATGCATAGGCTAAAATGACCTTAATACCCTTCCAAAATTACCCCTCAACTTTCAAGTATTTACAAGTTTGCCATTACTTTATGCACATATAACTTTAGTGTATACGCACAGCAGCTTTAGTCCAAATGACCGTTTTGCCCCTGACCTTTTCAAAAATTTACGGGTGTGCCACTAAATCCATCCCTTTTCACACTGGCCCCTCACACACTAACCAACTCTTTCAAAATTTACAAGTATGACATTACTTTACACACACACCTTTACTCTACACACACTTCCACCCACATTGCCTAATGACCAACATGACCCTACACTTTTCACGGAATTACACGACTGCCACTAGCCATAAACATGCCATATCATCTCTTACCTACTCCTCATACTCCCTCTACTCGTGTATAGGGGACCACCGTATCAGTCGCCGTATAGGGCTAAACAGGCCATGACAGAGACATCAGGGATAAGCTCCGGATCGCTCAAGATCGTTTCAAGCATTAGGCAGATGCCAAGAGACGACCTTTGGAGTTTCAGCCGGGAGATCATGTATTTTTGAATATTTCTCCGAACCGCGGAGTCATTCATTTCGGGAAGAAGGGAAAGCTGAGTCCGATGTATATTGGACCATTTGACGTGCTGGAGCGTGTGGGAGCAGTGGCATATCGCCTTGCTCTACCACCATCTTTGGGGGGAGTTCACAACGTGTTCCACGTATCTCAGCTATGTCGATACGTCAGTGACCCATCGCACACTGTGGACTTTTCAGAGATCACGGTCCGACCGGACCTGACTTATGAGCAGCAGCCAGTGCAGATTTTGGACTGTCGACAGAAGCAGTTGAGGAACAATGTAGTCGACCTAATGAGAGTGATGTGGCGTCACGGATCGCCAGGAGATTCCACCTGGGAGAGAGAATATGAGATGATAGAGCGCTACCCTCATTTGTTTCCTGAGCAATAGCTGTTAGAAATTCCGAGGGCGGAATTTTTCTTAAGGTGGGTAGAATATAATGGCCAGTATTTGTATTTTTGCAGCTTAGTAGTTTTCCCTCTTAGTCGTATTTTTTTCCTTCTTTTGCGTGCCCGTTATATTAAATGCGTATCGGTATTTTTTTGTAGCTTAGCGTACCCATCTTCTGTATTTGTGTGAATAAGTGTCCTTACGCGTTAACCGCACAAATTTTTTTCTATAATACTTTCATTTCAAAATTTTAAAAATTTAAATTCTAAATTATTTCCTAATTTGTATATGAGACTTTTTCTCATATTTTCATTAATACCAAATCCCACCCCTAATTGCTATTAACTTTTTTGTTCCCTTCCATATCAAAACAAATTTTTTGAAAACTTTCCTATATTATAATTCTAACCTTAGTTATGGGCATCACTCTTGCCCATATTCACGTATAAGCATGTGAGCCTACCAAATTTGTATCTAAATCTACCCTAGCTTTCCTTTCTCTCTCCTACCCTATTTTCACTACCTAGGGTTTCACTTTGTTTCAGCTGCACAAACTTTGAGCCTGGTATTTTTTTTCGAAACCCTAGTTTAGCAACCCTACACCCACGCACAACACGTCCTCCTCCGGCCTCTCCCCCTTTGACAGGCCACCGACCATCACCCGCACACGCTTCGGGCACCTCCACGCAAACAGCAGCCGCCAGCCATCATCCCTTTCTCCGGCCATCACCCACGCAAACACCGCAGCCGTCGGCATCTTCTCGTTTCCCCTGCTGTCCATGCACCAATACAGTAGGCCCACCCCCTCTCTCATCTGATGTGTCCTCGACCTGCAGCCCACGCAACCCTCGCTGCCGGCCACCCTTCTTACAGCACCTCCGCGCATGCAACCCTCGCACCGCCTATAGCCCCATCTGCCCTCCTCGCATCCATGCACACGCAGAAGGTCACCGGACCCCCTCAGGCTGCCGCCGGACCCCTCTCACAACGGCAGCCCCCTCTGGCCTTAAACCCCACGCACGAGAACCCCAGCCACCTGTAGCCCGCTCCCCGCTCCCCTCGTTTCATCCCCAAGGCCGAACAGCCCAGGCCTCTCCCCTTGCTGCTGTCCCTATCCACGTCACGGCCGTCGTCCCCTCCGACGTCCAGATCTGCCGCACGCCTTGCAGCCGTTGCCGCTGTTCGCTGCTTCGCTGTCGCAAGACAACGTAGCCGCTGCGCCTCCCCGTAGACGTTGTTTCGCTGTGCTACCTGTAGCCAAAACAATCCCGATGCGACTTCCTTACTGCGCTACTCGCAGTTGAGGAACCGGAGACGACGAGATCTAGCACTGTTTTCAGATCCGACGTCGAACCCGTACGTGTTCGTCGTACTAGGTTGTAACAACTAGGGCCAACAATCGGACTATTTTGACTATGCACATAGGATAGAATCATCGTAGAGAACACTAGAATAGGTTTGATCGTAAGAACTTGTGATTTGAGATTGCCATGATAGCCACGTTAAATTTTAGAAACATACCATAATAGGACTTCCAAAAACGCGACCTGACACCGTCCCATTTAACTTGTTACAGCGGACCATAACCGACACAGTACACGTGACGAGGCGCTCCCGACGGACGTACTTCTCGCCACTTCAGGCAAGTGTGTTCACTTGCGTATTTACGGCCACGTTAGGCCATTTACTCTTTAAAATGGTAAATTGTTAAACAAGAGAACCAGACGTGAAATGATAGCATCTGGTACACCCACACGACAGCCTAGACTTAACGACGAAGTCTAGGCATAAACTGCTATAACTATCATGCTAGGAACTATCTGTGTGTGTGCGTGCGCGTGTGGACCCTCTAGAATGAAAAGAACATACATTACTCTTGTCATGCCATGTAACATCATTCATGAAATGTTTATACACAACCTGCGAGGAATAGGACACTCTCCAAGTTAGAGAGAGTGATCCCTTGTCTGGAATACACAACCTGCGGGGAATATGGCACTCTTCAAGTTAGAGAGAGTGATCCCTTGTCTGGAATACACAACCTACAGGGAATATGGCACTCTCCAAGACAGAGAGAGTGATCCCTTGTCTGGTCTTGTCTTGTGCACGGGTTTAGAGTAGGGTTGAGCGGTCGCACGGTTTAGAGGGTTTAGCAGCCCTTTATCCGTAAGGCGTGAACCCTCTTGACACGCACGTCTCGTCTTGTCTTGTCACGTAGCCGGTAGCACACAATACGGCCATTGTCATGTCATGTTTACTTTCCTGCATAGTTTTTACTTTCCTTCCATACTATAAAATGTCATGCTGCTGCATCTTATAACATGTCATTTAAATATCTGTCTTTTAATTACATACACCTTGCAGTAGAGTTTCCTTACCTTTACTTGACTCTGACTGACATACAACTCCTTTCTCTTGGGTGTTTGTATGTCAGGTACCGAGACAGAGTTCGTAGACCAGGAGGTAGTATCTGAGGACATGGGCTAGGAGGACGTCGTTCAAGAGTACGATTCGGACGAGGACCAGTCCTAGAGTTCTCCGTCTGTTACTGATTTGGAGTTACAGCTTTTTAGTTGGGTGCGTGGCACCATTTTTCTTTCTGTCTAAGGTTGGGTGTGTAGCACCATTAGTTTCTTTTTAGTTGTAGCCATGCGAGGCTTTCTTTTCAGACTTCTTGTAATTGTTGGATTATTATTTTAATGAATGAATGTTGTTTCCTTTCAGTCATTTTATTCTTCTAAACTTTAAATGCAAGAACCTGTACTTCGTTTGGTGTACCCCTACAGACGCTTATTGGGTCCGAGCTTCACAGCTCTGGCCCATGCGGCTCTTCGCCACGTCCTCGCTCTCGTATTATGGGAAGCGGGGCATGACAGTTAGAGCTAGGACCCCATTGTAGTTGTACAGAAGGAACTTATTAATGCTAGTATTTGCTTGGGGGCTTGAGTATGTCGTTGATGCGAACAAACCAGGGTAAATCTGCTGGGTATTTTGTGCTTACATTTTATCTACACTGCTTGTGTTTTAACTGCGTGTGATTTCTCGTGGGTTGCACGAGAATTTTTTATTAGCCTATTCACCCCCTCTAGGTTAGGATCCAGATCCAATAGTAGAAGGGTGGTGGCCGTCAGCTGCTAGACCCCCACAGAGACCAAAGGGGGCGACAGCGGCCACGACCGTTGTCACTCCGTTTTTTTCCTTTCTAAAAAACCTTAGTCGGCCGCGCCTCCATGTGTTGGCCCACCAGTCCCCGTAAATAAAAAAATATATTTTTAAAAACAAAGGGCCCAGCGAGCCTCGACCCGTGACTGTCTGCGGGCTGCAGCCCGCGAAAGAAAACAATAAATATTATTTATTTATTTAATGGGGCTGGCCTGATTTTGCTTTTCGGCATGTTTAGGTGTTTTAACACAAATGTAATATTTTTACGAATGAAATAAATGGTCTAGGTATATATTTTTCCCATTAAGGATATTTTTTGTGTTAAAATTTTGGGTTCAATTTAAATTCAAATTTTTTGCATGGTTGATTATATATTTCGAAATAGATTAATTGAAACAACAACCTACCACACTGGGCTCTCTTGTGAAAATTGTTTTTATTTCGAAATATAAAAGGTTGTGAGCATACTTTTATATGAAATTTTTGCTTCAAATTTGGATTTAAATAAAAGTGGGAATTGTAACCCCCGCTCCCCTGATGCCGTCACAATTGAAACAAATGTATGCAGGTTTTGCAGGGGCAAGTGAAGTCAATGTTGAGCAGTGCAGAAAGAATGGAAATACTCATAACAAAGCAGGTAAGAACAGTAAAAACTACACTACAATTGAAATGTAAATACTCACCTTCACCTCAGCTAGCTCAGGTCTCCGAAGTCATGCGTCGGAAGATCTGACTCCTCGTGCTCAGGCGCCTCTGTAAGATCATGTGCCTCACCTGGTGGGCAACATAAATCGCACCACAGCTCAATAGAGTAGACAATATCAACCAAGAGACAAAAATGATAACAGTGCACAATAGGAGATATATGCAACAGTTATAAAGGGACGGTACAAAGAAGTAAGAAGGTATGATTATAAAAGTCCACACACTACTGTAAAGTGGTACTCACTAAAGTGAACCAATTATATGTCGTGATTTATGAAGGAGAGTACGGTGTGCAACACGAAAACCTTCTTGAGACCGCAAGGGTGCTACCCGGGCTGAGTAATGTTGGATACAACATGTGTTGAATTCAAAGATCGATGACTTCGTGTTTGATGATAACAAACGTGTGTGAATGTTCTAATGTGTGTGTTAAGTGTTTTCAGGAGTGGCACGTTTGTAAATCTTCAAAGCGATGACTAAGTCAATTGATGGAGGAATTGCTATTCACATAGCAAATTGAAAGATGGAGAAATTGCTATTCATATAGCAACTTGGACTTGGTCAAATAGATGGTGACTATAGCTACAAATATTGGACCAAGTCAAATTAGAGAGGATCTTATTCAAATCAATTTAATATTGATTCAAATCCCCATTGCCATTCAAATCCTATTCCAATATGGAGAGATATGGAGTATGTTTTTCAAATCTCCTTTTGATTGATTCAAATCAATTAAAGATTCTATCAAATCTCCTATCCTATTTACATCCAAATCCTAATGCCAAGCAAATAGGAGACTTGGTCAAAGATAGAGAGATATGGAGAATCTCATGCAAATCAAAGGTGATTAAATAAGATCTAATTCAAATCCTATAGCTACACAAATTGAATTCCATAGCCATTTATATTCAAACTCCATATCCAAAAAGATTCATTCAAACCCTAATCAAATTAGGATTCCTTTCAATCTCCATCAAATATGGGATTCTAATTGATTCTATTATATCCCATCCTATCTTATATAAACCCATATTCAAAGAGAGAGATTTTGAGAGAGAGAGACAACCAAAGAAATTCGGTCACAACCCTAGAGGAAAGCTTCATGGCTGCAACTTTGCAAGGAGCTCTACGGACAACGCTAAAAAGTGCATAACTTTCTCCACAAAGCTCGGATCGACGAACCGTTTGCGTCAGGACGATCACAACTCAGTGCTCTACAACATTGTGATATTTTTTGATTTTAATCTCTGTATTAAATCAGTGGTATTTATTTTAGCATGAGTTGTATTCTGAATAGCTTCATATATTTTATCAACTTCCTCTAGGCACATCTCCACCTTGCGCAAGATATCAAGGAAGCAAACTTCATTTTCCCAAGATCCATCTTCCCTAATAGCCGCAATCATACCTATATCTTCTCCATTACCTCATTGACCCAAGGCCATAAGCTTCTCCCATAGCCGAAATATCTCCAAGAACAAAGCTCACATCTTGCGCAATATACCAAGGCAAAAGTGCATCGCACTCCCTCATCTTCTCCAAGCCAAAAGAGCCCAAGCTTCATAGAACATCACATTGCTCAAGACACCAAAGAAGCCAACCCTCCATCATGCACAAGTTGCCATTGACGAGAAGAGAACCATAGCCGCAAGTTGCCATTGACGAGAAGAGACCCATTGCCACAAGTTGCCATTGAATAGGAGAGACTATAGCTGCAAGTTGTAGCACCCAAACACCAAGAGGAGGCGGCTAAAACATCAAGGAATGTCTGCACGTGGACTGCTAAAGCAAACAATGGGCTATGCATGCACTGTAGGGTTCTACGCATGCACTGTAGGATTCAGTCCACGCACTGTTGGGTTCAGTCCACGCACTGCTGCTGCACCATCAAGATAAGGCCGCAATATTCAAAGAGGAGCCAAAGGAGAGCGGCAACTTGAGTAGCAGACGAGATGAGACATCTACATCTTGCCAGACGAGAACTGGCCCAAGTCGATTGACAGAGACGACTACGCCTACACATTGAGATTCTCTAAACTCTTTACTATTATTTGTGTGTAGTAGTAACGATCTCTGCAGGGAAAACTTTACCACTTTTGTGTTCTTTTGGGACTTGTTTAGTCTGGGACTAGACAAGAGGGTCTTGACAGTGGGACTTGTCAAGATAGAGCATTTACTAGGTTGATAGTGTTCTGCACTCGGGGAGTATGGTATGTTCTAGGTGGGGGCAGGGAGCTCAGGACCCATTGTAGTTGTACAGAAGGAACATATTAATGCTTGTATTTGCTTGAGGGCTGGAGTAGGTCGTGGGACGACCGAACCAGGATATATCTACGTGTATTCTGTGATTGCTTCATATTTACCATGCTTGTGATTATTAACTACGTGTGATTTCTCGTGGGTTACGTGAGAATTTTTTTATAAGACTATTCACCCCCTCTAGGCTTAGATCCAGATCCAACAAGTGGTATCAGAGCCAGTTTATTAGGATCTATCCTAAGATTGACCATGAACCCCATTGATAGTGCTTTTTCTGAGGGTCATTCCATATCTCGTCCACCTAGATTTAATGGTGTAGATTATGCATATTGGAAAAATAGAATGAGAATCTACCTTATATCTGTTGATTATAAAGCTTGGCAAATTGTTGAAAAAGGCTATAAGCCACATGTCATTAAAGTTGGAGATGTTGATATGCTCAAACCTGATGATAAGTGGGATGACAATGATTGGAGACTTTATGATCTTAATGCTAAAGCAATGAATGCGCTTATTTGTTCATTAGATAAATCTGAATTCAATCGCATCTCAAATTGTCAAACTGCGCAGGAAATATGGCATACATTGGAGGTGACGCACGAGGGAACGTCACAGGTGAAGGAGTCTAGACTTGCACTTCTGAGCGCAGAGTACGAGAGCTTTCACATGCTATCATCAGAGTCCATATCAGAGATGTTTGTGATGTTCACCAATATCGTCTATAAGTCTAGCTCGCTCGGTAAGGCATATTCTAGCATTGAACATGTGAGGAAAATATTAAGATCGCTGCCAAGCTCTTTCAGGCCTAAAGTCAGCGCCATCCAAGAAACGAAAGATCTATCACAGATGAGGGTGGAGGACTTGATAGGCAACCTAATGTCCCATGAGCTTGAGTTGCTGAACATTAAAGAAAGACAAAAACCTGAACCAAAGGAAAAAGATCCAAAACCATTAGCTTTTCAAGCTAGCAAGGATGACGACGATGACGAGAAGCATGCTCTTATGGTAAGACGATTTAGCAGATACATCAAGACAAAGTAAGGAAGAGCCGAGATGGCACAAAGGTTTAATCTCTCCAATAAATATAATCCTGCTAGAAATACTTCTGAACAGAATACTACTAATGATAAAGTTGAATGTTTTAAATGCAGGAGGAAGGGACATTATGCGAGGAATTGCCCACAAGAGAATGCTCAAGTTGCAAAAGAGAAAGAAAAAGCCGTAGTGCTAACATGGGACATGGATAGTGGAGATGAGCTCGAGGAGAATGAAGCACACTCCTCCCTTTGCTTAATGGCAAAGAACGATGAGGTAATATCCTATACTAAAGCAGAGCTCTTTAAGAAAATGCAAGAAGAAATTGATGATCTAGATAATACTGTTGAATGCTATAGAAATTCTTGCTTTGAATTGTAAAAAGAAAATTGCGACATGTTTGAAGAATCTAAAATTTTAAAAGAGGAACTTGTTGCATGCAAATCAACCATTGACTTGTTAAAAAGGGAAAAATCTAGCTCATCTGAAAAAGCTGCTTGTCTTTCTTGTCCTTCCTTATTGAATAATATTAGCATGCTTAAGCAAGATTTAATTAAGCTTGAAACTGAAAAGAATTATATTATTAGAGAGCTTAATGATAAATTGTGCACGCTAGATAACGAGCTTAAAAGAAAAATGGTTGAATTTGAAAAGAAGGAAGAGAAAAACAAGAAAGCTTTTATAAGTAAATGTACTTTTCTCGTGAATGAGAATGCATTGTTGAAATTCAAAGTCTCTAGTCTTGAATTGTCCATTAAGAAATTTTCCATAGGAAAACAATCTTTAGATATCATTCTTGGAAATCAATTATGGCAATAATAGATGCGGACTTGGATTTGGTTTGAAAAATGTTGAAAAGCTGAAATTTAAGAAAATTCACAATGTGCCTTCTGTTGTTAAAAATATGCATGCAAAGTGCTTTACTTGTGATAGCGTTGGTCACACATCCTATTATTGTATGTTTAGGAACACAAACATAAAGTTCAAACAAGTGTGGGTTCCTAAAACTTTGATGACTAACACTAGTGGACCTTGTTGGATTCCAAGGTCACACATGACACCTTTCATGTAGGTGAGATGGAGATTTGGCGAGGAGCAATGAATTGAAAGTCTCATTTTTAGCTTCTTAGTCAAATGGCGACACAAATGTATATTTTATTTCCCTCTTTGCATTCATTGCATACCTTCATAAATTTTTGTGTGTGCTTGATTTATTTCTTGTTTGTGTGCTTGTTTTTTTACATCCTAGTTTGCTTGAGTCATTATTTATAAAAATAAAAAAATTGAAAAAGACAAAAAGAAAAAATCGGTGCTTAATGAATATCTTTTCTCTTTGTATCATTGAAGTAGTATTATTGAATGTCATTCATATCCTTGTAGAAATCATTGTATTATTGTTATAGCTACATGCGCATGCTAAAATTCCTAAATAGCCATGACATGCTTAATGAATTGAATAACGTGATTTCTACACCTACGCTTCACTTCAACGAGTATTGAATATTGTTGCACAATTGGATAATCTCTTATGAAATGTTGGAAAGTGAATGTAGGTTGAAAATAACTGATAAATCTAAGGGATATGATGTGTATTTGCCATGGATAAAAATTGAGCACAAAAGAATTGAATATGAAACAAAAAAAGTTTGAATATTGCTCTGTATGTTAAATGGATTCAATTCATGGCAAGTATACTACCCACGAGTATCCAACATATTCTATATAGGTAATCTTTGTTGTTTTCTGTGATTCAAATCCCTTGGAGCAGTTTTTCCCAGGTGACTCGGTCGAGTAGAAGGCTACTCGGTCGAGTGGTAAACTACTCGACTGAGCAGCATGAAGACTCTGACAGACCGAGCAGGCAGAGAGTTTGGAAAGTTTGCCTTTTGGTTCGGGTGACTCCTACTCGGTCGAGTAGGAGGTTGCTCGACCGAGCAGCTGGTAGACGTTGTTTGCCCGAGCAGCCCAAGGGCATGCCGTTTGAAGAGGAATACTGACACTCGGACCGAGTAGCTAGGCTACTCGACTGAGTTGACTCGACTCCACCCAGCGACCATTCTAGGGCATATCAGCTCGACCGAGCAGGCCGAGCTGACAGTCGACTCGGGCCGAGTCAGCGCGCGCCCATGCGCGACAACGAGCGGCCTGGATGCGTTTTCTTCTATTGTTTTGGGTTTATACTTAAACCTAACTATTGTTTTAGATTAGGTTAAGCCTCTTTTCACTTTTAGAGAGTTTTGGAGAGCCTCTAGCTACCCCATTGGAGATTGGAGAGAGTTTTTGTCACGCCCCGCTTCCCTAAAATGGAGGCGAGACGTGAAAAGGCCCGCACGAGAGTGGGGCTGTGAAGCCCCAAACCCGATAAGCGTCAATAAAACATAAGCAGGTCCCTGTAACCACAACGGAACAACAATAATAACACAAGGAGAGACTGAAATAAAATCTCATATCTCACAAATTGTCCAACAAGAAAAATAAGTTCAACATCCAGAAAAGCCACCAGGCTAAAAGAAAGAGTCTAAAGGCCCAGAACAAGGCCAACCAAAAGCAACAACATAACAAAGTATAGGTGCTACGCACCGACAACACAACAACAGTCTAAGCAAAAAGGAAAACACAACAAAGACACTAGGACTGGTCCCCAGTGTCCACGTACTCCCCGACAAACACAAGCTCGGGCTCGGCGTCAGCAAACACCTCGTCCTCAACAAGGTACTCAGGCTCAAGATCTAACATGTGTCACCCAAAAGAGTAAAGGGGCACATGTCAGCAAGTCTAAAAGACTTGGGCAAGGAAACTGAAAGTAACACAACTAGCAACCTAGCAGTTTTAGTATGCATGACATGGCAGTTATACATGAGTGCACATGCATTACATGGTGAACAATAAGTACGAGAGAACAATTATCGGGACAAGACAAGAGTAGCCAAGCTACTAATCAATCTCAATCAATTCACTAATTCACGTTTCACTGTTGTTTGTAGATGTTTACGCCTTACAGCTGAACGGTTTGGCATTCACGCTGAGTGGCCGCTTAACAACTACCCCAAAACCCAGAGTTTACGCCTTACAACTGCAGTTGCTGATCAGGCAGACTCCCAGTTGAATGACCGCTTAACCCTTACCCCATCCCACACGTAAACAAGCCAGGGTCCCTGTACATGAGCCCAGCAAGTGAGCCAGGGTTGCCCCGCACGGGAGCTTGTTTCTTAGTTCACAATTCAATATCGAGCGTTGGGGTTAGCAACTCATTATGCTCGCTTCTGGTCACGAGCCAGGAAACACAAGTATTGTAGCGATGCTACGCAATCACGGGATCACTTGAAGAATGCAATGACATGACAATTAATTTGCGTACCGTTAATGGAAAGTAAACATGACATGGTAATTGTGCAACATGATATATGTCGGAACTAGCTTCGTTGTCAAGCTAGTTCCCCAATTTGCGCCTAGGCGAGTATCATTTCGTCGCCAAGCCTCTTTTACGCCTACAACAAGCAAAATGGCCTAAAACATGGCCTAAACCCTAAGTGGCAAGTTTCACTTGCCTAGCACCGGGGATGACGATCACGAAGGTTCGTCTCGCGGATGATAATCTACGGGGAAATCGCTGTTATGGGGAAACAATCATCAAAACAACATTCATTCATTAGGTTTTCATAAAAATACAAATAGGTTATGGAAACATCAAGAGATCGATTTCTTACCGAGAGGAGGCGGAAGAAACACTCCGGAGAACCTAGGGATCAGATCTGGAATAGATGGTGAAGTTTGGAGAACTAGGGTTTTTGGGGGATTTTGGGGATTTGAGAGGTAGAATGAGTTGATGGAGGGTTTAGATGATGGATCTAGGGCTTGGAATGAAGGAATAAGGCTTGGAGGAAGATGGGGGCTCAATGGGGGAGAAACTAGGGTTTTGGGTCGAGTGGAGGAAGAAGAAAACGTTTGGGAGGGGTATAAATAGGATGGGCTGGCGGCTGCCCAGAAATTAGGGTTTTAACACAGATTAGTCGGTCAAAGAGAAACCACTGACCGACTAGTTTGACAACTAGTCGGTCGGTCGACCAACGCAGACCGACTAAGTGTAAACAGTAACTTCTGGACGAAAATAGGATTTAGATTTAGTCGGTCAAAGAACAACTGCTGACCGACTAGTTTCTCATCTAGTCGGTCGACGAACGTTCTTAGACCGACTAAGAATGAACAGTAACTCGGCTGTATAGAAGAACTAGGAATTAGTCGGTCTGAGTACAAAACTTAACCGACTAGTTTGACAACTAGTCGGTCGAAAGATGAACTTAGACCGACTAAACAGATACAGTAACTCCTGAATTATAATCAAAGCCCACTAGTCTGTCCATTAAGGATTACCGACCGACTAGATTGAGATCTAGTCGGTTGGTTCTCCTTCTTGAACCAACCAACGTGCACGAAAAGCGCCGATTCGAAGCGCGAAGCTTCGGGAAGATTTCTATGGCTTCTAGGATCGATTTATACTCTAAGATATGAGCGATTTGAAGCTCGTCACGAATGACTTACTCAGAAATCGACGATCGAAGGAAGAAGCTAGAAAATCACGACGAAACGATCGAAAGTGAAAGCTATGGCGACGAAACCACACATCCAAGGAGAAAATCCACCAAGCATATATTTTAATATAGATAATCCAATTACACGAAAACCAGTCGTTACATCCTACCCACCTTAGAATAAAGTCCGTCCTCGGACTTTCTAACTATAGCTATATCTAGTCACCCTAGTAACTACCCTCAATCAGTACAGCATCAAAATTTCAACCAAGTACATTCATTTCAAGTGCTTATATATATATACTCTAGGCAGTCAATTATTAACACCACGGAAATAATTATATATTCACGCACAAGGTACACTTATACTTATTATAGTCAAACAACTCCCTTCACGCGTTCAAATCATTCTTATAGGCAAGTATATTCTATATAACTATAAAACACTTATTACACACTATACGAAAATAACCAAGTCTCTTTTACTTATATGAAAATAATTTCACACTAGGAAATACCATCGGAATCTACACGTATAGGTAACTACCTATGGACAAGACAATAAGAGTACACTAGCCCCTATATCTCCTAGTATGCGCCAAACAATCAACATGCGAAATCACACCATACGATTGTTAAAACAAGTTCACCATATCTAATATACATTCACAATAATTATAATTTCACAATTTATAGTCATTCAAATGCATGCACACATTTCACCATATTATCACTCCATATATAGTCCTATAGCTATAATCACGACACACCACACATACCACAGTCACCAATTCCTATAACTATCACATACTTACCCGTGCATGGTGCACACCCACACACGCCAATATTTCATTCATATATATACCAATCACACCACTATATGCTTAGCACATCTACGCACCTAGTTTAGCTAGCTCACATATACTCACGCAACCAAGTCCTTAGTGAAAACTATACCACAAGACCAACTCACATAACTATATATTGGTATAGCCACCCACAATCGTGTACGTAACACAACCGGCACAAACAATCCTAACATTATACATACATCATCCATCACTATACACCAACCACATACAATACACCAATGTACCTAGAGTGTACCCACTCAAGCTTGAGTGAGACTCAAAATCATGGCAGAATAATTCCATACACATAACATAGCATCCATACATATGCCAATACTAGCTAATGCATACACGTCTACCAACATAACCACATACATATCTAAATGTCAAACACCCTTAATATCTAATCAGGTAATATCACATATTTCAATCACTTCATATACCATGATATTATTACAAACATCAGCACACCTATAATCAAAATACTCTCCCTAATGAAAGTATTTACCTATAGTCACACCCAGCATACATATAGTTTCACCAATCATATTATTTCAACCATTATAAGTATCCCCAACTACATACACTTTATTCAGACATTCCAATACAGAATCTTATATACATAGACGCCCCTAGAGTGGTATAGATATCCTCGCACGTATCCATAAATATTATCACACTTACAATTTCATAACATCAAGAATAACTCTGAGTTTGTATATGTATATATATCACACAATAGGCAAGCATCAATATACTATGGGGGTATACTCATTCAAGCCCACGTACATAACTTAGGTACGTGCACTACGACACCACACAAAGGTCCAAGGGTCTACTAACAACTAAGAGTTGACACAGACCTTGACGGGCACTAAAGTCTGAGCAACAAAGGGAGGTCGAGGTTGAAGGCGTGACGAGGGAAGGGTCGATAAGCATGAGTTCAGATAGGACGAATGCAAGGGACAGCTTGGTTAGACGAAACCTTGACTCAATGGTGATGTTTAGGCGGGGAGAAAGATGTAAACATTACTCTCATAAGTTTTCGGAAATGATACGTGAATAGCGAAAGTCAAAGACACTAAAAGTATAAAACAATCATATTTTGAAAAGTTGGAATTCCCCTCCGTAAAAACGATATTTGAAGATCGATAAAATCAGTTGTTCGAAATAAGTTTGAGTTAAATGCACATAATAAGGGGAAATGGTTTATTGGTTTAACGGAAATCATTATGAAAGGAAGTAGAGCGTTCATACGCACATTAAGGACGTAGTTTTAGAAAATATTATACGGCAGTGATTTAACAATGTTGGCAAAAGTTTGAAACGAAATTAAATTAACGAAAGAATTTTAAACTCATGCCAAATACTTACAAAGTCTTTAAGCCAGGAAAAGCTCAAATAATTAATTAATATTGAACTACCTTTTAGTGTAACCAGGATTTGCCAATAGAAATCGTTTTACACAAAGCTATTAACATACGGGCTAATGAGACTAATACGGATATATGAAAACATTCGAAATTCGATTTAGTTTAGAAATTATTCCGAAAGCATGTGTGGTGAACGGAAAACTTAGTAGTAGGTTTGTCAAAATTTGTAATAAGCTTTAAAACCACATTATGAAAGGTCTAGATCGTGAGAAAGTTATGAAGACGTAATTTTCCAAAAATTGTAATAGAGAAAATGTTGAACATATCCTTAGTTGGTTGAAAGCTGAAATCATGTGTAACTTGAAAAGTATATTAAAGGAACGTGATGAGTCAATTGTATGGCATAAGTAAGATAAGGAAAATTATGAATCGAATTGGGCAAAAATAAAGGTACGGTTCAGAATAAAATTTATATAAGAAGGGACAAGGTATTTTCATGGGTACGGAAGGTATAGACTGGCAAAATACAATGGGTTAGTATTCCAAATTTTCGACAAAAGTTTTTAGAGATCCTTAAGTCAACGAAGGGGCATGAAGTATAAATATATAAATATTAAAATTTCGAACGAATTTAAACTTAGGAAAAAGGAAGTCGAAGGGATACCTTCAGAAAAGTCAAGATTTGTAACGGAGAGGTCCGAAAATATTTCACGGCAGTAGCTTAATATAATATTTCGATAAAATTTTGAAATTCGAAGAATGAAATCCGATCAACTATAGTGTGAAAATTTAGGCCCATGCTAAATGCTTACAAGTTTTAAAACTGAAGAGAAATTCCAAATAAATATCATTTAAAAAAAATACTTTTTAGAAGGACCCTGATTTGCCAAATAACTGATTTATACAAGACCTTAAAGTACGAGTTCAATGAACCTAGAACTGATATATGAAAATAATTGAAGTTCTACTTATCTTGGAAGATATTCTAAAGTAATCAAAATAGTGGTAAAGCTCTTAAAACCAAAATACGAGGAATATTGGTTAGCAAAAGCTACGAGATTAAAAATTTCAACCAATAGACTTCAAAATCTACGAAGGGATTTTAACTCGATCGAATAGGAAGGAATTTAATATTTAAGGAAAAAAGGGGGCCATCAAGAATTGCTTCTACACGAAGCACCATGATGCAATGCACATTGATGCACCAGAGTCAAGAGGACTCGTGCCAGAAACGTGCAAACCCAAATCACACTCAACAACCAACCCAGCAATCAAACTCCATTCTAGCAGCATAACATATTCAAGCAACCAAACATGTTCAAACAAACAAGACTGTCAAAAGGAAGAAGGTAACTAGACTGAGGGTTACCTGCAATAACCCCATCCACAGTCTCAGCCTCAACTACAGCCATCGGGGAAGCCTGCCTCCTCAGCGGAAAAGCCTGCCGAAAGGCCTGCTTCTATGGAACAAGGGCTGCCCCACGACCAGCAGGAACAGACACTCGCTGCTGCAACGGCCGTGCTGCAACAGGTGCCCACCGCAGCGGACCCGCATGCCGACAATCCTTCGCGACATGGGAAACATCCCCACAAACCAGACACTGACCTAGAAAGCTTCTGCACGACCCCTTGAGGTGCCCGGTCTTGCTGCAGAAATAGCAAGACTTCAGAGCAGATCCACCACCAGCGCGGGTCTGACGTCTTCTAGCCATCTAGCGCCAGAGAAACGGCCAAAATTAGACTCAGAGCTTAATGATTCGGATGTCGAACTTAGTTCATTGGACATTCTAATATTATTATCGTTATTCCGATAACCGCAGTTACAGAAGGACCTGCATGGGCCACCAACAAAACCTGTCACGCCCCGCTTCCCTAAAATGGAGGCGAGACATGAAAAGGCCCGCACGAGAGTGGGGCTGTGAAGCCCCAAACCCGATAAGCGTCAATAAAACATAAGCAGGTCCCTGTAACCACAACGGAACAACAATAATAACACAAGGAGAGACTGAAATAAAATCTCATATCTCACAAATTGTCCAACAAGAAAAATAAGTTCAACATCCAGAAAAGCCACCAGGCTAAAAGAAAGAGTCTAAAGGCCCAGAACAAGGCCAACCAAAAGCAACAACATAACAAAGTATAGGTGCTACGCACCGATAACACAACAACAGTCTAAGCAAAAAGGAAAACACAACGAAGACACTAGGATTGGTCCCCAGTGTCCACGTACTCCCCGACAAACACAAGCTCGGGCTCGGCGTCAGCAAACACCTCGTCCTCAACAAGGTACTCAGGCTCAAGATCTAACATGTGTCACCCAAAAGAGTAAAGGGGCACATGTCAGCAAGTCTAAAAGACTTGGGCAAGGAAACTGAAAGTAACACAACTAGCAACCTAGCAGTTTTAGTATGCATGACATGGCAGTTATACATGAGTGCACAAGCATTACATGGTGAACAATAAGTACGAGAGAACAATTATCGGGACAAGACAAGAGTAGCCAAGCTACTAATCAATCTCAATCAATTCACTAATTCACGTTTCACTGTTGTTTGTAGATGTTTACGCCTTACAGCTGAACGGTTTGGCATTCACGCTGAGTGGCCGCTTAACAACTACCCCAAAACCCAGAGTTTACGCCTTACAACTGCAGTTGCTGATCAGGCAGACTCCCAGTTGAATGACCGCTTAACCCTTACCCCATCCCACACGTAAACAAGCCAGGGTCCCTGTACATGAGCCCAGCAAGTGAGCCAGGGTTGCCCCGCACGGGAGCTTGTTTCTTAGTTCACAATTCAATATCGAGCGTTGGGGTTAGCAACTCATTATGCTCGCTTCTGGTCACGAGCCAGGAAACACAAGTATTGTAGCGATGCTACGCAATCACGGGATCACTTGAAGAATGCAATGACATGACAATTAATTTGCGTACCGTTAATGGAAAGTAAACATGACATGGTAATTGTGCAACATGATATATGTCGGAACTAGCTTCGTTGTCAAGCTAGTTCCCCAATTTGCGCCTAGGCGAGTATCATTTCGTCGCCAAGCCTCTTTTACGCCTACAACAAGCAAAATGGCCTAAAACATGGCCTAAACCCTAAGTGGCAAGTTTCACTTGCCTAGCACCGGGGATGACGATCACGAAGGTTCGTCTCGCGGATGATAATCTACGGGGAAATCGCTGTTATGGGGAAACAATCATCAAAACAACATTCATTCATTAGGTTTTCATAAAAATACAAATAGGTTATGGAAACATCAAGAGATCGATTTCTTACCGAGAGGAGGCGGAAGAAACACTCCGGAGAACCTAGGGATCAGATCTGGAATAGATGGTGAAGTTTGGAGAACTAGGGTTTTTGGGGGATTTTGGGGATTTGAGAGGTAGAATGAGTTGATGGAGGGTTTAGATGATGGATCTAGGGCTTGGAATGAAGGAATAAGGCTTGGAGGAAGATGGGGGCTCAATGGGGGAGAAACTAGGGTTTTGGGTCGAGTGGAGGAAGAAGAAAACGTTTGGGAGGGGTATAAATAGGATGGGCTGGCGGCTGCCCAGAAATTAGGGTTTTAACACAGATTAGTCGGTCAAAGAGAAACCACTGACCGACTAGTTTGACAACTAGTCGGTCGGTCGACCAACGCAGACCGACTAAGTGTAAACAGTAACTTCTGGACGAAAATAGGATTTAGATTTAGTCGGTCAAAGAACAACTGCTGACCGACTAGTTTCTCATCTAGTCGGTCGACGAACGTTCTTAGACCGACTAAGAATGAACAGTAACTCGGCTGTATAGAAGAACTAGGAATTAGTCGGTCTGAGTACAAAACTTAACCGACTAGTTTGACAACTAGTCGGTCGAAAGATGAACTTAGACCGACTAAACAGATACAATAACTCCTGAATTATAATCAAAGCCCACTAGTCTGTCCATTAAGGATTACCGACCGACTAGATTGAGATCTAGTCGGTTGGTTCTCCTTCTTGAACCAACCAACGTGCACGAAAAGCGCCGATTCGAAGCGCGAAGCTTCGGGAAGATTTCTATGGCTTCTAGGATCGATTTATACTCTAAGATATGAGCGATTTGAAGCTCGTCACGAATGACTTACTCCGAAATCGACGATCGAAGGAAGAAGCTAGAAAATCACGACGAAACGATCGAAAGTGAAAGCTATGGCGACGAAACCACACATCCAAGGAGAAAATCCACCAAGCATATATTTTAATATAGATAATCCAATTACACGAAAACCAGTCGTTACAGTTTTAGGGTTTGTGTTCTTGAGAGAAAGGTTTGGTTTTTCCTTCTCTTCTTCTTCCATTGATTTCTTCCTCTTGAGTGGATTCGTGAGGGCTTGTTCCGTTTGATAAGTTATTACTCACGCGTGAGGAAGCGAGTTTTGTAACCCTATTGTTTGGATATCTCTACTAGTGGAATCGTCTCGGATTGGATTGCTGGATGTAGGTTGTTTACAACCGAACCAGGGTAAATTCTCTTGTGTCTGCGATTGATTTATTTGTTGCTGTGATTCATTTGCTACTTTCTATTGCAAGGTCATTTGGGAATTTCGTTGGGTCATTGGGATTAGATTTTTGCTAACTTTATATTTCTGATCAGTTTATTAAGGTTGGTTTCCGCATTGATCCCAAGGTGTTTTGGATTTCACCCCAATAATCTTCAGCGTTGGTGTATTTTACTCGTCAAGCAATGCCACCCTACATCTAAGAGTCCTTATAGGCTATGATTTTGGAGTGTGGTATCTTGAACTCATTTTTAATGAGGTGTGGAAAATCAATCCTAGTGATTTCATGTTTATTGGAAAATATGGATTGGTTTTGGTTGATTTCTATGAGAGTTTCTCCCTTTGTGCTTCAATTATTTAATCATTACACTTACACGATGGTGTAGAAGTCTACGCTATTTTTTCATTGAATTTGAAGTACTTATCTTAAGAAAAATGCCATGCAAGTGCTAGTTGTAATTTATAATGCTTTATTTTTGCATGTGACATGAAGTAGACTTCGTGTATACACTTTTGATGATAACAAAAGGGTGAGAAATATTGAAGATTGCATTAATGCATATATGTGTGAATATATGGGTTTAAGGGGTGTGAATATATGTTCAATGGGGAGCATGAAAATAGGGGGAGCATACCATGCTTTTAAGTGTCACATTAATTGTTGCATACATCCTCCCATTATCACACTTCACACACACATGTCACGATGTATTATTTTGGAACGTTATTGCAAATCTTATAGTAGTTTGTCATCATCAAAAGGGGGAGATTATTGGATACAACGTGTGTTGGATTCAATGATCGATGACTTCGTGTTTGATGATAACAAATATGTGTGACTGTTCTAATGTGTGTGTTAATTGTTTTCATGAGTGGCATGCTTGTAAATCTTCAAAGCGATGACTAAGTCAATTGATAGAGGAATTGCTATTCACATAGCAAATTGGAAGATGTAGAAATTGTTATTCATATAGCAACTTGGACTTGGTCAAATAGATGGTGACTATAGCTACACATATTGGACCAAGTCAAATTGGAAAAGATCTTATTCAAATCAATTTAAGATTGATTCAAATCCCCATTGCCATTCAAATCCTATTCCAATATGGAGAGATATGGAGTATCTTTTTCAAATCTCCTTTTGATTGATCCAAATCAATTAAAGATTCTATCAAATCTCCTATCTTATTTGCATCCAAATCCTAATGCCAAGCAACTAGGAGACTTGGTCAAAGATGGAGTGATATGAAGAATCTCATGCAAATCAAAGGTGATTAAATGAGATCTAATTCAAATCCTATAGCTACACAAATTGAATTCCATAGCCATTTATATTCAAACTCCATATCCAAAAAGATTCATTCAAACCCTAATCAAATTAGGATTCCTTCCAATCTCCATCAAATATGGGATTTTAATTGATTCTATCATATCCATATAGACCCATATTCAAAGAGAGGGATTTTGAGAGAGAGGAAACCAAAGAAATTCGGCCACAACCCTAGAGGAAAGCTTCATGGCCGCAGCTTTGCAAGGAGCTCAACAGACGACGCTAAAAAGTGCATAACTTTCTCCACAGTGCTTGGATCGACGAACCGTTTGCGCCAGGACGATCACAACTCAGTGCTCTACAACATGGTGATATTTTCTGAATTTAATCTCTGTATTAAATCAGTGGTATTTATTTTAGCATGAGTTGTATTCTGAATAGCTTCTTATATTTTATCAACTTCCTCTAGGCACATCTCCACCTTGCATCAGATATCAAGGAAGCAAACTTCATTGTCCCAAGATCCATCTTCCCTAATAGCCGCAATCATACCTATAGCTTCTCCATTACCTCATTCACCCAAGGCCATAAGATTCTCCCATAGTCGAATATCTCCAAGAACAAAGCTCACATCTTGCGCAACATACCAAGGCAAAATTGCATCCCACTCCATCATCTTCTCCAAGCCAAAAGAGCCCAAGCTTCATAGAACATCGCCTTGCTCAAGACACCAAAGAATCCAACCCTTCACCATGCACAAGTTTCCATTGATGAGAAGAGAACCATAGTCGCAAGTTGCCATTGACGAGAAGAGACATATTGCCACAAGTTGCCATTGAAGAGAAGAGACCATAGCCGCAAGTTGCAGCACCCAAACACCAAGAGGAGGATGCTAAAACATCAAGGAAGGGTCTGCACGTGGACTGCTAGAGCAAACAAGGGGCTGCGGACGCACTGCGAGGGGGGGGGGTGTGTGTGTGCATGGACTGCAGGGTTCTGTGCACGGACTGCAAGGTTCTGTCCACGCACTGCATGGTTCAGTCCATGCATTGCTAGGTTCAGGCCACGCACTACTACTGCACCATCAAGGTAAGGCCACAATATTCAAAGAGGAGCCAAGCAAGAGCGGTAACTTGAGTTGTAGACGAGACGAGACGAGACATCTTGCCAGACGAGAACTGGCCAGTGTCGATTGACATAGACGACTACGCCTACACACTGAGATTCTCTAAACTCTTTTACTATTATTTGTGTGTAGTAGTAACGATCTCTGTAGGGGGAAACTTTACCACTTTTGTGTTCTTTTGGAACTTGTTTAGTGTGGGACTAGACAAGAGGGTCTTAACAAGTAGGACTTGTCAAGATAGAGCATTTACTATGTTGATAGTGTTCTGCACTCAGGGAGTGTGGTACTTCTAGGTGGGGGTAGGGAGCTCAGGACCCATTGTAGTTGTACAGAAGGAACATATTAATGCTAGTATTTACTTGGGGGCTGGAGTAAGTCGTGGGACGACCGAACCAGGGTATATCTGCGTGTATTCTGTGATTGCTTCATATTTACCCTGCGTGTGATTATTAACTGCGTGTGATTTCTCGTGGGTTGCGCGAGAATTTTTTATAAGCCTATTCACCCACGCCTCTAGGCTTAGATCCAGATTCAACAAGTAACAGACTACCCAGGATCCATTCAAATGTTAGTACACAGAATCCACATCGTGCCTGGAAAATGATAGTATCGTGAACGATTATGCCTGATCGTGGAATGAAATCCTCCCAGACAGGGTCGAAAGACAGGTCCCAGTTGCTCACGCACTCTCACAATAATAAGTTTCCCAAAAACCCGACGAGTTAAGCTAGTTTAATCAATTATTAGTTTAGTGTCGTGATGGTGTCCAATATTAATTAAACTACATAGTCAGGGGGAAGTCCATAGATAATGATAGAATGTTGTAACCAGACATGTCTAGAGTTAACCTCAATTCCACCAGTCATCCAGTATCATGTCAGTATCGTGCCATCACAAGAAACATCCCAAGACTACGCAATTTGGCAATATTAAACTTCCTCGTACAAGCATGCTCCAGGAGATAATGACATGCCATGACAATAAAGCTAGCATAAAGATAAAGTAAGGCATGGATGTTTCTTATGATACTCCAAAATGAACAGATATAAACACTCAACTGTTCCATGCAATGAACCAAGAAACAAAGAAACATAATAATTCCTTGATAAAGAAAAGCCCGAAAGTCAAGCTCCTAATGGCTCTAAGAGATCTAGGCCAGAGGAATCAGATTCCAAGTGAACCACACCGAAGCCCAAACCAGCAAGCCCAACAATAACCCAGGGACCCAATAAAGCACGTAAGAGAAGCTACCAAACCTAACAACAAACAAGAACAAAAAAAACAAGTAAGAAAGCTAGCACAATGCATAATAAGTAAGGAGGGCTAGCCGCAACCCATCAATAAGTAATGAGAGCTATCCACAACCCAACAACAAGCGAGGAGGGCTAGCCGCAATCCAATAACAAGCAAGGAGGGATAGCCATAACCCAACGACAAGCAAGGAAGTCCAACCTGCACACAAGGGTAGCCACCGAACTCAATCAACAAGCAAGGAAACCCCACAATAGCAAGTAACGAAGTCACCCGACCCAACAACAAGCAAAGTAATCCAAATCAGCAAGCAAGAGACAAGCAAACGACAACAAGGAAACCCAAGGTAGCAAAAAATTGAAATCTGTAGTAAGGGGATAGAGTCTACTGAAATCGTCGTCGAATAACTGAGAAAATGAAGATCTGAAGCCCAAACAACGAACAAAGGATTCAGCCAAGCCCGATCATCAGCAGAAAAAGCCAGATGCAAGCCATCAGCAACAAGGAACCCAAAATCAGCAAGTGAGGGAACCACCATACCAATCTCGAGCAAGAAAGTGACAGATCACAAGCAAGGGGAGCCATTGTACCTCAAAACATCAATGGAAGGACAGGTCGTAGGCAAGGGGAAGCCACGAACTCATCACAAGCAGCAAAAGAGTCAGCCACAACCATTAGTCAGTAATGAGACCAAAGCTGCAAGCAAGGGAGGCCATCAAACTCAACTCCAGCAACGAAAGTACAAATCGCAAGCAAGGGGAGCCACCACAGCTATCTCAAGCAATGAAGGGACAGATCGTAAGCAAGAGGAGACCCGAACCTAACTCAACGAGGAAGGGACAAACCGCAAGCAAGACGAGCCACCACAGCTTAAATCAGCAATGGGGGCCTCTTATAGGAGGCAGGGGGGCTGCGAGAGGACGTGAGATATAGGAAGGGGTGCTGTGAAGGACCGAGGGGAAGTGGGGGCGTGGCACTGTACGCAAGAGGGCGAAGGGGCTCGTCGATGTGTATGAACAGAGGGGGCGTCGTCGAGAGACCCCATCAAGGGCGCGTACCGATGCGACAACAAGAGGGGAAGAGAGAGGGCTAGGGTCGCGTCGAAGCCCTAAGGCTTGGGGGCGCTATGAATACAAGCAAGAGAGGGGAAAAAAAGAAAAGAAAACCACATGGACTTGGGCCTGTTGAGCGGGCCAAAGAAAAATGAAAAGAAAAGAGAAAGAAAAGAAATAGAGGGGGAAGATCATGGGTCGTTGCATTCTCCCTACCTTAGAAAAATTCCGTCCTCTGAATTCTCATAAGGTAGATCGAGTCAATCGAGTATCGCACTTCCTGCCAACTCTACACTGTTCACGAGGCGATTGCGCGGACCTGCATGTGCCACCACGTGTAAGGCCCCGCTCCATAAGTGCAGTCACAATTGAAACATGTGTGTGCATGTTCTGTAGGTGCAAGTGAAGTCAATTTTGAGCAGTGCAGAAAGAATGGAAATACTCATAACAAAGCAGGTAAGAACAATAAAAACTACACTACAACTGAAATGTAAATACACCTTCACCTCGGCTAGCTCATGGCTCCCAAGTCCTGCACCGAAAGCTCTATCTCGTCGTGCTCAGGCACCTCTGTAAGATCATGTGCATCATCTGGTGGGCAACAGAATTCGCACCACAGCTCAATAGAGTAAACAATATCAACCAAGAGACGGAAATGATAACTGTGCACAATAGGAGATATGAGCAACAATTATAAAGGGACGGTACAAAGAAGTAACAATATATGATTATAAAAGTCCACAAACTACAGTAAAGTGGTACTTACTAAAGTGAATCAATCATATGTCGTGATTTATGAGGGAGAGTACGGTGTGTGTTGTGTCTATATTTTCCATGTTTTTACCATGCATTTCTATGTCGTTTCGATCAACCGAATCCATATTTTCATATTATATCACGCTTTTCTCGATATTCTTGATCCTTTCGATGTTTTATGTGTTTTCAGGAAATTCAGAGCGATATGAGATTCTGGACACAACATCGACGACAAAGCTCGCTTCGCCATGTCACAACGACCCAAGGAGGCCAAAGAAGCGAGGGAGAGGAGTAGAAGAAGAGAGGAGAAGAGAAGAAGAGAGGAAAAGAGAAGGTAAGGAGATTGGGAGAAGTTTCTAGATCGCTTGGCCGAGCGCATGATGCACTCGGTCGAGCTGTGATACACCAAGGAGCAATGGAATTATTCTTCGGGGCGCTCGGCCGAGCGACAAGCTCGCTCGGCCAAGCGACCAGCCCGCTCGGCCGAGCTAGCCGTCAGAAGAGCCCATCAAACGAAGGACCTAGGCTCTGGAAAATTTTAAGCTTAATTCGCTCGACCGAGCGACATGACGCTCACGCGAGCGACTCAACTCGCTCGCACGAGCGACCCCTTCTCGAGTGCCAAGCGGAGCGATACACAAGGCACCGCTTGGCCGAGTGAGTACTGTGCTCGGCCGAGCGAGTACTGTGCTCGGCTGAGCGAGTACTGTGCTCGGCCGAGCGGTGTATCGGCAGACTCCATTTTGACTTGAAATAATGGGTTTCGGGTTAGTTTTCTTGTAAAACCCGAACCCAAACTATTTGTATAAATAGTGAATGTTTTTAGAGTATGTTAAGCTGTTTTTGTTGTAGCTAAAACCCTTGGAGCTATTTTGGAAGTTCTCATTTTGGTAAACTCTTTTACAATCTAAATCTTTGTTTGTGGTTCGATTTGCTTAATTTCATCATCATTGCTATCATTTCTATTGCACTCTCTATTGAAATCAATTTCATGCAATTTGACCGGTTGGATATGTTTAACTCTATTGCTATTGTATTTAGGGCTTTTGCCATGCTAGAGTAGTGGGTTTCTAGGGCTTAGGGACGATCTCTAGGATCTTAGGGATCCGATGTTAGGTTAGACCACCGTTGGATCAATCTAGGGTTGCCATATGGTGGGTTGAATAAGGGCTTTGGGGGATTGGCCTTAGGATTGGGGTATCGCGAAGGCGGCTCCATATCATATGGAGAATCCCCATGAATTCAATTTAGGCTAGGCGACCATTCCTAGGGTTCGTGACCACGAGAGTTACTCAAGAGTTAGAGGAGACCACTAATTCCCAACCCGCTAGTCGGTGACGGCGAGAGCATGCCGATTGCTAGAACCGACCATAGGGTAGCGCCGCAACCCGTAGATCATGAAAGTGGATACGGAGTTGCGAGGCAGGACCAAGGGTCAAGCTTAATGCATGCATCCCCGTGTGAAGTCGACTGCGAGAGCATGGTTTCGCACAGGGATGCGTTAGACGAGTAGGAACAACGAAAGTTAAGTACTCGTTCTCATCTACGGATGTGACACTCCTACCCAAATCCATCGTCCAACGTAGGGCCATTCAACCTAGCATCCATGACTGAAGGGCCTAGCGAGGAATCCCGAAGGCTTAGACGTTTAATTTCTAGTTAACTCTCGATTTGCACAATCAACCCATCAATCAATCGTGACAACCCCCGATCATACACTCTCCTCCTTCCATATAAAGCGAAGCATTAAACAATCACCTCCCTGAGTTCGACAATGTTTCTATACTATAGCACACCATGCTCTTGCAGTGATTCGCGTCCCCATGGTGCAAACCCGGGGACCGAACAAGTTTTTGGCGTCGTTGCTAGGGAGGCAATAGTTTGCTTTAGCTTTTGGTTGGAGAGTGTTGGTTTCATCCACACTTAACACCCAACAACTTCTTTTTATTTTTTATTTTTTTATTTTTATTATTTTCTCATTACACTCTTTTCTCTTTTTCGCTAACGAGTTCCACAATTTTCTTGAGTGCTTCTTCTCTGCGTGCTAACATCCCTCCCCAGATTACGTCTCTTTCCGAACGCCTTACACTCGGAGGTCTGCGATGTGCCGGCAAGACTTCCTTTCCCAGGACCCAAATTGGAGGGAGCATCCTCAATATGCCTTAGACAGGATGTTGGACTATGTGAGATTCGCCGGCTCTTTAGTCGGTGAAGACATTCCCGAAGCCAACTTTGAAGTCTTGAACTACATCACAGAACAAGTCCACTCAGGCGCTCTCGAGGACGATGTATACGTTAGCATCGAAGGGGACACACTCTCATTCTGCATCAGGGATATCTGATAGGCCAACTCATGCAAAACACAAAATGAGGTATCCCTCCTAACTGCTTTGAATAACATGGTGGATCATGCCAGGTGCACCGGGCTGGTATTCATCTCGTTAGCAAATCCATTCGCATCGTGCTTGAACGTGTCTCAAGTATGTGATGCTTGAGCGCTACTCCCAAGTGTAGGAGGACGTCAAGTAATCAATTTATATCCGGTGAGACCGGATCGGATCACGGGGATAAGTCATTTTGCAATCACAAGTTCAATTAATAAAGGAGAGATAAAGGCGAAGTTACAACCAACTAAGCTAACAGTGGAAATGTGTGTGAAAATGTGGGTGTTTAAGACCAACTACCAAATCAACACCCTCGGGTAGAGGAATCGTGGAGACAAATAGGAAACAAAGCTTGTGTGATGTGTGGGAGTGTGGTTGTTAAGCATATGGGTTAAATCTGGGGATAACTCAATTGTCTTTCCGGCTAAGGAATGAGCAATCGGTGGATGTGGCATTTTATCAAACACTTGGTGTGCAATGAAAATAGGGTATTGAAAATTGAGATAATAAACAACCGAGCATAATGAGTGGTACCAATAGGCAAACTCCACTCTAGGGATACCTACTAGGGTCCCTAACTCAAAGTATATCTCATCAATCCAACCACATAAACATTTAAACATGCAAGATTGAATAACCATAGCTCCACAAACACAAATCAACACACAACCACACAAGAAGAAGATCCAGCTCATTACAACAAGAAAAGAGGGATTTTTTACTTCTAAAACATCATCCATTATCATTACAAATCGCTAAATCAAAATACAAATGGAGAGGAAAAGAGTTCACCAAGATCTTCAAGGAAAACCCAAACCCAAACCCAATTGCTCCTCCTTGCTTCTTTGCTGCTCTACCAAAACCCTAACCCTAAGATGAAGAATGAGGAAGAAGGAATGAGGGGAATAAAGGGGAGGAAAGCCTAAGAAATAAACCCAGCAATTCAGGTCTGGAAATAGCCCAAACGGGTCGGATCCACGCCCGAACCCGCAACAAATGCCCAAATCTGCAGAAAATTTCAACACCGTCATCCTGTCTTGCGAAAATTCTAGAAAAATCATCCGACCTCGGAATGACATGTTCCAGGCGGCGATGGAACCGTAACAAAGTGTTCTACGACTAAAAAATATCATAGGCAGGAATATACACTGGAATAATAGCAGAATTCTACACAAGAGGGGAATAGCAGAATTTCCAGACCAAAAATTTTCAGCACCGTCACCCTGTCTTCCAAAAAATGCAGTAAATTGCTCCGACCTCCAAAAATTCCAGAAAAATATGCGTTGGAATCGGAACTTCACGAACTTCAACTAAAACATATTACGAAGCCGGAATATGCACTGGAATGACATTAGAATTCTGCACAAGAGAAGGCATTGCAGAATTCTTCTTCTCTTCTTCTTGCTTCCGATAAATCTACATAAATTCCAGAAAAATCCTGAAAAATAGGAAATGCAATAATTAGTGACAAGAAGTGGGTTTTAAGTATAAAAAGTGATAAGATCTAAAATACGGACTTTGCACAATTACGAGCTAGATAGAGCCTATATATGAAATATATACGCTAAAACCCAATGAAATAGGGGGTGAAAATGACACTTTTCATTCGGAATCACATCGCACCTCTCAGAGTTCATGACGGGATATTCGCTGACGCCAACAACGTCCCAAAAGGGATCTGCATACAAATCGATGCTCATGGCACATATTTCTTCCCCTCCAATGTTCCATTCGAAGAGATATGTGCACGACTTGTCTCGGATGGAAGAATAAACCCCGAATATATGAGTCCCTTAGAGAACGACGACTTCCAAGAAGATAATTCGACCATGGTACCTAACGGGCTTCAGGGCAATTTCCAAGGAGGTGCGTGTAATGCCCTGAAAGCTACTGCACAAGTACTAGAGGGGGGGGGGGGTGAATAGTACTTTAAAAATAACAAGGAATATAATTCCTAATTATCGTGCAAACTACTACCAACAAATGCGGAAGCTAAAAATGACGTTAACAAATATTCAATGCTAACAATTGAAATGATGGGTTCGGATCCACCCAAGTCTCCCTGACTTGTACCCGGTGATCCTACGTCCCAGAACACCCGGATCCCCTCCGGATACTTAGGTTAGAAACCCTAACCCAAGATTTCCACTATGAATACCTTGTGAAAAACCTTCACAAGATCAAATCATACAATCAATAGCAATAGTGAATCCCACAACCCGGGATCACAACCTTCTCTCACAACCGAGAGAATCAGTAGCAATAAAAGAGTTTATATGAAATAAACAACAACTTACCACAAACCCTATACCTTGAGTATTCTTACCAAATTAGGGCAAGGATGGATTTGAGGAAGGAGAAGTCACCAAGACCTAGCACCACCAATATGAGCAGCAATGGGTGCCTAGGAATGAATAGGAGACTTGAATCAAGCAATAGCTTGGATGGCTCAACAAGAACAAGGTTCTCTCAAGATGGATTCTAGATCTCAAATGAGAGAGAGAAAGATTTCTTGTGAGGAAGAGAGCTTTGGAAATGAGTTTTAATCTCTAACTCTTTCAATCTGAATAAGTCTCTCAATAGCAGCTCTAACCTGGAGAGAAATGACCAAGCTTCGTATTTATAGGGTCCCACAAAATCGAGCTAGGTCATCTCCCAACGGTTGGAAATCTGGGGCAATTAGTCGGTCAAAGAACAACCACTGACCGACTAGTTCATCAACTAGTCGGTCGGTGAAACAACATGAACCGACTAAAGGATGAACAGTGAACAGATGAAATTTCAGACCTAGATAACAGTCGGTCCAAGAAGACTTTTCGACCGACTAATTTCTCAACTAGTCGGTCGGTAAGTTAACTTAGACCGACTAAGAGTCAAAAACTATTAGTCTGAATACAACTTGATTTAGTCGGTCCAAGAACAAATGTTGACCGACTAGATCATCAACTAGTCGGTCACCAAACATTCTTAGACCGACTAACGATAAACAGTAACTCAGGTGAAAAATTGGCATGTACAGTAAAGCTCAACTAGTCGGTCTAAGAAGCATCACTGACCGACTAGTTCACCAACTAGTCAGTCGGTGAGTCAACTAAGACCGACTAACTGTAAACAGTAAAGAGCTTAGAATTTGGGAGACAAACTAGTCGGTCCAAGAAGCTTTTCCGACCGACTAGATCACCATCTAGTCGGTTGGTTCTTCTTCTTGAACCAACTAACATGCACAAGAAGTCCCGATTCGAAGCGCGATGCTTCGGGAAAGTTTGAATGGACTTCTGCTAAGATCCTAGCTCTAAGATAGGAGCGATATGAAGATTAAATGATAATACCTACTCAAGGTTTAACATTCTAAAGAACAAAGCTAGAAGACTAAATACAAATCTAGACAAACCGTCTTCAAACGCTTCGATCGAATCTTCATGGCTTCAAAGTTGGTCCAAAAGCTTCAACGAAGCTTTAGGCATATGAATACGTGCTTTGAGAAGTCTTGAGACGTCGCGTTGGATGTTCACGTGAATTTGGCGACGATCTCCATAACTGCGCTCACAAAGTGTTAGTTCACGATTTATTTATGTTTGCTCATCATCCAAAACCAAATATGGGGAGTCCAATACTCAACATTCTCCCCCTTTTTGGTGATGACAAACCAACATAAATAATAATCAAAAATAATGATTCAAATGTAAAATAGTTAGTCCCCCTGCATTGATGACACATTAATTCCAAATTGAATAAATATAATACGCATCAAGCAAAAGTGAGAAATATAAAACATGATCAAAGTATTGAAATTTAGGATTGTAATCCATTTTTATATATCTTCACTCCCCATGAATCTAACATAATAAATTAGAATAAATTAGATTCATGGACAATAGAGTTAAATTTTCATTTTGCCCTTGTCATTATTACTATCTCTCCCCCTTTGGCATTATCCAAAAAGAGTGGGGGGCATACAACGACAACAACAAGGCTAAAGAAAAATCCAACATCGGGAGTCGAAGAATACGACGATGGTCCAAAAGACACCAAGAAACAAAAATACACGAAGAAAATCAAGGTGTGCCAAATTGACCATTATCCAAAAGCGAAAAACGAAATCATCAAAATACCAAATATAATTCACTTATTGAGTAAAGGAATGTGCTCTCCAATCTCAACATTTTGGTTAAATTAGTGCATGGAAAACAATTCTATGTTTTCATAGAAATAAATTCTTTTTAACCAAGTCATTATCGTCGAGCGATGAAATCGAATATCATAGACATTAAAACGAATATAAAATGTGCACAACGAAGTAAAAGAGAACAACGATGTATATATATAAATGAAGCATCATGAGTACAACCAAAAGATACATCGACTCCATAACATCAAAGGCACAAAGTACATCGACTACATCACAATGTCACATAGTATGTCAACATCAAAATGTCACAATCCATCATCGACATCAACACCATCAACATACATCCAAAAATGATACAACATCGACATCAAACATCCACACATCCACACAAAAAAAAAACAACAGAAAACACCACCAACCCTGTCCTAACCCAAAACTCTCTCTAAAAGATGAATCATCCAATGAGCATCGGAGAGTCCTCCAAACAGACTCTCAAGAAGTAGTGGTAGGATCAGCAGTCTCCGTAGGTCCAGTCGAAGGAGTGGACTCAGGCTCTGCTGGGAGGAGTGGTGTGTCAACAGAAGGAATCGTCGGGGCAGGAGTGGAAACACCAACAGCAGGCTCGACGGTAGAGGTATCAACAGGAACGTCAACAGGAGCAGACGTCTCTGGAGCAGCAGTAGACTCAACCACTGGAGCAGAAGACTCTGGAGGACCTGAAGAAGTGGCAGCTCCAGCAACAGATGTGGTAGCAGCAGCAGGAGTGGCCTCAGCGTCACGAGCAAGAGAATCAACGAGCTCATCGATATCCTCATCATCCATCTCCTCATCCTTAGAAACTGGAGGAGGGACCTCAACACCAATAACACGAGCAATACGACACAGAATCTCCTCGGTACGAGCATACCGAGACTCGAGACGATGAACAGAACGAGCGAGATCATCAAGTGTGGTGGGAGGTCTAGGAGCAGCAACTACAGAAGATGTGCCCTGAGAAGCTAAAGGAGTCGTCCTCTGCACGTGACGGAGTGCCGCAATAGATTTCTTGACGGCCGTCGCGTTCAGGGGAGGACCAAGTGGACGCTCATTGTCAGGAGGCAAAGGCACGTGGAAATGACGAAACACCAAAGTCAGCAAACAAGGATAAGGGAGATTCACAGATTTCACGGACTTGCGAATACACTCGAAAGAGTCCATCTTATCGAGTATAATGCGAGCCCAATTAATCTCGCAACCCAAGAAAAGAGCGTAAATCAACTTGAGGAAGGGCTGGGATGGCAGAGATGATGAGCCGTACTTTGGAAGTAAGCACGACTTCAGGATAAGATTGAGCACCCAAGCATTTGGCTTAAATGACTTCGATGGGACACCAATGAAAGCAGGAGGGATCACATGGAAGATATCGGCGAGAACGGACTGATCCAACGAAGAGATATCATCAACAGAAATATCAGACGGGAGGAGACCAGACGACGAACAACCAAGCAACCCCCCAAGATTTCTGTCGTGAGGACTATAGGAGTCCCCAAAACAGTAGTCTCGATGGAGTGGGTCTCACCGTACTGTCCCTGGGTATGGTTCGCATAGAAAAGTTTGACCAGGCGAGGATAGGGTCGAGGGTTCGCCTTAGGGTCAAAGCGAAGGTAGTCTAAGAGTCCACTATAGGAAAGAAGATCTGCTAAGCCAAGGAAATCGGAGAATTTAACGAAATGCTCCAATAACAGCGGGCAATGTTTGATACGCGTGTATGCCGCTAGACACAAAGGGTCATCGCGACATAGCGAGATATCGACACCACCAGTTGGCATCGGAGCCGTTCCCTTAGGCTTACGTGAGCTAGAACGAGGTGGAGGAGTGGGTTCCTTATGGCTAGGCTCATCCTCGGGTCTAAACTCAGTGTCAGAATCAGATGGTGTAGAGGGGGTATGGAGTGTAGGCTTCCTAGACAGAGAACGTCTACTGGGTTTGGCGGTCGCCGTCCTCTGCTTCTTCAGAGGAGGCGAAGACGATGAAGGTTGGGTTGGTTTAGGTCGACGTTTGGGTTTCGAAGGATCCCTAGGGTGTGGCTCTATGGACATAGGAGATGCACCGGTGGGAGTGATCGGAATTATCGTTCTTGCCATAAGAGTGACAAAACGAGATCAAGCAATGCAAGAAAACAAAATCAAGCAACCCTAGATGCGAAATAAGCTAGAACCGAAACCCTAGGAAGTGAAATCGACCTAGAATAGAACCCTAGATGCAAGAGAGGAGAGGAGGGATACCTAGGAGGAAGATCGACGGCCGTTGATGGTCGGAAAATGGTGATCAGACGGTGGAATCGACGGTGGAAGACGAAAGGGTTTCGGGGGTTTTGAGCTGGAGAGCGAGCGTCGATCGATTAGAATGAGAGAGAATCGATTAGATACGAGTTTAAGTCGGTCGAAATGCGAAAAGACACGACTGTCTCTGAGCACTTAGTCGGTCACAGTTCAAGCACTGACCGACTAGATAACAATCTAGTCGGTCGGTCAATGAGCTTGAACCGACTAAGTCGAAACAGCCGACAGACGAAAAATTTAGGGCTAGAGTTAGTCGGTCTAAGTTCAAGTACTGACCGACTAGTTTTCATTCTAGTCAGTTGGTAAGTGAACGTGGACCGACTAAATGAAGTCAGTAGCAAAAGAAAATAATAAGCTTGAACTAGTCGGTTTGAGTTCATTAGCTGACTGACTAGATGTGCATCTAGTCGGTTGGTTGATGAACTGAGACTGACTAGATGAGTCCAAACATAGATAAATGAGTTCTCTCCTAAATGTACTTGGACGAAACATCGTTCAACTCTCAAAAATCATCAAACTACCCCATTAATCATCGAAAAACTTAAATACGATGTTCAAGAGTAAATTCGAGCATAAATTCCAAATATTCACAAAAATCCCGAAAGAATCCAATAAGTCTAGCATGAACAAATATAGCGAAATAGAATAGCATGAAAGATTATTGAATAAAAATGAATCCTATATCTCGGATTCACCCATAATCCCCAATTCTCGACGCAACCGCACAAAGGAGTCCTCCTTTAGGGGTTTCGTGAAAATATCGGCGATTTGCTTCTGGGTTTCAACGTACACTAATAAGATGTCCTTTTTAGCAACATGATCATCTAAGAAATGGTGTCGGACATCTATGTGTTTAGAACGGGAATGGTGCACTGGATTCTTTGAAAGACAAATGGCACTTTAGTTGTCCACCATGATAGGGCTAGTATCACAATGTATACCAAAATCCTTAAGTGTGTGTCTCATCCAAAGAACCTGGGCACATGCAGCACCGACGACAATGTATTCCGCCTCGGTGGTAGAAAGTGATACGGAATTTTGCTTCTTGGAAAACCAAGAGACAAGAGAATTTCCTATAAAATGGCAAGTGCCACTAGTACTCTTCCTGTCGGATTTGCATCCCGCATAATCAGCGTCACTATATGAGACTAACTCATACGTGCTAGATTTTGGATAAAGTAATCCGAAGTCTAAAGTGTAACTTAAATAGTGAAAAATACGTTTTACCGCTACTAAGTGAGAATCCTTAGGTTGAGACTGATAACGAGCACAAATACATACGACAAACATAATATCGGGCCTACTAGCGGTAAGATAAAGTAAACTACCTATCATACCTCGATATAGACGAATGTCTACATCTTTTCCGCCCGTATCTTTATCAAGATGCGTAGTAGTGCTCATTGGAGTCTTTTTCCCGGAGGCACTCTCCATTCCAAATCGCTTTAGCAACTCCACCGTGTACTTCGTTTGGTGGATGAAGATTCCATCGTTCATTTGGTGAATTTGGAGACCTAAGAAATATTTGAGCTCTCCCATATGGCTCATCTCAAATTGTTCCTTCATAACATTAGAAAACTCTTCGCAAAGAGCGATGTTAGTAGCACCGAAAATGATATCATCAACATAAATTTGAACTAAAAGTATATCATTATTCGAATGCTTAACAAAAAGTGTAGAATCGGCTTCTCCCATTTTAAAATTCAAATCCAAAAGAAAATTCTTTAGGCGATCATACCAAGCTCGAGGAGCTTGTCTCAAACCGTAAAGTGCTTTCTTTAGTTTAAAAACATGATTTGGAAATTTTTCATTAATAAAGCCCGGAGGTTGAGAAACATAAACTTCCTCAACGACATCTCCGTTTAAAAATGCACTTTTTACATCCATTTGAAATAGTTTGAAATTTTTATGGCATGTAAAAGATAACAATAATCTAATAGATTCTAATCTAGCTACCGGAGTGAAGGATTTTTCGAAATCGATACCTTCCTCTGTCGATAGCCTTGAGCTACTAACCGAGCCTTGTTCCGGACGACGATTTGGTTCTCGTCGGTTTTGTTCTTGAAGATCCACTTCGTTCCTATAACGGTGTGGTTCTTCGAAGGCAATGGAACAAGCTCCCATACCTCATTCCTCTCGAATTGAATGAGTTCCTTCTCCATGGCAAGGATCCAAGCACTATCTTCGCACGCTTCATTTATATTCTTTGGCTCAATCGAGGAGACAAAGGCACAATTGGCGAAGTGTTGGACTTACGATCTCGTCTTGACTCTATCATGAATATTGCCAATGACTTACTCATGGGGATGGTCACGAATGGTATGAAGCTGTTTGGGAATTTCTTGATCACTAGGAACATTCTCAACAACTTCATTAGTCGGGTTAGTATCAATAGAATCAATAGAATCAATAGACTTAGAATTATCAATAGAATCACATAAAACATCCATTGAATCATCATCATTTGAAATTCTAGAAGGAATAAAATTTTCATTAAAAGAGACATGTAGTGATTCCTCGATCGTCGAGGATCTTTTGTTGTATATCCAGTAGGCTTTGCTATGTGAGGAATACCCAACAAATATCCCCTCATCCGATCTCGGATCAAACTTGTCCATATTTTCATAAGTGTTTTTAATAAAACATTTCGCACCAAAAACACGAAAATGTTTAACTTGAGGTAATCTACTAAACAACAATTCATAACAAGTTTGTTTGGTGCCGGGTCTCAAAAGTATTCTATTAAACACATAGCAAGCGGTGTGTACCGCTTCCGCCCAAAATTGATGGCCAAGTTGGCTATCATCGAGCATTGTGCGAGCACACTCCACAAGCATTCTATTCTTTCTCTCAATAACACCATTTTGAGGGGGTGCGCGAGGAAAGGAAAACGTGTGTGTAATTCCAAGATCATCACAAAAAGTTGAGAAAGACTCATTCTCAAATTCACCTCCATGATCACTACGAATAGTGACAATGGTGGTTCCGATGAGATTTTGTACTTTCTTCACAAATGTTGTGAAGTTTTCAAAAGCTTTATTTTTATTACATAAGAAAAATACCCATGTAAATCTCGAAAAATCATCTACGATGACAAGCCCATATCTAGCATTTCCTAAAGAAGCAACTCTAGTTGGCCCAAATAAATCTAGATGTAATAGCTCTAGAGGCCGTTTAGTAGAAATGCTTTTCTTAGGTTTAAATGAAGATTTAGGAAGCTTGCCTCGTTGACATGAGTCACAAAAACTTTTCTTTTCAAAAACAAGCTTAGGAAAACCTTTAATGGAATTTAATTTTGAAAGCTTAAAAAGTGTTCCAAAGTTCACATGACCAAAGCGTCGATGCCATAAGTGTTGTTCACTTGTGTTGGCAACGAGACATTGTTCATATGACTTAGGAAAATCCAAAATATAAATATCTTTATGGCGTGTGCCGGAAAATAATAAATCATTATTAACATTATTAAAAATGTGACACAATCCTTTCGCAAATCTAACTTTGTAACCCTTGTCACAAAGTTGGCTTATTGAAATAAGATTGTGGTTTAAACCATTAATAAGATAGACATAACTAATTAAGGGTTTAGATGGGTTACCCACTTTACCAACACCGACGATGGTTCCGCTCTCGTTGCCTCCAAAGATTACCCGGTTCCCATTAGCAATGGGCACCACTTCGGAAAGCAATTGAGCATCGCCCGTCATGTGTTTTGAACACCCGCTATCGAGTATCCACCCATCCTTGGAGCCAAATTTGACTTTATTGCTCCGTTTGTTTTTCTTGAGTACCTAAAGATGATTATATCATTTCATGGTACCCAAGATCATTGGGTCCTCAAAGGTTAGACCTTTAGAAGCCAAGTCCAATTGGACTTAGACTTCCCAATATAATTAATATTATCCACTACATTCAAAAAATAATCATTCATGTAGATTTGTTTTTCATCCATACTTGTGTCCTTTGGGCTCCAAATTGAGAATATTTTGGGAGCCTTAATCCTATTGGGAGCATGCATGCTTTGTTGATTTCTACGTGATGCATGTCGTGGATAGGTAAAAGGAACATGATGAAATGGTGCATGTGGATAATTATTCATATGACGATGTGGGTGAACATATGCATGTGAGGGAACACGTGCGTGAGGGTGTCTCACATGTTATGCACGTGCCCGTGAATGTGTAGCATAGAAATCATCATATGAGTGAGCCGGTGGAGTAGGACGTGTGTTCCTACGTGGCATAGTATTGGTGTACATGTAGGCATGGCCCTTCTTTGGAGGTCCACCCAAAGTGGGTTTCTTTCCGAAAGAGGGTGTGGACGAGGTGGAAGCACCATTGGTAGATGAACTATCAATAGAGTGTTTGCTACCACTCGTCGAAGCACCGGAAGTTGGCCTAACAAAAGTAGTGGCCGATTTGGATGAAGTTCCCATCGTATACCCCAAGCCAATGTGGTGATTGGCCGGAAGTAAGTCACTTAGGATTTTATCCAAATGGTCCTTACCTTTATTGAATTTATTAATTCGGCCTAATGTGTTCTCATATTTCTCGGTGAGAGAACGCATAGAAGCATCCAAAGTGGATACTTGCGATATGAGCACATAAACACGAGATTTAAGATTCTCATTCTCAATACTCAAGGTCGAGTTTTGAGAAGTTAAATCCTCTATCTTGTGTTCCTCCGGATCCTCAATACTAACATGTTCAAGTTGAGTCTTGAGATTAACAATCTTATTCTTCAACCCTTCAACAACGGTGTCGTTGTTGGTGATGATAGTTTTAGGTGAGGTTTGGATGCTAACTAGCTCATCTTTAGTCTTATTATATCGTTTAACTAATTTAGCATATCTATTCCATATTTTCTCATTAGGTAGTCTAAGGTCATACATAGTTACCTCATCGCTTTCATCCTCGCTATCATCGGAGGCGGGTTCTTGAACATTTTCCTCGTTAGCCATGAAACATACGTGCGCTTGCTCCACTTTCACATCATCCGACTCCCCGCTTGAAGAGTCATCTTCAGAATCGGTGAAACCGACAAATCCTTTCTTGTAGCCTTTCTTATACTTCTTCGATTTGTCGTACTTCGACGCCTTCCACTTTTCCTTTTGCTTGTTTTGTGGACAATCCGCTTTGATGTGTCCTGGCTTATTGCATTTAAAGCACAAAGGAGGAGAGGCGTTAGTAGAAGTAAATTTAGATTTGCCTTTGAAGTTACCTTTTCGGAAGAAGCGATTGAACTTCTTTGCCATGAGGGCAATGGATTCCATGTCCATTTCGTCTTCCGAGTCCTCGTCATCGGTAGAGGTGGATGGAGACGCCTTGAACGTAATCGCCTTTTTCTTAGGCACGTCTTGGTTCAAGTAAGACTTCATCTTCTCTTGTAACTTCACCTTGCTATCATTGCGTACCTCGTATGACATTAAAGTACCTATTAATTGAACTATGGTATACTTGTTCATATCGTTACCTTCCTCGATGGCGAAGGTACGCTTTTCCCAACTAGAAGGAAGTCCTTCTATAAGCTTCGAACATTTCTCCTTTTGGGTGTAGGTTTTGCCAAGAGCCTCTAACTTGTTTATGATGTCGACGAAGCGAGCATAATACTGCTTCATCTTCTCACCCTGTATCATATGAAACATCTCGTAATCTTTATTAACTACAACGAGTTTAGAGTCCCTTACCCTACTCGTCCCTTCATGTAAGATGAGGAGGGAGTTCCAAATTTGATATGCACTCTTACATGTGCATATCTTATTGAAGTCCTCGGGCTCCAATGCGCATTGCAAGGCGTTCATTGCCTTGGCATTGCTTACCTCCGCGGCGACCTCCGAGGGAGTCCACTTCTCGAAATCTTCTTCGGTGGGCTCGACATACTCCTTCATTGTGGTCCTCCATAGTGAAGCACTCCGGAGGAAAGTTTCCATCCGGCATTTCCAGTACCCGTAGTTGGTACCGTTGAAGAATGGAGGCCTCGTTGAGGAATGTCCTTCCATTACCGAAGAAGCTCCTTCACGGTTCTTGAGGGTGCTATAATCCGAAGGTGGACACACGGTCTTGTTGTCGTTGGCAGACATAGCTTAGTATCTGGATCTGATACCAAATGTAATGCCCTGAAAGCTTCTGCACAAGTACTAGAGGGGGGGGGGGTGAATAGTACTTTAAAAATAACAAGGAGTATAATTCCTAATTATCGTGCAAACTACTACCAACAAACGCGGAAGCTAAAAATGACAACAACAAATATTCAATGCTAACAATTGAAATGATGGGTTCGGATCCACCCAAGTCTCCTCGACTTGTACGCGGTGATCCTACGTCCCAGAACACCCGGATCCCCTCCGGATACTTAGGTTAGAAACCCTAACCCAAGATTTCCACTATGAATACCTTGTGAAAAACCTTCACAAGATCAAATCATACAATCAATAGCAATAGTGAATCCCACAACCCGGGATCACAACCTTCTCTCACAACCGAGAGAATCAATAGCAATAAAAGAGTTTATATGAAATAAACAACAACTTACCACAAACCCTATACCTTGAGTATTCTTACCAAATTAGGGCAATGAGGGATTTGAGGAAGGAGAAGTCACCAAGACCTAGCACCACCAATATGAGCAGCAATGGGTGCCTAGGAATGAATAGGAGACTTGAATCAAGCAATAGCTTGGATGGCTCAACAAGAACAAGGTTCTCTCAAGATGGATTCTAGATCTCAAATGAGGGAGAGAAAGATTTCTTGTGAGGAAGAGAGCTTTGGAAATGAGTTTTAATCTCTAACTCTTTCAATCTGAATAAGTCTCTCAATAGCAGCTCTAACCTGGAGAGAAATGACCAAGCTTCGTATTTATAGGGTCCCACAAAATCGAGCTAGGTCATCTCCCAACGGTTGGAAATCTGGGGCAATTAGTCGGTCAAAGAACAACCACTGACCGACTAGTTCATCAACTAGTCGGTCGATGGAACAACATGAACCGACTAAAGGATGAACAATGAACAAATGAAATTTCAGACCTAGATAACTAGTCGGTCCAAGAAGACTTTCCGACTGACTAATTTCTCAACTAGTCAGTCGGTCAGTTAACTTAGACCGATTAAGAGTCAAAAACTATTAGCCTGAATACAACTTGATTTAGTCGGTCCAAGAACAAATGTTGACCGACTAGATCATCAACTAGTCGGTCACCAAACGTTCTTAGACCGACTAACGATAAACAGTAACTCAGGTGAAAAATTGGCATGTACAGTAAAGCTCAACTAGTCGGTCTAAGAAGCATCACTGACCGAATAGTTCACCAACTAGTCGGTCGGTGAGTCAACTAAGACCGACTAACTGTAAACAGTAAAGAGCTTAGAATTTAGGAGACAAACTAGTCGGTCCAAGAAGCTTTTCCGACCGACTAGATCACCATCTAGTCGGTTGGTTCTTCTTCTTGAACCAACTAACATACACAAGAAGTCCCGATTCGAAGCGCGATGCTTCGGGAAAGTTTGAATGGACTTCTGCTAAGATCCTAGCTCTAAGATAGGAGCGATATGAAGATTAAATGATAATACCTACTCAAGGTTTAACATTCTAAAGAACAAAGCTAGAAGACTAAATATAAATCTAGACAAACCGTCTTCAAACGCTTCGATCGAATCTTCATGGCTTCAAAGTTGGTCCAAAAGCTTCAACGAAGCTTTAGGCATATGAATACGTGCTTTGAGAAGTCTTGAGACGTCGCTTTGGATGTTCACGTGAATTTGGCGACGGTCTCCATAACTGCGCTCACAAAGTGTTAGTTCACGATTTATTTATGTTTGCTCATCATCCAAAACCAAATACGGGGAGTCCAATACTCAACAGTGCGTGGTCAGACGATGACGCCCCCCGTTGATAAGCAAGATGTGGGGGATCTCGAGAACTATGAAGGCCAAGAAACAGAACCTGATGATATCTTTTATGAAACACACTCATCGTCCAGCTCGGACTCAAGCTATGACACGGCGTTAGACGGCTCTGTTCCAGACGAACCGGCTCCTAAGGAAGAGGCATTCCAGTCGCAAGCAAGCACAACAGGGGGTACAACACCCTCTGAGGTAGAACTTAAACCCCTTCCCATCGATCTTAAATATGCATTTTAGGTGATAATCGCACGTATGCCATTATAGTCAACGCTTCCCTCACCGAATCCCAACTCGAGGATCTTCTAAGGGTTCTCAAGGAGCATAGAGATGTTATAGTATCACCGACCTGAAAGGTATTAGCCCTGGGTTATATGAGCATAGGATCCATCTCGAAGATAGCAACGCCACCTCCATAGAACATCAAAGGCACTTGAACCCTAACATGAAAGAGGTTGTTAAGAAGGAGGTCCTGAAATTTCTCGAAGCGGACATTATCTACCCCATCTCTGATAGCAAGTGGGTCAGTCCTGTCCAAGTCGTGCCTAAGAAGGGGGGCATGACTGTCATAAGAAATGTAAAAAATGAATTGATACCAAATAGGACCGTCACAGGCTGGTGGATGTGTATAGACTATAGAAAACTTAACAAGGCCACCCAAAAAGACCACTCCCCCCTTCCATTCATCAACCAAAAGCTTGAGTGTCTTGCCAAGCATAATTATTTTTGTTATCGTGATGGATACTCGGGGTTTTTCCAAATCCCGTTGCATAAGGAAGACCAAGAGAAGATGACTTTCACATGCCCGTATAGCACCTTCGCATACCGAAGGATGCCCTTCGGTTTATGTTATGCACCCGCAACCTTCTAAAGGTGCATGACCTCTATCTTCTAGGATTTTATCGAAGATATTATGGAGGTCTTCATGGATGACTTCTCGGTGTACATCACTGAGTTCGATTCATGCCTAGGGAATCTGGTCAAGGTGCTAGAGCGATGCCTTGAGAACAACCTCACTCTGAACTAAGAAAAGTGCCATTTTATGGTAACTGATGATGTTGTCTTAGGGCATGTCATTTCCTCCAAGGGGATACAAGTCGATAAGGCTAAAAACGAGGTTATCAAGGAACTTCCCCTACCGACCAATCTTAAGGGAAGGTTTTCTTGGGCATGCTGGGTTCTATCGTTGTTTTATTAAAGATTTCTCTAAAATTACATGCCCCCTCACTGAATTACTTGCAAATGACACACCATTTGTTTTTTCTGATGCATGTTTTGAAGCCTTTGACAGATTAAAAGAGGCTCTTATTTCCGCGCCAGTTATGCAGCCACCAGATTGGAACTTACCGTTTGAGCTGATGTGTGATGCGAGTGATCAGGCAGTGGGGTCTGTGCTAGGCCAGAGGAAGGATGGGAAGCTGCACGCCATCTACTATGCCAGCAAAAAACTGGACAAGGCCCAGAAAAACTACACCACTGCTGAAAAGGAGTTGCTAGCGGTGGTGTACTCTATTGAGAAATTCTGGCAATATCTCCTGGGATTGAAAGTCATAATTCACACTGACCATGCTGCCTTAATGTATCTGCTGAGCAAGAAAGAGGCCAAACCTCGATTGTTAAGATGGATACTTCTCCTTCAAGAGTTTGACGTGGAGATAAATGATAAGAAGGGCGCGGAGAATGTAGTGGCCGATCATTTATCCCGGCTCACTCGTAGGGACAAGGACAATAGTTTACACATTGATGAGTCCTTTGTCGGGGAGCAGCTTTTTGCAGCAGATTCCGTCGATGCACCGTGGTACACCGACATAGTAAATTTTTTGGTGAGTGGGATTTTACCCCATGGAATGGCCACTTATCAGAGAAGGAAGTTCTTGAGCGACGACAAACGACAAACGACAAACGACAAACGTTATTTCTGGGACGATCCGCATCTCTATAAATCGTGCCCAGATGGAATCATTAGGCGGTGCATCCCCAAAAAAAGATACTGCCTCTATCATCTCTCATTGCCATGCCCAACCATGCGGATGCCATGCAGCGGTTACGAAGACCACGGCAAAGATACTCCAATGTGGGTTCCACAGGCCGACACTTTTCAAGGACACTTATGACTATATCAAGAGATGCGACAGGTGCCAGAGGACCGGAAATATTACAAGGAGGGATGGGATGCCCCTCAAGGGCATCATGGAGATCGAACTATTTGACTGTTGGGGGATCGATTTCATGGACCCATTTCCTACAAGTTGCGGAAACATGTAAATCTTAGTGGAGGTGGACTATGTAACCAGATGGGTAGAAGCCATAGCTACCCCAATGAACGATGCTCGAGTCGTCACGAAATTCTTTAAAAATATCATATTCCCCCATTTCGGGGTACCAAGGACGGGCATAAGTGATGGTGGAAGCCATTTCATCGAAAGCAAGTTTGAGGCCTTACTCAAGAAGTACAGAGTATATCATAAAGTTGGACTCGCCTATCATCCTCAAACGAGCGAACAAGTGGAGATCTCTAACAGGGAGATACAGACCATACTCGAGAAGACAATTAGCTCATCACGAAGGGATTGGTCCCAGAAGCTAAATGATGCACTGTGGGCATACCACACGACGTTTAAAACCCCCATTGAAACAACCCCTTACAAGCTAGTCTATGGGAAGGCATGCCACCTACCGGTGGAACTAGAGCATAGGGCTTTTTGGGCTATCCAGAAAATCAATTATGACTACAAAAATGCAGGGCTACGCCGCCTCCTAAACATCAATGACTTAGACAAACTCAGGAGAGACACCTACGAAAAGGCCAAAATTTACAAGGAAAAGACTAAAACCTACCACAACAAATTAATCACGGCAAAGCATTTCGACGTAGGAGATCAAGTACTCCTCTACAACTCCAGACTGCGACTCTTTCCAGGGAAATTTAAGTCCTGGTGGTACGGCTCGTTTAAAATACTTCAGATATTCTCGAGCGGTGCAGTGGAGATCGAGGGAGGCAAGAACGGACCATTCAAGATCAACGGACAAAGGTTAAGGCCCTACAAGGTCGACGATACAATTGGCGAGAGATGATCTCTCGCCCTCCCCGATTGCTCTCCTGCATGACTCCATCCTAGGTTGGCTAGGGTTATCGCGCTAACCCGGTACTTCCATTCCAATTCTGTTTATGTTTTACGTCACCCAACCTTATAAGTAGTGGCGCTGCCTGATCTTATTAGCTTCTCACTGTCCCAGTGTCTCCCCCTCCTATCATTGTGCCCATCTTTCTTTTCGGGGCCCAGCTTAGTCCAGCTTGGGGGAGTCACATTCTGGTGTCGATTTTTGTTGTCCATAGTGTCCATATTGTACATACTATGCATCATCATCACCTGCATCATCATCATCTCCATTTTTTGTATATACATACATATTGCACATACGCATATGCATCCTTTATACCTTATTCTATCTTTCTTCCCATCCACCCCACCCTTAGCATCATCTCCAGTCTCTATGCCTGTGTTCTCAGCAGTGAGAACACTATTGTGTTTAGCTTGGGGGATGAGCGCTATCGTTTTTTACTTATTCTTTTTCCTTATTCCCATTTCTAGTTCCACTACCACCCCATTTCCCCCCTTTTATTATCATTTTTATTTTTTCTTTTCTTATTTGTCGAATACATGTTTTTCATTTTTTCCTCCTTTTCTTTTATTTAGACTAAAGATGATTCTCCTATGATTGCACTATAAGCTACAAACCCTCAACTTATCTGCTTTACACACTCACGTAGGATTCGCCATAGCCTATTGCGCGTCACCGCATATTTATATAGAATGGATTATGATTTTGAACTCTATGCTTCCGTGTGTTAAAGATATTCCTTATTAGGATGCTTTTTAATATGCTTTTCCATGCTTTGAATTCGTATTCTCCACAACGAGTATTCGCGAAATAGTTAAGCTTGAAAATGCAGGACTAATTGAAAATTTAGTGAAATTTGCTTGATTGAGTGAAAACACATATTTTCATAATGGATGGTAGTTCAATTGGGTTTGGATAACCCACGACACTTAAGTAGCGTCTACTGGATATTCTGAAATCTAGTCATTTCCCAATTCTATGTTTTTTATTTTTTGTATATAGCCAATTGCGATCCTTAATCGGGCTTTGCATTCCATCGCATTTACGTAATTTTGCAAAAATCCCAAAAAAAAATGAAAAAAATGCAAAAACCAAAAAATAATACATACGAATAATAAGCCCGAGGGGTTCTTCGTAACCCGATGCCCTAAGACCATCTGGTCTAGGATGGATATGCCGCCTCTTGTATATATTGAGTTATCTCATGTATATAAGAAAATAAAAGTATGTATATATAAAGAAAATTGTATAGCCAAAAACAATTGTAAAAAGAAAAATCCCACATCTCTACCTCACTTTCTATATAGAATAGGGACATGGCAAGGTCGATGATTTCTAGGAATTGTGAAAGAGTTTAGTGCGGTGATTTCTGGATTTAATTGAACTTACCATCCTCATTTATGAAAATAATTAAAATCATCTTGCATGCTTGAATGAATTGATCATGATACTATTCGCTGCTTAGAGAATAGTTGTGGAGATTTGGATTCGAACCATGGATTTTGTACATTGATTGCATGCTATAATAGGAATTTCCCTCTATTTCATATCATATATACGAGTTCACGCTATTCATTGAAAAATCTATTCTATATATAATTCATGCTAGACTTGATGAATCCTCAAGAGTAGTGCCTTTTTAAATTATAAAGTTGAAGTGTTGTTGTGTGCTATGAGGTAAGGTGATGATTTAGTCGCCTTTCCTATATTTTAGTTTCCTTTGCACTTCTTTGTTTTTACCCTCCGGTGAACTTCTTATTCGTCTTACTCGAGGACGAGTAAGAGGTAAGCTTAGGGGATTTTGTTGTGTCTATATTTTCCATGTTTTTACCATGCATTTCAATGTCGTTTCGATCGTCTGAATCCATATTTTCATATTATATCACGCTTTTCTCGATATTCTTGATCCTTTCGATGTTTTATGTGTTTTCAGGGGATTCGGAGCGATACGGGGTTTTGTACACAACATCGACGCCAAAGCTCGCTTCGCCTTGCCATGACGACCCAAGGAGGCCAAAGAAGCGAGGGAGTGGAGTAGAGGAAGAGAGGAGAAGAGAAGAAGAGAGGAAAAGAGAAGAGAAGGAGATTGTGAGAAGTTGCCAGTTCGCTCGGCCGAGCGCATGATGCGGTCGGTCGAGCTGTGATACGCCAAGGAGCAATGGAATTCTTCTTCGAGGCGCTTGGCCGAGTGACAAGCCCGCTCACCCGAGCTAGCCATCAGAAGAGACAATCAAAGAAGGATATAGGCTCTGGAAATTTTGAAGCTTAATTCGCTCGACCGAGCGACATGACGCTCGGTCGAGCGACTCAACTCGCTCGCCCGAGCGGCCCCTTCTCGAGCGCCAAGTGGAGCGATACACAAGGCACCGCTCGGCCGAGCGAGTACTGCGCTCGACCGAGCGGTATGTCGGCAGACTCCATTTTGACTTAAAATAACGGGGTTCGATTTGGTTTTCTTGTAAAAGCCGAACCCAAACTATTTTGTATAAATAGTGAACGTTTTTTAGAGTATGTTAAGCTGTTTTTGCTGTAGCTAAAACCCTTAGAGCTATTTTGGGAGCTCTCATTTTGATAAACTCTTTTGCAATCTAAATCTTTGTTTGTGGTTGGATTTTCTTGATTTCTTCGTCATTGCTCTCATTTCTCTTACTCTCTCTATTGAAATCAATTTCATGCAATTTGACCGGTTGGATATGTTTAACTCTATTGCTACTGTATTTAGGGCTTTTGCCATGCTAGAGTAGTGGGTTTCTATGGCTTAGGGATGATCCCTAGGATCCTAAGGATCTGATGTTAGGTTAGACCCCCGTTGGATAAATCTAGGATTGCATATGGTGGTTTGAACAAGAGTTTTGGGGGATTGACCTTAGGATCGAAGTATCACGAAGGCGGCTCCGTATCCTAGGGAGAATCCACACGAATTCGATTTGGGCTTAGCAGCCGTTTATAGGGTTCGTGATCACGAGAGTGACTCGAGAGCTACGGCGACAGTTAATCCCCAATCCGCTAGTCGGCGACTGCGAGAGCACACCAATTGCTAGAACCGATCATTGGGTAGCGTCGCAACCCGTGGATCACGAGAGTAGATACTGAGTTGCGAGGTGGGACCAAGTGTCAAGATTAATACACGCATCCCCATGTGAAGCCGACTGTGAGAGCACGGTTTTGCATAGGGATGTGTTAGACAAATAGGAACAATGAAAGTTAAGTACTCATTCTCATCTACGGATGTGACACTCCTACCCTAGTCCATCGTCTGACGTAGGGCTATTCAACCTAGCATCCATGACCGAAGGGCCTAGCGGGGAATCCAGGAGGCCTTAGACATTTAATTTCTAGTTAACTCTCGATTTCCATAATCAACCCATCAATCAATCATGTCAACCCTCGATCACACACTCTCCTCCTTCCATTTAAAGCTAAGCGTTAAACAACTGCCTCCCTGAGTTCGACAATCTTTCTATACTATAGCTCACCGTGAACTTGCGGTGATTCGTGCCCTAGTGGTGCAAACCCGGGGACCGAATGACTCTTCCTGAAAGGTGATACTCGCAAGTGTATGAGGTCGGTAAATAATATACTAGGTAAGTACGGGATCATATCCACAGAGACGGAACTAATCTGCAAATTCACACAAATAGTTAGAGCATGTATATAATGGTTGAGGGTTCTAACCACCCTTCGAAGGTGAATGATTGTTTGAATAGATGATTTATCTAAGTAGCCTAAAGTTAGGGTAAGGTCCTGAGATTTGGATGCAAGGGAGAACGAGAGTGCGGGTGTTGAGGATATCGGTAGGATTACTCAATTACTCTGCTAAATGTTAATTCCAAGATAACTCGACCATTCATCCATTTCAAGGTATGAAGATCGAGAAATGAATAATTTAAGCACATATAGGGTGCACCAAGGGTAATTGCTAATTGGGTTTGTCTCCTAATTAAAGCTCATGAATCACTCTCACACCCATTTCAAGGTAAGTGAGAGTAGTGCATGTAGGTTGTGTTGCACATCACACAACCACCGTTCTACGGCCCCCTTCGGGTAATGCACAATTCGATAAATGGGACACAACCCAATTAAAAACTTAGATTGTTGGGTGAACTAAACTTCTAAACTATGGAATATGGATTGAAGGGGTTTGCATGCATTTCAAGACATGCAATACTAATTGGATACATAGGTGCAACAATTACAAAGCACAACCGTTCTTCGGCTCCTACATGGATAGTATCAAATCCAATTAATCACAAGATTATTTCACCCAACAATATGGATTAACAAAGGGTGCTGGAAATTAACATTAGGAAGGCAATCAAAACATCCTACATCAATCCGAAACACCCACACAATGAATCTAGCCTAACATATCAAGAATAGAATAGACATTCATAGAAATAGACATACTTCAACACAAAGAATGAAAGCAAATGTATAATAGCAAGAGGGTTGGAAATTTGTCACCAAATACAAGCTTCCTCAATCAGTAATCAATCTCAACAATAGCAAAAACGAGATCAGAAAACTCAAAACTCTCCAAAACCCTAATCCCCTTCTTAAGGAAGAAGATGACCTAAAATAGTAAAAGATTAAGTTCTCTATGCTCTGTTTATTACATTCTGAATAGTAGTGTTTTATACTCCCTAGGGATTGCATCTCATCCATCCAAAACATCATCACCCATAGCAACTGGAGAGAAATCAGGTTAAGAAAAACTCGTTTCTTGCAACCCAGAATGCGGGTGAAAACCCCCAATCAGTCGACTGTCGAACAAATGGCAGTCGACTAGTGACAGGTGGATGTCATTGCTACCAAAGGGCGACCGACGACCGGTGACTGTCTTAAAAATCACAGTCGCCTGTGTGATCCATAGGCGACTGTCTTTTGTTCTTCAGTCGCCTGCTGCAGAAGTGTCAAAATAACAGAGAGTCGGCTCTTCTGCTCCCTCAGGCATCTGGAAATTAGTCGACTGATGTGAAGATGATATGCGACTGTACAATATTACAGTCGACTGTCAATCCTCTTATAGGAGACTGTCATTGGGCTTCAGCTTGTCCAGCTCCAGTTCTTTAAAGGCAGGCGACTGCCGGTGTTTGCGCTGTTGACTGTCTGGTTTTCCAGGCGACTGGCGTTCCTTCTACATGCGCCTGTTTTGTACTCCTCTTCTTGAGTTGATTTAGTCCCCTTCGGGACACCTGAAAAATCCAGAAAAATCCCTAAAAATATAGTAGACATCTAAAATGCTTTAGGGAAGAGAAATTGTGCCAAAATAAAATCATATTCTAACAAATGATGAATTAACGTAAATGTAGTTAATAGAGCATGATTCCAAGGATTATGTGCACAAGAGGAGATGATTATGATGTTAGAATATGCAATATTTATTTATCATCACAACCCCCAACTAGAGATTTGCTAGTCACTCGCAAAATAAGTGACCAATCCCAAAATACAATGTTAACTCCATCCATGGATTATTGGCAATACTAAATGGTGTTGAAATCATATATATATACAGGCAAAGTTCTCAAGTCTATACACTCTTCCATATGACTATAACCTCATTCCTCGTAAACACTCCACCATCCACAACTAAGGTTAGTATATCCCTTAATGTGTCACAATCTCCTGATGTAAGATCCTTAGGAACTCTAGAGCTTATGAGATATAACACTTACTCCCTCAAAAGGTCATGGAAATGAGTTGTGGTTCAAATTTCATGCATTTACTCAAATTTCATGGTAATTTTTGCCTTATTCAAAGTACCAAGGCAAAAGTTCATGCCTTATTCAAATGTGCACAAGTGCACTTATTATTGTAGCATTTGATAGCATTCATTTGAGCAACTCCAAATTCCAAATCACTATCTTAGGATCCATTAATATAAACCTAGCTGAATTTTTAAAATCCCTAAGGTTTAATCAATTGATCGCTGATACCAAGGTTTCTACATCACTATAGGGTTTCAAATGGATGGTAATCGTCATAAGCTTCAAGCTAAAGGGCCAAGTGTAAGTATGTAGAGAAACAATTAATTGCCCTTAGTACATAAAGATACAACACACCCTTATTTGCCAAAATCCACTTCAAGAAAGCATTTTACCAAAGTTGGGAAGGATCACCACATGTAATCAATGGATCTAACAAAAAATTGTGGGTTGCAGAAATGTTGGTGATAGATGGAACAAATTTTTATTTCATTCAATTTATTCACAAAAAGATGAAAATAATAAAAAGATGCTCAAGAAGTTTCTACATCCTAGCCCACACCCCCAACTAAAAATAAACATGGTCCTCAATGTTGAAGGGTGAGATGAAATATGTGCATAAAAGGATAACCTAAGATAAGAAACCTTGAGCAGGAGTTATTCATTACTACATACTATTAGATAGGAAAGTCTTGGAATGAATACACCTAATTGGTTCCACCCGGTGGCGGTTCCGTAAGCTCCATGGTGACCTCGTCTCCACTCCACGGCTCTTGATAATGCTTCAAGCGTTGGCCGTTCACCTAGAATTCATTGATGTTTTGTGGGTTGGCCATGGTCACTGCGCCATGTGGAAATACCTCCTGAACAATGAAAGGCCCAATCCAGGAAATACCTCCTGAATAATGAAAGGCCCAATCCACTTCGAATAAAGCTTTCCGGGGAAGAGGTGAAGTCTTGAGTTGTATAGTAGCACTTTCTCCCTTGGGGGGAATTCTCTCCTTAAAATGATTCGATCATGGGCGCATTTAAGCCTCTCCTTCACTAGCTTGGAATTGTTGTATGCCTCCCTCCTTATCTCTTCGAGCTCCACTAACTGCAATTTACGAGAAAAGGGGTCAATTTCACAATTAAACTTTTTAATTGCCCAAAAAGATTTGTGTTCAAGTTCAATGGGTAAGTTGCAAAATTTCCCAAAAAGTAAGCGATATGGGGACATCCCTAAAACCATTTTGTAGGCGGTACGGTATGCCCACAATGCCTCGGGAAGACGCATGCTCTAATCCTTTCTTGATGGATTCACCGTCTTTTGGAGTATGTTCTTGATTTACCGATTTGCTAATTCCGCTTGTCCATTGGTTTGGGGGTGGTATGGTATGGAAACCTTGGGTTTTAACCCAAACTTCTTCATTAAGCTTGCGAAGAGGTGGTTGCAAAAATGTGACCATCCGTCGCTTATCGTAGCCTTTGGCATCCCAAATCGTGCGAAAATGTTTTCTTTCATGAATTTAAGCACGATAGCCGCATCATTGGTCCTACAAGGAATAGCCTCAACCAATTTAGATACATAATCTATAGCAAGCAAAATATATGTGTACCCAAATGATAGAAGAAATGGCCCCATAAAATCAATTCCCCAACAATCGAAAATTTCTAATTCAAGAACGGGATTTAATGGCATCATATTTCTTTTAGTAATTCCCCCCAACTTTTGGCAAGCTAAGCATGATTTACAATATGTAAAAGTGTCCTTAAACATGCTAGGCCAATAAAAACCACATTTTAGAATTTTTGCTACGGTCTTTTGGGCGGAAAAATGACCACCACATATACCCTTATGACAAAAATGCAAAACACTATCAAACTCATGATCGGGTATGCATCGCTTTACTATTTGGTCATTACAATACTTGTAAAGGTAAGGGTCATCGAAAAAGAAAGATTTTACCTCAAAGATGAACCTTTTGTAATCTTGGTGAGACCAAGTGTAGGGAGTCTTACCAGTGACCAAGTAGTTAATGATGTCGGCATACCATGGGAGCGTGAGAGAGATCGCAAAAAGATGTTCGTCAGGGAACGAATCCTTCAATGGGATGGTTGCCGGCTCCATGCTCGTTGTTAACCGTGAAAGGTGATCGGCAACATGATTTTCTACTCCCTTCTTGTCCTTAACGTCGATGTTGAATTCCTGCAAGAGCAAAATCCAATGGATTAGTCTAGGCTTGGCGTCTTTCTTGGAAAGGAGATATTTAAGAGCGGCATGGTCGGTAAAGATTGTAATTGGGAATCCCAATATGTAGCTCCTAAATTTCTCCAATGCGAATACAACGGCTAAAAGCTCCTTCTCCGTGGTGGTGTAGTTTCGTTGAGCATCATTCAAGCTCTTGCTTGCATAATAAATCACCATGTGGGCATTGTCCTTGCGTTGTCCAAGCACGGCACCAACCGCATAGTCACTAGTATCACATATAATCTCGAATGGTGATGTCCAATCTGGCACCTGAAGAAAAGGTGAACATGTAAGAAACTTTTTCAACTTCTCAAAAGCAAGTTGACAATCATTATTCCAAGCAAACTCTACATCGTTTTTCAAAAGCATGCAAAGAGGTTGAGATATTGAGCTAAAATTTTTTATGAACCTCCTATAAAAACCGGCATGCCCAAGAAATGATCGAATATCTCTTACACAACGAGGAGTGGGTAGCGTTTCTATTACCTCGATCTTGGCTTTGTCAACTTGCATACCTTCATTGGATACAATAAGACCGAGGACTAAGCCTTCGGTGGTCATGAAATGGCATTTCTCCCAATTCAAGAGAAGGGTTTTCTCGATGCACCGATCTAACACCAAAGCCAATTTAGATAAACAATTATTAAATGAGATACCATACACAGAGAAATCATCCATGAATACCTCCACAATCTTTTCAACCATATCATGGAAAATACTAAGCATACAACGCTGAAAAGTTGCGGGGGCATTACGTAAGCCAAATGGCATCCTCCGAAATGCAAAAGTGCCAAAGGGACAAGTGAAGGTGGTCTTCTCTTGTTCTTCGGGTGCTATTTCAATTTGATAATATACGGAGTAGCCATCAAGAAAGTAATAATACTCGTGTCCGGCCACTCTCTCTAGGATTTGATCTAGAAATGGAAGAGGGAAGTAGTCTTTACGGGTCTTAGAATTAAGCTTTCTATAGTCAACGCACATGCGCCATCCTGTGGTGGCTCGCATGAGGACTAACTCATTGTTCTCATTTTTAACTACCATTATCCCCTATTTATTAGGTACAACTTAAATGTGGCTAACCCATCTACTATCGGCAATCAGGTATATAATACCTGCATCAAGAAGCTTAAGGATTTCACCATTTACCACTTCCTTTAGGTTAGGATTTAACCAACGTTGCATTTCTCTAGTGGGTTTGGTGTCATCCTCTAAGTAGATGTAGTGCTTACAAATTAGGGGTTCAATACCTTTAATGTCGGCAATTGTCCAACCAATTGCCCCCTTATGAGTCTTAAGCACTTCTAAAAATTGCATTTCTTGCTCATTAGAGAGTTTAGACGATATTACCGCGGGGAATGTGCCGGATTCCCCAAGAAATGCATACTACAAATATGGCGGCAATGGCTTCAAGTCTAATGATGGGTGCTCTAGCTTCGATGGCCTTTGACACGGCGTGTCTAATGGTAGCGGCTCAAAAGATGGCATCCACTTAGTTACCGCGCCAACTTCCTGCAGAGAACAATCGGTGTCAATATTCCCACAAAAATGTTCAACAAAATTAAACGCTTCAACAAACTCCGCATCAAAATGCTCTTCAACTAGAGTCTCAATCATGCAAGCATCTCAAACTCACCATCCCCCGATGGCAACTTACAAGCATTGAAAATGTTTAAGTCAAGTGTCATGTTCCCAAACGATATTTTAAGTTGACCATCCCTACAATTGATTATAGCATTGCTTCTGGCTAGGAATGGTCTACCTAAAATGATGGGGGTTGGTGTTTTGGTTTGAGGTCCAAGGATGTCCAACATGACAAAGTTCACTGGGTAGTAAAATTTGTCCACTTGGACAAGCACGTCCTCTATGCTACTCTTGGGGACCTTGATGGATCTATCGACCAATTGGAGAATAATGGGTGTAGATTTCAATTCTCCGAGTCCTAATTGCATATACAAGTAATATGGCAAAATGTTAACACTCGAACCTAAATCAAGGAGGGCTTGCCCTATCTTTTAGGTTCCTATGATGCATGGCATCATAGGAGAGCCAGGGTCCTTGTATTTAGGAGGGGTGTTATGTTGCACAATAGCACTAACCTGTTGCGTTAGGAAGGCCTTTTTCTTAACACTAACATTCCTCTTAACAGTGCACAAATCTTTTAAAAATTTAGCATATGCTTGAATTTGATTATTGCATCAAGAAGAGGAATATTAATTTGACATTTTTGAAATATTTCGTGGATTTCGGATTGAAACTTATCTTTCCGTGGAGATTGAAGCCTTTGAGGGAAAGGTGCGGGAGGATTGTACGGCTCGGGCGCTTCAATGACGATCTCTTTGTAATGGTTACCTTTGTCCAATCTTTCCTCTTGCACCTCTTCATTTGGGGTGGCTTCATTCTCTATAACTATCTCCGCTTCGACTCTCGGTGGCTCCGACTTCTCAATTTTCCGACCACTCCTCAATGTTGTCACCGCTTGACAAGATTTAACGTTGGATCCTCCCGATGACGAATTCATGTTGGGGTTGGGGAGTGGTTGTGCCGGAAGCTTGCCCTTCTCTAGAGTTGCCGCAAGCTTTGCCATGTTCTCGTTGAGTTGTTGAAATTATTGTTGATGTTGCGCCTGGGTTTGTTGTAGCTGTTGCCATTGTTGGAAGTTGGCTTGATTTTGCGTTGTTTGCATTTGGATGAATTGTTGCAAAGTGTCGATCAAAGATTGCACTTGGGGTTCACTTGTTTCATCCCTCCTCCTTTGGATGCCTTGTTGATTGTTGTTGTTGAAGGGTGTGGTGGATGGTCCGATGGTTGAGCTTGTCGTTGTCTTTGAGGCCCCCACTTCAAACTCGGGCTACTCCTCCAGCTCGGGCCTTGATTATTGGAATTGTTGTATCCTTTCCCTTGGTTGGAATTCGCCACATAATTCACTTGTGTGGGTCTTGAAGCACTTCCTTCGCTAGCAGTAGGTTAGTACATTGATTGATGCCATGGTATACGCTACTGCAAAGATTGCATAGCCATTCATTACCAACCGTCACGACCTTCACTCCTTTCACCTGCAACCCTTCAAGTCTCTTGAAAATGATGGCATCCATTCTTTATTCTAAGTCTTTCTCTTGGGTCAATGTAAGGAGACCACCATGGGCCAAAGGTTGAGGTAATTCTCTCCTCTCAGATTCGGGAGTCGCCTCCCAACTTCGTGCATTCTCTGATATGGATTCCAAGTACTCCCATGCCTCCTCCGGTGTCTTATCCAAGAATTCCCCTTTGCACATCATTTCCACGAATTGTTTCATGGATGGGATGAGTCCGTCGTAAAAGAAACCGATGAGATGGTATTCATCAAATCCATGGTGTGGACATGCTAGTAGCAGCTCCTTAAACCTTTCCCAAGTGATATCAAAGCTTTCATTTGGTTTCTGAGAAAAGTTCGCCATTTGTCTCTTTAATCCTTGAGTCTTGTGCAAGGGAAATTTTTTTTTCAGAAATTCAGCTTGCATTGCTAACCATGACTTAGTAGTGTGGGGGAGGTATAACATTAAACCAATTTTTAGCTTTATCCTTTAAATAAAAAGGAAACATTTTAAGATAAATGGTTTCATTACTAGCCTTCCCATCGGAACATGCGAGGCAGACATCTTCGAAATCCTTTATATGTAAATAAGGATTCTCCTTCTCTACTCCATGAAAAGTGGGAGAATTTGAAATATCCCTGGTCTTGGGCTAAAGGAATTCGCATCAGTTGGAGGCACAATGCATGAGCCGGTGGCAAACCTACTCGGTCTCAACACATATCTCAAACTTCGATCACCCTCATTTTGAGAGTGATCGTCCTCACTAGGATGGGTGTTGTCATTAGCGTTGGTGTTGGTATTTTCATCAGCCATGTCTATGTTTCTTACTAGTCTATGCGTTCGAGAAGTCCTTAACCACATAAACTAGACAATTGAGCTCAAGGCAAAACTTTCCAAGATTAGCCTAATTTTTATAGTTTTGATGATTATAAAAATTGAAAAACAATCTCGGGTATCCACAATGAATATGAACAATAAAATGGAAAGATCTCACCAAATTTTCACGACAAAAACCATAGTGTGAAATGAAGATACGCCGTCCCCAGCAACGACGCCAATTTGCTTTACTCTTCCAGAAAGGTGATACTCGCAAGTGTACGAGGTCGGTAAATAATATACTCGAAAAGTACGAAATCGTATCCACAGAGATGGAACTAATCTGCAAATTCACACAAATAGTTAGAGCATGTAAAGAATGGTTGAGGGTTCTAACGATCCTTCGAAGGTGAATGATTGTTTGAATAGATGATTTATCTAAGTAGCCTAAAGTTAGGGTAAGGTCCTGAGATTTGGATGCAAGGGAGAACAAGAGTGTGGGTGTTGAGGATATCAGTAGGATTACTCAATTACTCTGCTAAATGTTAATTCCAAGATAACTCGATCATTCATCCATTTCAAGATATGAAGATCGGGAAATGAATCATTTAAGCACATATAGGGTGCACCAAGGGTAATTGCTAATTGCGTTCGTCTCCTAATTAAAGCTCATGAATCACTCTCACACCCATTTCAATGTAAGTGAGAGTAGTGCATGTAGGTTGTGTTGCGAATCACACAACCACCATTCTGCGGTCCCCTTCGGGTAATGCACGATTCGATAAAATGGGACACAACCCAATTAACAACTTAGATTGTTGGGTGAACTAAACTTCTAAACTATGTAATATGGATTGAAGGGGGTTGCATTCATTTCAAGACATGCAATACCCATTGGATAAATAGGTGCAACAATTACGAAGCACCACCGTTCTTCGGCTCCTCCATGGATAGTCTCGAATCCAATTAATCACAAGCTTATTTCACCCAACAATATGGATTAACAAAGGGTGTTGGAAATTAACATTAGCAAGGCAATCAAAACATCCTACATCAATCCAAAACACACACACAATGAATCTAGCCTAACATATCAAGAATAGAATAGACATTCATAGAAATAGATATACTTCAACACAAAGAACGAAAGCAAATGTATAATAACAAGATGGTTGGAAATTTGTCACCAAATACAAGCTTCCTCAATCAATAATCAATCTCAGCAACAACAAAATTGAGATCAGAAAACTCAAAACTCTCCAAAACCCTAATCCCCTTCGTACGGTAGAAGATGACCTAAAATAGTAAAAGATTAAGTTCTTATGCTCTGTTTATTACATTCTGAATAGTAGTGTTTTATACCCCCTAGCGGTTGCATCTCATCCATCCAAAACATCATCCAACCACCCATAGCAACTGGAGATAAATCGGGTTAAGAAAAACTCGTTTCTCGCAACCCAGACCGCAGGTGAAAAACCCCGATCAGTCGACTGTCAAACAAACGACAGTCGACTGATGACAGGTGGCTGTCATTGCTACCAAAGGGCGACATGCGACTGTCTTAAAAATCACAGTCGCCTGTGTGATCCATAGGCGACTGTCTTTTGTTCTTCATTCGCCTGCTGCAGAAGTGTCAAAATAACAGAGAGTCGGCTCTTTCTGCTCCCTTAGGCATCTGGAAAATCAGTCGACTGATGCAAAGATGACATGCGACTATACAATATTACAGTCGACTGTCAATCCTCTTGCATGCGACTGTCGTTGGACTTCAGCTTCTCCAGCTCCAGTTCTTTAAAGGCAGGCGACTGCCGATGTTTGGGCTGTCACTGTCTGGTTTCCCAGGCGACTAGTGTTCCTTCTACTGGTGCCTATTTTGTACTCCTCTTCTTGAGTTGATTTAGTCCCCTTCAGGACACCCGAAAAATCCAGAAAAATCCCTAAAAATATAGTAGACATTTATAATGCTTTAGGGAAGTGAAATTGTGCCAAAATAAAATCATATTCTCACAAATGATGAATTAACATAAATGTAGTTAATAGAGCATGATTCCAAGGATTATGTGCACTAGAGGAGATGATTATGATGTTAGAATATGCAATGTTTATTTATAATCACCGAACAGTGTGCAACACGAAGACTTTCTTGAAACCACAAGGGTGCTACCCCGGGCCGAGTAACAAACTACTCAGGATCCATTCAAATGTTAGTACACGGAATCTGGATCGTGCCTGTAAAATAATAGTATCATAAACGATCATGCCTGATCGTGGAATGTAAATCCTCCCAGACATGGCCGAAAGACAGGTCCTAGTTGCTTACGCACTCTCATAATCATAAGTTTCCTGAAAACTCGGCGAGTCAAGCTAGATTAATCAATTATTAGTTTATAGACGTGATGTTGTTCAATATTAATTAAACCACATAGTCAATGTGGAAGTCCATAGATAATGATCGAATGTAGTAACCAGACATGTCCAGAGTCAACCTCAATTCCACAAGTCATCCAGTATCGTGTCAGTATCATGCCATCACAAGAAACATCCCAAGACTACGCAATTTAACAATATTAAACTTACTAGTATTGAAGGGTTTCGAGGGACCCTTAGGGTATAAATATATGTCTGTCCTACATCAGATGGACGATAGAAGCAGAAAATCAGACATAGAAATAAATCATTAAACTATTTAATGAACAGTAAGAATGTCATTAACCCTATCCAGGAAATCCACTATCTTAGGGTTGGTCTGACTAACCCCAATGATAGATCTAAACTACTGCAATAATATATAAAAGAAAGAAAAGCAGAAAACATACCCGGAACTTCGCTTCCACGGAACACGAAGCGTCGTTTTCAGCAACCTTCTTTACTCTCCCGCATCGAGCCGACTCCACGCCTCCAAGACTGGACCTCCCGAGGCGAGCCAATTAACAACGTGCCTCCGAGCCAATCACCTGCCAAAGAAAGTTTCACTTGAGTATGATCCACATCAAATACTATGGATCTAATCCAAACCTCCTTGTCGTCTTGCTAGGACGCGAACGGAGGAACGAAAGATTAAGGAGGAGAGAATAATTTTAGTCTCGGCTCAAGCGTGCTTAAAACTTTTTGGAGCTGCTCGAATCAGAGACTTGGGACAAATTTTCCAAGGGGAGTCAGCCCCTATTTATATAGGAAGCCAGACCCCTTGCTCGTCTAACGAGCAATGAGGGACTAATCAAAATTAGGGGAGAAAATTAAGTTAGTTTTGCCATACAATAAGGCTAAACTTCAACAAATTTTCTCTCACTCACCGTTGAGCTTCACAAGTGATACAACCTATCAAATCGAAGAGCTATGAACGGTGAACGCATAGAAACAAACGGCGCTCCAATCCGACTTTGTTTGACCCCTCAAACGACAGCTCAAAGTCGGGCAAAAACCACAAACTGGCTGAAAACGCAGCCGTCATTTGCAAGTTAGGGTTTCTGCAAACTGGGCAGTCAGCCAACAGGGCAGCCAGCCCACCTGGGTGGGTCGGTCGCCTACTCTTGCACGCCCAAACCTGCCCGCCTGGGCGAGCGGGCCAGGCACCCGCTGGAACGGGCCTGGCCCGCTCGACTAGGCGGGCGGGAGGGCCCCGCGTGAGCGGGCCAGACCAGCTCATGCGGGCCCAGCCCAGCCTGCCAACGGGCAGGCTGGCTTGACCCCTACCTGTGGGCGGGCTTGACCTACCCGCCCAAGCTGGGCAGGCTAGCCCAGCCTAGCTGGTCGGGCTAGGCGCCTTTGAGCTATATCTTGAGCATTTGAGCTCCGTTTGTGCCCATTTCAAATCCGTTTGAAAACAGGTTTCGAATGGGACCATTCCAAAAACCTTTGCAACCTTTTCTATGCTTTTATTATTTAAAATATTCCCGTAAATATTTTACTATTTATTTTAAACCCTTTTGCATCATATGAAATAACCATGCATAGAATTCTTCTAATGCTTATACCGCAAACATTTTGCGGAACCATTAAATCTCATTTAATACAGACTTAATGTCACAACCTTTTGTGACTAATTATTCACGTGCACCCGAGTGCACTCCTCATACATTCTTCCTGTTACTAAGTTGCAAACCATACTCGGTGTGAGACCCTACAACTTAGCCCCACTACAGGTTGGGACTCAAAACCCCCTAGATGACAGTGACCACGAGCAGCAGGTGTCGTCCCTGTTTCGGCATCATAATTACGTGATTGACCCATAAACAAAAGTACTGTCGGGATCACCCTAACTGTGACTGTGATGACTACCGTAATTTTAGTCCATTCGTCAAAACTATGTTGCTGCATAGCCTAGGGTATGGTAAACTATCATCCCCACTATCTATCCCTGGTCAGTTTGCTACGGTCTTTGGTATATACATGTTGTACTTCCTACAACATACCCCGGCCGAGGTTTAGCACCAAGAACCGCACTGAGCATATAACACTAACTGTAAGGACACTGTGCTACGAGGAACAAACACTAGAGGGGGTGACTAGTGTTTTCTAGAAGTGTAAGGAATTTACGCAAAATAAAAACCTAATGAACCAACAAATTCGGAATTAAAGAAATGACCAATAACACTAGGAAAAATGCAATGCAAACATGCAATGTATCCTGGCTCGATGCCACCCAAGTCAAACCCGACTTGTTATCGGTGCCCTAATCCAGAAACACTCGAGATCACACTCGGATACTCTAGTAAATACAACTAGAGCTTCCCTTTAGCCCACTTGCAGAAACCCCAACAAGTGCAATCGACCTACAATCGATGTCCGTGTATCCCACAACCCGGGAACATGCAAATACTTTAATCCCACAACTTAGAACTAAGCACACTCTCATAACCCGAGAGAAAACCCTTTCTTTGACTCCCACAACTTGGGAAGCCAACACTCTTCAAATACCGAGAGCAAACCTTTCTCCTTCTTGACCCCAACAACTTGTAATCAAGCCAACCCTCTCGCCAACCGAGAGTACTCAATAAAATAAAAGTATTTAGAATGAAATATACAACTTGAAATACACCCACCTATGATTTGAATAAGAACTTACTTGTGAAGGCTATAGTGTGTGTGTGAAGTGCTCAATGTGGGAGGAGATATCTCTTGAGATGCTTGCCCAAAGATGAAAGCAAATCTAGCTTAGATGTGTGCTTTAGATCATAGAGTGCAATGGAGAATTAGAGAGCACTTGAGAGGATATAGAGGCTTGAAAATAAGACTTAAAATGTTTTCTTAAGGGACAAAGAGGGCTAACATATTCAGCATATCTCCTATATATAGTAGCTCAAGGGAAGCCCAAAACGCCAAGCAAAAAGACCCAAAAACCAATCTCCCAACGGCTAGAATTGGGCTGAAAACGACTCGAACATGCGCCTGTAGAAGGGGGACATGCGCCTGGTCCACTGTAGCAAACGACTATAAAATGAAAAACACTGGAAGGACACATGCTGACCATGCACCTGTTGAAGGATGACCATGTGCCTGTACACCTGGGCAGGCGCCTGTCAAATCTACAACAGGCGGCTGTTCGAGGGGCAAATTCTGCATTTTTTCAGTACAGCTGATCACTAAAACATCTATATCTGCCACTACAGATATCCTATTGGAGTGATTCAAGTTGGGTTGGAGAGCTAACAAAATTTTCTTTCAAATGAGCTTAGAAATGGACATGAAATTCTAATTATAGAAAAACTGACAGCACTTTGAAGATAGACTGGTCTGAAAAACAGAATACAACTTCAACCGGATTTGGGCTCTGTTTAGAAACATGCGTCTACTGAAGGGAAACCAGGCCTCTGGTGTGCACACCAGGCGCCTGGTTATCCTTCATCAGGCCCATGTTTTGAGTCAAAAGTTCAGATTCAAATTTTGAATGCCTAGAAGCATATGGGGTCAATTAAAGGCTATACTAATGATGTTTATAGGTAGTGTAGGTGCATCTAAGTAGTTCTAATTCAAGGCTTAATATTCTAAGACTTACAAAGAAGTAAATACTAAAGATTACAATGAATATCCTTACTTCTTCATGGTCTTGAGTCTTTTAGTTGTATGTCTTGAATGTCTCCATCGTCATCTAGTCTTTGATCATCAAGATGTTCTTTGAATCTTTTGAATCATCCATTCATTTCTTCTCTTTGGATTGAATCTCCATTCATTTGTTGAAACCATTGGCTTGAGGTTTGTTGTATTCTTTGAGTTCTTCAATCCAATGCTTCACCTTTGTTGATCTACCAAGGTATCCACTTGAATCAACACGTGTAGTCACTTTTGATCTTCTTGAATCTAATTGGTGACTCTTTAGTTAACTGCATTCACATGTGTTAATCACAATGATTTATGTTTGATCATCATCAAAACCAAGCTGGAGAGTCCAATACTCAACATTATCCCCCTTTTTGATGATGACAAACCAAATATAAACAAAATAAATAATTGTGCATTAAATATACTTACTCCCCCTGCAATGATGCCAACCAAGTTAATATCAATAATCAATAGCATCATTAAGCAGTTAATAGTGTGTGTATCACATGATGTTGTGTATATATCGCATGAATGACCAAAAAGGATATGCATACATAATACAAATTATATAGGTGATACACATCATAAGCATGAGCATGATTACAAACAGATACCAAATGTAATCAATATAGACCAAGGTAATCACCAATATTGCTCCCCCCTGAATGTAAACTATATAAGCTACCAATTGTAAACAAGATATCAAAATAAAGATATCAATTGCAAGAGAAAATATCCAACAACAACTCAACTACCCTCAATTATCACAAATAGATAAGCAATAAGCATAGTGTGATAAAAGATTACAATGGATACTAATTGTAAATAGTAGTGTGAGCAGTGTTATAATAGTGATAATAGCATAATTAACAGTAGCTACCAGCTATAAACATGATAATAAAATATGGATAACAATGCAAAAATCATGACATCACTTGTGAAAGAAAGACAAGTGATCAAATAGTGTCAAATACACAAACAAGCTCAATTATCACAAAATTTATAACATTAAGCATAATGTGATAGACTACCATTGAGCAAGAGCAGGACATATGACATGAACATGATTAAAGACATAATGATAGAATCAATATAATCATGATGACATAGATCAACAAATAATTTCAATAGACTGAGATCTAAGCCAAACATAGCAGAAAAATGCAACAAACATGACTATGGAAATTTTTAACCACGTGTGCCAAGTTATGTTATGAAATAAAAACTTAAATTAAGTTCTAAAGATCATAATACCAATGAACTAATCACTGCATGTCAAAATATATCAATTGAAAGTGAAGTAACAACAACTGGTGAAAATATGATCCAAAAGGCACGAATAATATCACAATTATGGTTATGAACTCATTACTCAAAATAAATTCTAATTAGCATACTAAAATACTCAAAGCATTGATCACATGCCGTAATTACAACAAATGATCACATCTAGCATAAACCATCTCAAAAATATCATAAAAGAGTGAAAATTGAAGTATGAGATTTGAGATGACATAAAATAAGTATAATGACATGTGATAAACTCCACAAATCATCTTCAAAAGTAAGCACATCAATTCTAAGTGTAGTATGAGATGTGGAGTGACAAGGTGATAAAAATGTATGAATATCAAATATCAACATCGTGCAAAAGTGTAATGCCAAATAAAGATAATAACTTCATAAAAATTATGGCATACATAATTCTAGCACACTAGGATACTAATTTAAACAATGTTCAAAAGAAATATAGTACTAGCATGCATTCCAGAATAGATACTCACAGAATGAGTCAATGATAAGCATGGAATGCCATGAGCATAAGCAAGATAAGCAATATAACATACGCTCAAAACTAGCATCAAACAAGAGTATGTAAAGATGATATCCAATATAAATATTCTAACAAAGTATGCAAATCAGACAAATAATGTCAAGATCATGACATCACTTGTGAAGGAACACAAGTGAACAAATAGAGTCATGATCTCATCCTAGCTCAATTATTACAAAGAATTCAACATGAGACATAATGTGACAAAACGTCTTTTGAGCAAAGGCATGGAGTTTGACATGAGCATATATAAGATATAATGAAGATAATCTAGGTTCAAAGTCACAAGGTAGGACATAAATGAATAAAGTTATCATGAGCATCACATGCATGCATACCAATTGTGCGAATATAACAAAAGCTTATGTAATCAGAATTTAATCGGAGGTAACATTAATGAAGTCATAGTGCATCAGGATATATTCATGGAAGAATATCTATGACAAAATATACATATCATCATGCACAATATAAAACTTATATGATCTTGTATCGCACAACTTATCTATAACATCTCATAAAAAATAGCATAAAATATGAGCATGAGATGAGAGATGACATTATGAGAAATATAGCATGAAGATCGCTAACCAATATGCATGAGTGCTATGTCACTTGTAAAAATATCTTACATGAAAGATTTAGCTATAGACATGAAAGATCTCTCAAATAAAATTATAGCTAAACATCAGTCATGAAGCAATTAAAATGACAAGTAACGTACACTGATCACCACAAATCATATCAATGTGTCTCATAAAGATAATCATACCAAATATAAGAAAAGTATGAGATGCGTGGTGATACAATGAACAAATATGTATAAAGATCCTAAATCAATTAATCTTATTCATGGCATGAATTATATATAAAATGATGAAGTATATCACGCCATAAGGAAATGAATGATTTTACTAGAATGAAATGGCATATCATGATAGGATCTAAATAATCCATGAACATAATCATCTATGAAAATTAGGTCCAAGTGGTAGAATAAAAAAACCAATGAATCTTTAATGAAAGAAGTGAAAGGTTTTCATTGAAGCTTAAGATCTAAATATACTTAATACAATCTAATAAATAAACAAGCTTGTCATACACATCAGTTATCATGTCCATAATTTTTAACAATCTTCACAAAGAAGCATGCATGTGAGGAATAAGATGTGTAATGACAATGTGTTCCAAAGATATGAAAATCAATAAATAACTAACTAACCCATTATATGAACGTTATAACGACCATGATACATGAGTCATACTTAGACATATATTGCACACATCAACATGGTAGTCACATAAACAAACAATCTCCACGAGAGTGTGACATGAATGAGCTAATGAAGAAGTATGCTATATTACAAAAATTCAATATATTAAAATACCAATTGTACTAAACACATGCTTACTGTCACGCCCCGCTTCCCATCATACTTGGGAGCGAGGACGCGAACGGAGCCGCTTGGGCTGGAGCGGTGAAGCCCCAACCCAATAAGCGTCTGTGAATGACTACTTTGGCATGTACTTGCTTGTGAACAATCGGAACAACAAATAATGCCATCATTTTACTTTAACTTCCGGGTTACAAGTACACAAAGAATTAAAAGGCCTAGCATGGCCCTTACAACAGTTACAAGGAAATTAAGATACACCTGAAAGAAAATACAACAACAATTATTAAAATTTTAGCAAGCTGCGCAATGTCCGCCGTCTTCAGCAGTGAATCTCGTGATCTTGGTTCTCTTAGTCGCCTTCTTCAATCTCCAAGTAATCTCCTCTGTGAACTCTGCTCAAAACCTAACGTATATTTCACAAACAAGGAAATATACGTCAGCGAGGGTCGCTCGGCAAGATTTAAAACGTTAGTAGTAAAATGACCCTCGGCAAGATTTAAAGACGTTACAAAGCTTTAGGAGATGAGGGGCACAATATGATTTCAACAAGAGGAAACATAGTAATAGATTGACACATATGAGCATAAACAATGTGTAATGTGCAAAGTAGTGAGCATGCGAAGTGTGGTGTGCAAGTAGCAAACACATCAAGGTGTAGTGTGTAAAGTAACTAGCACGGCAAGTGTAGTGTGCACAGCAAAAGTAGTGACAAGTGTAGTGTGTACAGCAAAAGTAGTGACAAGTGTAGTGCATAAGGTAACAAGTGGCATACATGGTCTTCGTAATGCACAAAGTAAAGCACGACATTTGCGATGTACAAAGTAAAACACGATCTGAGCTTAGTTGACAGCTTATACATCCACGATATTAGCAGCAATAAACAAGAGTGCCAACCTGTACTAAATCTAGTGACAAGCCCAGTGTCTGAGGGGGAGGTGACCAGCATCACACCCAAGTCAACGGGAGCTACCCGTGACTCTATACTCACCGACCCGGCCAGGTGTCGGTCAAGTTCACCACTAGAGTGCAATCCAGCTTTCCAGCCTCTACTACACTAGACTACCCCACCCAAGGTGTCCATAAGTCAATCCGTAGTTTAATGTTTGCCGAGTGGCAAACATTCCGTAAATGGCCCGCGGCCCAATATCCGTAATTGCCCGAAGGCCCAATAGTCTGTAGTTGCCCGAAGGCCCAATATCTGTAATGCCCGAAGGCCCAATAATCTGTAATTTGCCCAAAGGCACAATAGTCCGCAAATTGCCCTAAGGCACAATGGTCCGTAAATTTTCCGAAGACCCAAATATCTGTGATTGCCCCGAGGGCTAAGTTTTCACAAATCAAAAGATACACATCACGTAATAAGCCGAACAACAAGAAATAAAAGCATTTCATGCGTATCATTTAAGTGGCTAAAGCAAACAACACATTAACAGGATTCATTAAAAACTATATCGGATATAAAAGTTGTTTACTTGACAATTTCACGACGTATGTTATTTCAGGAAGTTTGAAAACAAATAAAATACTTGCACCATCAAAAGCTGTAGGAAAAACCATATACTTGCAGGTTGTATATACTTGCCTGTTTCAATCAAAAATCGGGTGACCACGTGATCATGATGGAAGGCGCATAAAATCTGCGTCATTAAATTCAATATAAGTTGAAAGTGCTCAGGCTATTAGAATATTACTAAACTAACACATTTGATACCTACTGTATTAAGAAACTAAGGTACTCACCTATCTAATTATTATTAAACTATGCCTGAACTAGCATACTGTATCAGTTATTATAACTAACTTATAAAAGTATAGATACGCAGGTATAAGCCAATTCCAACGTTCATATAAATACGTAAGGTACGATGCTGATACTAATAATAATTACACCAAGGTTATAACAACCAACAAATACTAACATTATAGAAAGATATAAATGAAAATATCTGAAGCTCTTACCTTTTTCACTTGACACTTCTATCCCTTACTGATCTCGTTTGCAGGGAGCTCAAGGGGCGATCGACGGGGGCAGCGGCGGAGGGATGAGGCGGAAAGAGGTGGCGGGAAACCGTTGGGTCATCGGCGTGTGGGCGCTGGGCGAGTGGCTGGGGTTTGCGACGGAGGACGAGGCGAGATCGAGGCGTCGCGGGTTCTTGGTGGTGACGGCGATACGGCGTGCAGGGCGGAGGTCGGAGAGAGAGAGCGCGTCGATCTGGGCAGTGGGTTGCGTGATGGAGGCGGCGGCGTGGCAGAGGCGGGCTCGGAGTGGTGAATCGGAGCGATGGGTGGCGTGCGAGCGGTGATCGGCGGCAGAGCGGGCTCGAGGCGGTGCAGATCGGAGGTGAGGGGGCGGCGGGTTGTTGGGATGTGGGGTGGAGATCGGTGTTGGGGGGGTTCCTCTGTGTGCGGGCTTGTGAGGAGGAAGAAAAGGAGGAGGAGCAGTTGCGTGAATGTGGAAAGGAGGATGGCCGTGCGTGAAGAGGAGAAGGGGTTTGGGGTTTGGGCGGCTGTTGAGGATTAACCCTAGGTTTAGTAGGGTTTAGATATAAATAGAGAAAAATAGAGTTTAATAAAATAGGATGGGTGTAAGCTGCGGCTGTTAGTAGTTTAGGGTTGTTGTGCCTTTTTGTTAGCCTAGGATTATATATGGAAAAAGTTAAAACTTATTAATAGGTCTTATTAGGAAATGGGATTTTGAATTCATACTCAAAAGTATTTTAAAAAGTATTATTATTGGTATTAGCATTTAAAAGGATTAAGCCATATTAGGAAGCTCAAATAAAATAAATTGATTATGTTATAAAGGGTTATTATGGCTAATCAAGTCTATTGAAAAGAGTCCCAACATAGAAAGTATTATAAACATCTAAACAATTTTAAATTCAAATTCGAATTTTGAATTGGTAATTAAAACAAATTTAAGAAAAAGTATTTTTAAAATAATTTCAGGAAGGATAATAATAAGAATAATAATAAGTATGAAGAAAAGCATACGGATACGGATACATGTGCGTGGTCAGAAATGTCAAGCGACGGATACTGGGGAAAATACACGAGAGAAATACGGATATAACGTAACGACGAAAACTGGTCGTTACACTTACAACCATTTAGCTCTCCATATATGTGTGCATCTCCAAAGCACCATCCTCTCCTTTGAATTGATCCTTCATTTGTAAACCAAGGAGTGTATAGGGTAGGCATCTTGTACAACAATCTGACAATTTAATAATTGGTGGTATCCAAAAACTTTTTGGATCCAAGGGATTAAGGAACAAAATCAAGTAGTCCACTAACCAATCATATACCAATTGTAAATAACAACCATCAATAAAAATGCATGACATGCATTGATAGGAGTTATTATAATCATGAAAATCGTACACACAAGGTGTTGAGTCATTGGGCCGGCACTCGAGATGACTCGACTGATGGATGAATAATGCCCACAAGGCCTACAAGAGAAGCCCGACATCGACTCAGTCAAAGCCCATTTTCCAGTCGACCGTTACATTATCCGCACTCGAACGTGGGATTAAAGACAGGCTCGTAATTCGCGGGAACGTGTATAACATTTACTCCTATTAAAGGGAGAAGGTCGTGGCCCCATAATGGGTGGCCGTTATCTCCCCAATGTCACCAAAAGGACACAGAATGCCTATAAATACAAGGAAGGGTCCCATCGTCAAGGTACGAGATCTAAGACTTAGGACTCTACTTTCTCAGCTGATATTTCTTACACTATAGAGTTTGCAACATCGGGCCTGAGACAACCTCTGTGGGTCAATCTTATCTGCTCCAAGCTCCCTCTCATCCTTAAGTTCCTATACTAACTTAAGCATCAGAAGGGATTTGGGTCAGAACCCAGATCCGACCCCCCCCTAACGTGTCTCTGTGGTGTAGATCGACGAGTCGCCATCCAACGCCGAAGGTCGTTACCAAGCTTCCCAGCCTCGAATAATCGATGTATCAACTATCCGAATGTCGATCGAGCATCACATTATCATCTCCATCCATCATTCGACCCAGGTTGTCAAGCCCTGTTTTGAACTATACGTGTATTCTACTATATACACGTGATATTTTTACTTACGATGCATACGTAGGCATGAAATAATTGTGGATATCGATGTATGTATCGTAGAGCATGGGGGTTGTGCCCTAATATATGGCTAAGAGACGAGAATGCGAGACATGAATGCGGGAGAAGTATGAATGACGTCGTGTGTATAATGTTACAAGTATGTATTGGACGTGTGTGTGCGTGGTACAAGTATGCATGCGTGGGTGTGCATAGTTGTGTGTAGGAAGAGTCATACTAGTGTGAAAGAGTTGTTAGGGGTTAATGGCATCCTTGTAAGTTTTTAGAAAGATGAGGGGCAAAATGGTCATTTGGACAAAATGAAGGGGTGTGTGTATAGTAAAGAAGCGTGTACATAAAGTAATGGCATACTTTTAAATACTTGAATATGTGAGGGGTAGTTGGTCATTTAATAAATGCCATGGCTTATGGGATAAGCCATGGAAAAATCATTCTAGAATTCTCTCTCTCCTCTTTCTTTCCTTTTCTTCTCTTTTCTTCCATTATCCTTATCTCTTCTCATCCCCTCCTTATCCCCTCCACCTTGGCCGACCCTCCCTCCCTCTCCCCTTAACCTGGCCGAAATCCTTTCATAAAAAAAGAGATAAAATAAAGAGAAAATGGGAAGAAGAAGAGAAAGAAAGGGGAAGAGAAAGAGGAGAGAGTTTTTTTTAAGCAAGATGGAGTCTCCTTGAGGCTAGGAGCTAGGATGAGGTAGGAGGCTTGGGAGAAAGCACGAGGGTTTGGAAATCCATCATCTTGAGGTAGGAATCCATTCTCTAATGGTTTATTATGCTATTCTATGCCAAATCAATTTAGTTTCATGCAAACACCATGGCTGATTTTATAGACAGATTCTGTTACTTGTTCATTTTGGTTATATCTCTTAATTTAGACTTGAATAAATTTCCAAAAAAATAATACACTTGTAGATCTTGAAATTCTATCCCAGAATCATATAAAATTTGACATATGTAAAGTTCAGTAATTAGGGGTAAATATTCCATCTTTACAACATGTCTGATTTTCATCCAGTCTAGACACAGTTTGGCAAAATTGAGCTCAGTCCCTGCACACTCCATAGAAATTAGTATTCTTGGTCTCGTTGTAAAAATAACATGTTCTACAACTTTTTCCTAGGACATGTTTCCGAGATTCTAACTGTAACATGACTTAAAATAGCAATTGTTATAGCTCTTGGAATCTGTCTGAAAAATAGTTTTGACAGGTTCCACCAAACAATTCACCAAAAATCACCTAGTTAATATTTCTGCATGAAATTTTATATGTAAATCCAGCATTACCATATCTACAACGTTAATTTATAAAATTGTGTCAAATTCACAAAGGAAATATATGATATCTGCATGTGTTTATGGCTGTCAGCATTTCTCCAGCAAGCTGAGTTGTTTACATAGTATTTTGAAGTATGTATGGATGGTAATCTTGCTCCCTTTATCTCTGATTATTTTTCTTACTTGAAAGGTAGCTTAGTTATGTTAATGATTATTGAATTTGCTAATGTTACAATGACCTTGTGTATGATGCCCACCATGTGTTTGTGAAAATGCCCAAATGAAGGCAAAATCGTGAAACCCAAGATGTGTGCATGTATATATGTATAGGCCCTGGGTCAAGTTGTGAAGTGGTGAAGTGGGAGGCATGAATGACATGAGGACACTAATATTTATGGATGAGAGATGTGATGTGATGGAGGGCATGGCACGTGAGAGCACGACCCTATTACTATGGAAGATAGCTATATTTGAAAAGTTATTGACACAGAGAAGCCATGCCATCGCGACTCTTATAATATAACCTATGATGTTTAATTAACTTTTTGGAATGTCTCAATCCCCTCAAAAAGGGGGTGAGCTGCTAAAACTGGTGGTTGAGGAAATTTGAGGAAATTGTGAATATAAGGCCTGGACAATAAAGGTGGGGAGAAGAGGATGTGATATGTGATGATTATTCTCACTCGCCTTTACAGGGAGTGATGGTTACTTGGCGCTTGTGATGATGTGGTTTGGGTGTGGAGAGGTGTATATGGAGATCCTCACTCTCGCTACCGTCCAGTGAGGAGGTAGAGAGGCCCGGTGTATAGTGCCCATGTCCACTGCACCATGTGCCATACTCACCCCAATCTTGGGATGTGGCCCATGAGGCAGGTCCCCTGACGGGGCAGGGTGAGAGGCCCGACGTACAGTGCATGTGTCCACTGCGTCTAGTGCAGTTTTCCACCCCAATCCATGGGGTGAGGTCCATGTTCTTATATCTTACAGTTTACCCAGATTTCCAATAAGTTAATAAATTACATGTTACTTATTCAACTTGTAGTGTTTCCTCTTCCCTCTACTTGTATTATGGTGGCACTGTGTACTTGTAATTGTTCCTTGTCCTCATATATACATTTCTCGTTGTAATCCTATAGTTGTAGTTGCCTTTGTTGTTCCTTTCCTCGTATATTATTTGTAGCACTAACTCTCTTTTGTAGCAGCTCATTCCCTCACGACAGGTACGTCTCCATTTCATTTGCTTTTACTTTATACAGTAGTATGCCACACCGTTATGTTGTGTCCCTTGGTCTCCATGATCTTACCTTAACTTGTAACCATAGTAATCAATAAAGTAATAACATGATTTTCCATTAGTGTTGGGATTTCCTAATGTGGCACGCATTGACGTGCTCCTCCCCATTTTTCAGGTAGCAAGGTCAGCTTCATGCTGGTGACTTGGAGTTGGGTTCCAGGGATAGTACTTGGAATAAGATGTAGCTTTGTGTTGTGTTTTGCTAGGCCTTTGGGAGGTGGAGAGTGGCGTTGTATATATGGTGATGTACCTAGACTATGTGTATGAATGAATGTCGATATATATATATATATATATATATATATATATATATATATATATATATATATATATATATATATATATATAATGTTGTATAATCGTTTTCGTTTCTCTCTCTGCCTTTTCCTAGAGAGAGAAGCTCCGGTGATTTTGCGTGCGGTCTTCACCGCCGGCCGCTTCTACGGCAGGCTTCGACGGATCGGCGAGGGTTCCTCTGAGCCTAGGCGTGGATCGGAGCGGAGATCTGGTCGCTGAGCGCTTCTCGTCCGAGGCTTATTGATTCGAGCGATTCTTCGTCTTTTCGATTCGAATCGATTCGTCTTCCTGAGCGTTCGATCTGATCTGGTGATTTCGAAGGTACCGGATCTTGTCCTTGAGCGTGGATCTGAATGTGCGGATTGGGATCTCGTCAGAGATTCTGATCCGGTGGTGAGTTCCTTCACCGTCTCTATTTTTGAATCAAGGCTTCTTTTGTTAGATATAGTGCTAATCTTTGATCTATTCTTTTGGATCCATTGGAATCTTGATCTCTGGTGGCTGGATCTGAGCCACTGCTTGGTGGAGGTGCTTCTTGCCTTTATCTGACGTTCAAGCGGCGTCGATCTTGGTCGAGCGGATTGAGAACTCTGGTGGAGTTCTCGATCCGGCGGTGAGTGAATCTTTCATCACCATTGATCTGATCTGAATATTGATACTTGAGCTGATCGTCTTTTTTGATCTGATCTGATCTCCGGTATGGCTGATGCCTATATTACTGGAGCAAACTCTGCTGACAATGATAATGCGGGGGAATGGCGAACGGTGGTTAATAAGAAGACTAATAATGCAATGCCTAAAGGGAAGGGGGTTAGAGGAGATTTCAAGTCTCGTGTGCAAAGCGGTGGTCCGCCGAAGGATAGGGCTCAATCCTCTGGAACTAGGAAAGTGTTTGAGAGGAGGATGTTGAGGCCTGTAGTGGAAATCAAAATAAATCCTCATGCGGTTAAGCAATCGTGGTTGGAGGTATGCACAAGCAAGAGGAAGATCTCAGATGTGGTGGAGATGAGTTATATTCTGCCTGAAGTTGATGAAATAGGGGCTTCTATAGCTGTTCTTCATCAAGAAATCATTGATGAAGCAACTAGGAATTGGGAGAATACTCTGGTTGCTTACGTCCTCGGTGATGTACCATTCTACAGCTAGTTGAAGGCCTGGGCCATCAGAACGTGGAAGAAGCCGGGCATGACTGTTTTCTCAAGAGAAAACGGATTCTTCTTCTTCCGATTCAAAGAGAAGGCCGACAGTGATGTTGTGCTTTACGGTGGCCCTTGGATGTTCGACGGGCGCCTCGTCGTGATCCAGCGATGGGCTCCGGACATGGGGTTTGATCGTGATATGCTTTCTTCCGCCCCCCTGTGGGTTCAGCTACTCAACCTCCCGCTGAAGTTCTGGTCCTTGAAGATCTTGAACATTATCACAAGTGTTCTTGGATCTCCAATCTGCTTGGATAGAGCAACGACTACAATGGAACGGATGAGTTACGCCCGCTGCTTGGTAGAGATATCGGCGGAGCAGGACCTTCCCATGTCTGTGACCGTCCAAGTCGAAAACGGTGAGGTATTTGAAGTTGAGGTGAGGTACGAAGGGGCCCCGTCGAGGTGTGTCAATTGCAATTGCTTTGGACATCTCGTCCAGCAGTGTTCATCCATGGCTGGCGCTGAGAAAGTTGCTGTTGAGGACTCCAAAGTTGAGAAGATAGCTGAGAATGACGTTGCTGAGGAAGCTACTGATGATCCTGGAGCGAGGTACACTCCTTCAGACGGTACTGTAAGTCTCCCCTCACTTGATTCAGGTCCTTCTTCTCTGAGCATTGGTGTATTTGGGGGTAGTCTCCCTTCTTCTTCAATTCTGGGGGGGTCAAGGGGATGCTTATAATTGTAATTTTCATGATGAGGGTACTGGGAAATGTACTAAGGATGTGGATGTCTGTTTAGTTGGGACGGGGGGGGGGTAGCAAACTTGATGTTGCTGAGCCCAAGGGGGTTTGTAATGCTGTTGATACTGCTTTGGCGCCTACTGAGGCTTGTAATCGGGTCAAATTCACGGGGGAGGCTGAGTCGGCTGATGCTTGTAAAAGAGTGGACTGTAAGGAGGGTGGAGATGGTATTGTAAATGATAGTATGTATGTAGGCGAGAAGAGCATGTGGGATGCTGCTAAAGCTGATGATGTTGCTGAGATGAGGGCGGATGTATATCCACTGGCTGCGCCCAGTACTAGCAAGTGTTGTAATAGGGTAGGGGAAGTGGCCGTTACGCCTGGAGATAAGCAGTCTATTTGGGGGGATAGAGGCAGGAGCAAAGGAGATTTCGCAATAGGGGATGAATCTTCACAGGTCCGTGTCACTGCTGAGAAATTGTTGGGAAGTGATCAAGCCCATGGGTCTGGGATGTATGTGAAAAAGGCAAAGCTAGCTGTGCCTAGCGTTGAGGAGACGAGAGGCGTCCCATGTAACGATGCGAACTGTATTCTTAATGAAATCGGGGGGGGGGGGGGCCGGGGGTCACTAAGCCTGATGGGCACTTGGCGCTCGCCATGCCATGCTCGCCCAACAATCCTACGATGGTACCCCGCAACTCTAGCAAGCCTAGGCCGATTAACACTAACCCGTTTAGTGTCTTAATGGGGGATTTCCCTCGGCTAGGAGCTGACTTGCTTAAGGATTCAAGTGATACCTTAAACACGGATGATGAGCCCGATGATATGACTATCATCAATGAAGCTTGGCATGAGGAACAAGTGGAGTTAAAACTCAAGAGTAAGGAAAAGAAAAAACTAAAGAGCATCGGGGGGAATTCCTTGAGGGGCACCCGTAAGAGCTCTAGAATTAACAAAGATGGGGAGCACCCCCCTACTTCTTTGCAATGACGTTACTCATTTGGAATACCCGGGGGCTTAACAACGTCGCTAGGCGTAATGAGCTCAAATTCCGGGTCCGTAAACATACCCCATCAATTTTTGGGCTTCTCGAAACCAAGGTTGTTGCCAAAAATGCCTCCAGAATTTTCAAATGCTTTCCAAAGAACTGGATATCCATCGACAATCGCACCTCTCATCCGAATGGTCGTATTGTCATCATGTATAACCCTGACGTCTGGAAGTTTATGGCTAATGAGATGACGGCACAGCACATCTCTATGAAATGTATCAACGTTGCGGGGTTTATCATGATGGTTACCATCGTCTATGCCTCCAACTCTTATCATGAGCGTAGATCCCTTTGGAAGGACATCACAGTTGCGGCCAACAAATTTAAAAATACCCCTTGGATCTTAGGGGGTGACTTCAATTGTGTTAGATACACCACGGATAAAGTCGGGGGTAGGATGATTGATGGGCACATGGTTGATGAGTTCAATGACTGCATCAATACCAGTGCTCTCATGGAGCTTAAAACGGTTGGCAATACTCTGAGTTGGACTAATCGTAGTATTGGGCATAGGCGTATTACTGCCACCCTTGATCGTTCCTTTTGTAATAGCTCCTGGATGAATGCTCTCACTGCTTCCTATTGTGAGTATAGCGCTGGTGGTACTAGTAACCACGCTATTCTCATTATCCATACCCATCAGGTCGGGGGTGATGATCCTAAGCCCTTTAAATTCTTCAATGCTTGGCAACGCTGTCCTGAGTTTCAAAATGTGTTGAAGGAGCAGTGGTACATCAGTGTTAGTGGTTGCCCGATGATTAGGCTGGTGGCTAAGCTTAAAAGCTTGAAATTTGAGCTCAAGAAGTTCGGGGCGGTTTTTAGAGAGAACAATGATGTCTTTAAAATTCACATGGAGCTGGATAATGTTCAAAACAATCCGATGCTGTGTTATTGTGCTGAGCTGTAGAAAAAAGAGCATGACCTGATTAATCAGCTTGCTGAAGCTAATGAGATAGAAGAGTCTATTCTCAAACAAAAAAGCAGGCAGGATTGGCTTCACCTGGGTGATCGTAACTCTCGCTTCTTTTATACCGCCATGCGGGCTAGGCAAAGCCACAATAGCCTTAGGCACCTTATCTCTATTGATGGTTGTCATGCCCCGCTTCCCAAAGATGGAGGCGAGACATGAAAAGGTCCGCTCAAGCGTGGAGCTGTGAAGCTGCACGCCTGATAAGCGTCAATTTAGTATAAGCAGGTCCCTGTAAACGCAAACGGAGCAATAATAATAATAATAGAAAAGGAGACGGATATGAAATACCAATCCCAAAGTTTGTCCACAAAATATTCAACATCACAGAACAAGACCAAACAAAGCACAAACACAAACAGAGTATCAAACTAGGTGCCACGCACCGACAACCTAAGCAGTCTAACAAAAACCAGACATAGACACTAAAACTGATCTCCAGTGTTTACGAAGTCCTCGATCAACGCGGGTTCTGACTCAGCGTCAGCGAACACCGCGTCCACAGCAAGTATCTCAGGCTCGGGCTCTAACATGTGTCACCCAAAAGAGAAAATGGGCACATGTCAGCAAGTCGAAAGACTTGTGCAAGGAAACTGAAAGAAAGGTAAACTAACAACCTAGCAGTTAAAGTATGGTGCATGGCAAGTAAAGTAAGGTGGTAACAAGTAAAGTAAAGTACAAGTAGCAAGTGGTAGTTGTGACATGTAATGTCAAGTAACAAGTACAAGGGATCACTCAACGAGTGCCCTATTGCCCGCAGGCTGTGTTCACGCATCAAGTACAAGGGATCACTCAATGAGTGCCCTATTACCCGTAGGCTGTGTTCAAGTATCAAGTACAAGGGATCACTCAACGAGTGCCCTATTGCCCGCAGGCTGTGTTGAGTTCGTCTTCTGGAACACGAGCCAGAAAGTGTATTAGGCAAGTATGGCGTAGGGGTGCACCTAGCCGGAACAAGTAGCACTAGTATGTAGCGATGCTACGCAATCACGATGAGTGTTCAAGCATGCAATGACATGAGCAGATATTCGCGTACCGTTAATTGAAATTAAACGTGACAGGTAAAATGCAATGACATGAACATATTCGCGTACCGTTAATTTAAATTAAACATGGCAGTTAAAATGCAATAGCATTTAAGGATGCATGGATGACATGAACAGTTAATACGCGTACCGTTAAGGGAAAGTATACGTGACATATAAGCATGATGAGGGTGACGGACCAAGCTTCGTTGTCAAGCTAGGTAAATGGCGTCTAGACGGCTATCCTTTCACCGTCTAGTCTCTTTTACGCTAAAGCAAGGGAAATGGCCTAAGACATGGCCCAAATCAAGAGATGCAAGTTTCACTTGCCTGATACCGGGATTGACGAGCAATGAAGATCGTCACACAAGCTAACTACAGAATAGATCACTGTTATAGCAAAACAATTATTAGAACAACGATTCTAAATCGATTTCTTAATAGAATCCTAATTGTCTAATAATCCATTTTATTAGGGTTTCACAAATGTCAATGTGGGTTATGCTAAAACTAAAGGATCAAGCCTTACCGTGAAGAAGCGGAGGAACGATGCCGAGCAACCACGGCAACGGAAGAGCGATCCGGCTCAGATCTGAAAATGAGGGAAAAATCTGGAGAAATAGGGTTGGATGTGGATTTTGGGGGTTTGATGAAAGTTTGAGGAAGATGAGAGGTAGAATGTGTTAAGTGAGGGTTTGGATGATGGATTTTGGGCTTGGGATGAAGGAATAAGGGTTTGAGGTAGTAGGGGCTCAATGGGGGAGAAACTAGGGTTTTAGGTCATGAGGAGGAAGAAGAAAACGTTTGGAGGGGTATTTATAGAGTTTGGTGGTGGCTAGGGCAAAACTAGGGTTTCCTGTACTGTTTAGTCGGTCAAAGAGCAACCACTGACCGACTAGTTTGGAAACTAGTCGGTCGGTTGACCAACGCAGACCGACTAAGTGTAAACAGTAACCCCTGACGAAAATTAGGATTTAGATTTAGTCGGTCAAAGAACAACTACTGACCGACTAGTTTGACATCTAGTCGGTCGATGAACGTTCTTAGACCGACTAAGAGTAAGCAGTAACTAGTGTCAAAAATAATTAATGAGTTAGTCGGTTAAAGAAGCATTGCCGACCGACTAGTTTGCAACCTAGTCGGTCAACCAACGTTCTTAGACCGACTAACGATAAACAGTAACTCCTGAACATTTAACAAAGCCCACTAGTCGGTTCAAGAAGGTTTTCCGACCGACTGGATCGTCATCTAGTCGGTCGGTGCCCCTTCTTACACCGGCTAATGTGCACCGAAAGTTCCGAAATGGAGCACGAAGCTCTGGGATGGTTTCCTAAGTCTCCTAGGCTCATTCTAACTCTAAGATAACCACGTTATGGAGCCCGTCACAAATGACTTACTCCAAACACGCCGACCGATGGAAGAATCTAGAGAATCACGACGAAACGAACGAAAATGAAAACTACGGAGACGGAAAAAGGAAATCGCAACCAAGGAGAAGAAACCAAATATATATATACATAATAAAATCCATACATGAAAACCAGTCGTTACATCCTCCCCAACTTAAGAAAAGTTCCGTCCTCGGAATTCCCAACACTCACGTGTCCGGGAACAAAAGTGGGTAGCGCTCTCGCATCTCATCTTCTCTCTCCCAAGTAGACTCCCCCGGCGAACCGTGCCGCCACATCACTCTAACAAGATCGACGACCTTGTTCCGAAGTGACTTCTGACGCCTGTCCAGAATCTGCACTGGATGCTGGTCATACGTCAAATCTGGGCGAACGGCGATCTCCGAGAAATCCACAGCATGAGATGGATCGCTGATGTATCGACGAAGCTGCGACACATGGAAAACATCATGAACTCCTTCCAAAGATGGCGGTAAGGCTTAGCGGTAAGCTACCTCGCCAACCCTCTCCAGAATATCAAACGGTCCAATGTATCGCGGGCTCAACTTCCCTTGCTTCCCAAAGCGAATCACTCCACGATTCGGGGAAATCCTCAGAAACACATGATCCCCAGGCTGAAATTCCAAAGGACGGCGTTTAGCATCCGCCCAATGCTTAAAACGGTCCTGAGCAATCCTCAACCTCTCCCGAATATTCCTGACGACCTCCACAGCCTCCACAATCATCTCAGGTCCCAACAACTCCCGATCACCAACGTCATCCCAACTCAATGGCGATCGACATTTCCTCCCATAAAGAGCGACAAAAGGCGCCATGCCAATACTCGCCTGGAAGCTGTTGTTGTAAGAGAACTCCACCAAGTGTAGATGGTCCTCCCACGAACCCTTGAAATCCAACATGCACGCCCTCAGCATGTCTTCCAAGATCTGAATCGTCCTCTCAGACTGGCCATCCGTCTGCGGATGGTACGCCGTGCTGAAACTCTGACGCGTACCCAAACTCTTCGGCAAACTCTGCCAGAACTGAGATATGAATCTCGTGTCTCTGTCCGACATGATACTCACGGGGACCCCATGAAGTCGCACGATCTCCTCCATATATCTCCTCGCTAGCACCTCGGTGGATTGTCCCACTCGGAACGGAATAAAGTGCGCGGATTTGGTCAATCGATCTACGATCACCCAAATCGCGTCATTCTGCTTCGGACTCCGAGGTAGTCCAGTCACGAAATCCATAGTGATGTGCTGCCATTTCCACTCCGGAATCGGAAGCGGTTGCAGCAACCCTGCCGTACGCTGATGCTCCGCCTTTACCTGCTGGCAAACCAAACACTTGGCCACACTCCGAGCCACGCTCCTCTTCATACCATGCCACCAATAGTTCAGACGAAGATCCTTGTACATCTTGGTCCCACCAGGATGTACAAAATACGACGAACTGTGTGCCTCCACCAACAACTCCTCTCTGATATCCCCAGCAGGCACACACAACCTGGCTCCATACCTCAATGAGCCATCTTCATGAATCAAAAAGTCAGTCCGCAGACCTCTTCAACCTGTTCTCGAATCCTCACCAGCTTCGGATCCACAGCCTGGCCAACCTTGACCCGATCCACAATCGTCGACTGTATCTGCATACACATCAACGAAGAAGCCTCCCCAGGAAGAACAATCTCCACTCTAGACTAGCAAAAATCCTGCTACAATCTCCACTGCGAAGTCAAAATCATCACCGCTAGAAGCCTACTCAGCGCATCAGGAACCACATTCACCTTGCCAGGGTGATACTGTAAATCAATCTCATAATCCGCCATGAGCTCCAACCATCGACGCTGTCGCATGTTGAGCTCCTTCTGGGTGAAAATATACTTCAAGCTTTTGTGATCGGTGAAGATTTTCACTTTCTCACTCAGCAAGAAGTGCCTCCAAATCTTAAGAGCAAATACAATAGCAGCCAACTCCAAATCATGCGTCGGGTAATTCTTCTCATGAACCTTGGGCTGACGAGAAGCGTAAGCTACAACATGTCCATGCTGATGCAATACACAACCAAGACCCTTGCCAGAAGCATCATAAAAGATCTCGAATCCTCCACTGCGATCAGGCACAATAAGAACAGGGGCAGTCGTCAGCCTCTCCCTCAGAACACCAAAGGCATCCTCACAATCACCCGACCAAACAAAAGCAACATCCTTCCGTGTCAACCTGGTCATCGGCTCAGCAATACGGGAAAAGTCCTTAATGAAACGCCAATAATATCCCGCCAAACCAAGGAAACTCCGAATCTCAGACGCAGATGACGGAACAGGCCACTCTCTGATGGCCCTGATCTTCTCGGGATCCACTGAAATACCATCTCCAGTCACCATATGCCCGAGAAAAGCAACTCTGTCCAGCCAAAACTCGCACTTTGAAAACTTAGCATACAACCGATGCTTCCTCAGAATCTCCAAAACCGTCCTCAAGTGCGAGGCATGCTCTTTCCCCGACTTCGAATAGATCAGAATGTCGTCAATAAAGATAACGACAAACTTATCCAAAAAGTCATAGAAAATCAGGTTCATCAGATTCATGAAAACTGCGGGTGCGTTAGTTACGCTGAAAGGCATAACCACAAACTCATAGTGTCCATACTTCGTCCTGAAAGCTGTCTTCGGCACATCATCCTTCTTCACCTTCAACTGATGGTAACCACTCCTCAAATCCAACTTAGAAAACACCCTCGATCCTCCCAGCTGATCAAAGATATCATCGATGCGAGGCAACGTGTATTTATTCTTAATGGTCACCGCATTCAACTCCCGATAGTCCACGCACATGCGACGCGAACCGTCCTTCTTCTTCATAAGCAACACCGGTGCTCCCCACGGAGACACACTAGGATTGATATAACCCTTTTGCATAAGCTCATCCAACTGCCTACGCAACTCTTCCAACTCTGCTGGCGCCATACGATATGGTCCCTTCGAAATGGGCTGCGCTCCCGGAATAAGATCAATAGAAAATTCCAAAGCCCGATCAGGTGGCAACCCAGACATCTCCTCAGGGAAGACGTCATCAAATTCTCGCACCACAGCTGGCCTCTCCAACTCCATCTGCATAGCCACAACCTCCACTGGTCTGGCCCGAAATCTGACAGGACCAAGCGAACTGCTACCATGGCTGAACTCAAACACTGGATGTCAGGGAATCTCGAACACCACCTTCTTCCTCCGACAGTCAATCGTAGCATAGAAGCTCGCAAGCCAATCCATCCCAAGGACCGCATCGTAGTTGATGATGTCGTGGACAATGAAATCAGCACAAAGCTCACGTCCACAAACCACCAACGGGCAAGAATTGCACCCACGATGCACCGAGACCACACCGTTCCCCGTGACGATATTCCAACTCTTAGGAAGAGAGGACGTCGACAAGGAATGCTTCTCCACGAAGCTCCGGGCCAAAATGCACATCGACGCACCTGAGTCAAAGAGGACTCATGCAGGAAATGTGCAAACCAAAACCACACCTAGCAAATAGTTTAACAATCAAATCCTATTCTAGCAACAAACATGAGCAAGCAACCAAAGATAATCAACAATCAAACTAACTAAGGAAGAAAAATAGCTAGAATGAGCGTTACCTGTAATAACCTCGTCCACGGCCATGCTCTCCTCCTCAGTCATCAGAAAGGCCTGCCCTCTCGGTGGAACGGCCTGCCGAAAGGCCTGTCTCTGTGGAACAAGGGGTGCTCCATGTCCAGCGGGCACAGGGGCTCTCTGCTGCAATGGCTGAGCAGCAATAGGTCCTCGCCAAGGCTGCTTCGACCTCGGGCACTCTCTGATGGTATGGGCAGGATCTCCGCAGACAATACACTGCCCTAGGAACCTCCTACACTGATCCCTGAGGTGCCCGGTCTTGCCGCAGAAATGGCAAGTCTTCAGAATAGGCCCTCCCGGCCTCTTGAACTGCACCGGATGATTAGGCTTGAAACCAGGCCTAACCACCACCCTGGCCTGCTCCATAGGACTCTTCCCAGCTCCTGAAACATGTCCCTTCCTCTGGTTCAAATTCAACTCCTGCCGCCTCGCAGCAACCAGGACCTTCTGATAAGAGTCCAGATCAGAGGAAGACACAAAACTCTGGAGCTCCAAAGCAAGTCCCTGCAGGAACCTCTGAGCCCTCTCATCGGCATGTTGCACCATCTTTGGTGCAAACCAACTGAGCCTCGTGAACTCTTGGTGGTACTGATCCACCGACAAGCTCCCCTGCTTCAGATCTATGAAGCGCTGCAGCATCACCTGTCTAGCAGCCTTCGGGAAGAACTCTCCATCAAATTTGGACTTGAAGGTAGCCCAAACTATCGGCTCCACCAGCATCTTCTCTTCAGCATCCCACCAGTTTCTGGCATTGTCCTTCAACTGTCTCTTGGCCAAATCAACCCATCCAGCCGGGTTAATCTTGGCCATCTTCAAGTTATCCTCTATGTTCCGAATCCACTCATCGGCAGCCAGAGGACCCTCAGACCCATCAAAATATGCGGGACCCAGCTCCCGAAATTGCTTCGCTCCCGGCTCAGAGCGAGGGGCATCCGGAAGTGCCCGGGTAGCTCGAGCAAGTGGAGCATTCTGGACTTGCAGGAGCACGCCCTACTGCACTTGCATCATCTGGAGTATCATCTGCATCATCTCTCCATTGGTGGGTTCTCGCTCAGGCTCCTCATCATGAGGGGGCGCACCACTACCTCCACCACGGGTGAATCGCCTTCCTGCCATCTAGTGACACAGAAAAAGAAGCAGATTAGACTCATAGCTTAGGGCTCGGATGTCGAATTTATTTGTTGGACAATCTTATATTATTATTGTTATTCCGATAATTACAGTTATAGAGAGACCTGCATGGGCCACCACTAAAACCTGTCACGCCCCGCTTCCCAAAGATGGAGGCGAGACGTGAAAAGGTCCGCTCAAGCGTGGAGCTGTGAAGCTGCACGCCTGATAAGCGTCAATTTAGTATAAGCAGGTCCCTGTAAACGCAAACGGAGCAACAATAATAATAATAGAAAAGGAGACGGATATGAAATACCAATCCCAAAGTTTGTCCACAAAATATTCAACATCACAGAAAAAGCCACCAGGCTAAAAAGAAAGAGTCTAAAGGCCCAGAACAAGGCCAAACAAAGCACAAACACAAACAGAGTATCAAACTAGGTGCCATGCACCGACAACCTAAGCAGTCTAACAAAAACCAGACATAGACACTAAGACTGATCTCCAGTGTCTACGAAGTCCTCGATCAACGCGGGTTCTGACTCAGCGTCAGCGAACACCGCGTCCACAGCAAGTATCTCAGGCTCGGGCTCTAACATGTGTCACCCAAAAGAGAAAATGGGCACATGTCAGCAAGTCGAAAGACTTGTGCAAGGAAACTGAAAGAAAGGTAAACTAACAACCTAGCAGTTAAAGTATGGTGCATGGCGGGTAAAGTAAGGTGGTAACAAGTAAAGTAAAGTACAAGTAGCAAGTGGTAGTTGTGACATGTAATGTCAAGTAACAAGTACAAGGGATCACTCAACGAGTGCCCTATTGCCCGCAGGCTGTGTTCACGCATCAAGTACAAGGGATCACTCAATGAGTGCCCTATTGCCCGCAGGCTGTGTTCAAGTATCAAGTACAAGGGATCACTCAACGAGTGCCCTATTGCCCGCAGGCTTTATTGAGTTCGTCTTCTGGAACACGAGCCAGAAAGTGTATTAGGCAAGTATGGCGTAGGGGTGCACCTAGCCGGAACAAGTAGCACTAGTATGTAGCGATGCTACGCAATCACGATGAGTGTTCAAGCATGCAATGACATGAGCAGATATTCGCGTACCGTTAATTGAAATTAAACGTGACAGGCAAAATGCAATGACATGAACATATTCGTGTACCGTTAATTTAAATTAAACATGGCAGTTAAAATGCAATAGCAGTTAAGGATGCATGGATGACATGAACAGTTAATACGCGTACCATTAAGGGAAAGTAAACGTGACATACAAGCATGATGAGGGTGACGGACCAAGCTTCGTTGTCAAGCTAGGTCAATGGCGTCTAGACGGCTATCCTTTCACCGTCTAGTCTCTTTTACGCTAAAGCAAGGGAAATGGCCTAAGACATGACCCAAATCAAGAGATGCAAGTTTCACTTGCCTGATACCGGGATTGACGAGCAATGAAGATCGTCACACAAGCTAACTACGGAATAGATCACTTTTATAGCAAAACAATTATTAGAACAATGATTCTAAATCGATTTCTTAATAGAATCCTAATTGTCTAATAATCCATTTTATTAGGGTTTCACAAATGTCAATGTGTGTTATGCTAAAACTAAAGGATCGAGCCTTACCGTGAAGAAGAGGAGGAACGATGCCGAGCAACCACGGCAACAGAAGAGCGATCTGGCTCAGATCTGGAAATGAGGGAAAAATCTGGAGAAATAGGGTTGGATGTGGATTTTGGGGGTTTGATGAAAGTTTGAGGAAGATGAGAGGTAGAATGTGTTAAGTGAGGGTTTGGATGATGGATTTTGGGCTTGGGATGAAGGAATAAGGGTTTGAGGTAGTAGGGGGCTCAATGGGGGAGAAACTAGGGTTTTAGGTTATGAGGAAGAAGAAGAAAACGTTTGGAGGGGTATTTATAGAGTTTGGTGGCGGCTAGGGCAAAACTAGGGTTTCCTGTACTGTTTAGTCGGTCAAAGAGCAACCACTGACCGACTAGTTTGGAAACTAGTCGGTCGGTTGACCAACGCAGACCGACTAAGTGTAAACAGTAACCCCTGATGAAAATTAGGATTTAGATTTAGTCGGTCAAAGAACAACTACTGACCGACTAGTTTGACATCTAGTCGGTCGATGAACGTTCTTAGACCGACTAAGAGTAAACAATAACTAGTGTCAAAAATAATTAATGAGTTAGTTGGTTAAAGAAGCATTGCCGATCGACTAGTTTGCAACCTAGTCGGTCAACCAACATTCTTAGACCGACTAACGATAAACAGTAACTCCTAAACATTTAACAAAGCCCACTAGTCGGTTCAAGAAGGTTTTTCGATCGACTGGATCGTCATCTAGTCGGTCGGTGCCCCTTCTTACACCGGCTAATGTTCACCGAAAGTTCCGAAATGGAGCGCGAAGCTCCGGGATGGTTTCCTAAGTCTCCTAGGCTCGTTCTAACTCTAAGATATCGACGTTATGGAGCCCGTCACGAATGACTTACTCCAAACACACTGACCGACGGAAGCATCTAGAGAATCACGACGAAACGAACGAAAATGAAAACTACGGAGACGGAAAAAGGAAATCGCAACCAAGGAGAAGCAACCATATATATATATATATATATATATACATAATAAAATCCATACATGAAAACCAGTTGTTACAATGGTTCTCACAACAATACTATTGAGGCGCTCAAAGTTGATGCCCCCAAGTTCTACTCTAGCTTATATAATCAGAATGACTACTGGAGGGTCTTCCCTTGCCTTATCACCAAAAGAGTTCTTACTAATAATGCTGCTGATTGGGTTGAGAGACCCGTTTGTGCTGAGGAAGTCAAAAATGCCGTTTTCAAATTGGGGCTGACAAAGCTCCGGGGCATGATGGGTTCAATGGGTTTTTTTATCAGAACTCTTGGGATGTCATCGGCACAGATGTCACCGTTGCTGTCCTCAACTTCTTCAAATCTGGGAAAATCTATCGGCAGATTAATCACACTTTTCTTACCCTTATCCCCAAGACTGCCAATGCTTCTGGGCTTGCAGATTATAGTCCAATTTCCTGCTGTAATGTTCTATATAAGATCATTGGTAAAATTCTTTGCAACTGTCTAAGTAGGGCGGTTATTGAGCTCATTTCTCCCAACCAAGCGGCCTTCCTCCAAGACCGGTTACTGGCTGACTGTGCTTTGCTTGCTCATGATTATATAAGGGGCTTCACTAATCCTATGGGGGCTCGGGCCTGTCTTAAGCTTGACTTACGTAAAGCCTTCGATAGTGTTAATAGGGAATTTGTCTATTACATGCTGCATCAGATGGGCTTTAAACACAAATTTATTAGCTGGATCTGTGAGTGTATATCTGATCACTCCTTATTTTACACCTTTTTTCCGCATGTTTGCATGCCATTTAGATCGCCCAAATCATGTTTTTCACGATATATCGACGATTTTGCGATGCTTTTCACGATTTGTTGTTTTTGTCGCATTTCAGGTGATTCGGCGCGATTTGGAGTGATCTCGAGATGCGCTTACTCTAGACGGTCACCGACGACCTCCCCGAGGGGTATTTTGCTGTTGGAAAGGAGCGGAAGAAGAATGGACGTCGCAGGAGCGACGAGGAGGCCAAAATAAGCAGATTGGGCATTTTTTGTGTCCCACTCGGCCGAGTGGAGGAGCCACTCGGCCGACCAGCGAGACACTGCTCGGCCGACCAGTTCAGACACGATTTCTATGTGCACTCGGCCGAGCACCGAAGACCACATCGGCCGAGTGAAGATATCTCGTCCGCCCGAGTGGCGCCCAGACGAAGCCCCTCCAAAACATCGAAGTTACTGTTTTTCGGCTGCCTGAACTTCAGAAGACCCACTCGGCCGAGTGGTAAATCCCGTCCGCCTGAGTGCAGCGAAGTCATCGGCCGAGTGACGACAACTCACTCGGCCGAGCCGCCCCCGAAGTAGAGACCCCTGAAGGCCCTGACTTACTGGAAAATTACAGGGTTTCTCACTCGGCCGAGCGACTTTTGTCACTCGGCCGAGTGCGATGCGCTGCCTGTAGCGAAAACTGCGGAAAACAGGCTGTGCAGGGGCATTTTGGTCACAATTTTTGGACGATTTTTGGGGCTATTTAAACCCTGTTTTACCCTAGTTTTGGGGGCTCTCTCTTAGATTTTTTGCAGCTTTTTAGATTAGTTTTTTTAGCTTTATTCTTGTGATTGGAGAAGGAGCAAAACTTGAATTTTTGTTGGATTAATTGAAGAACTACATTGGTTTGCATCTCTTTTCCCTAAAAATTCTATTTTTATTGTTTATACCATTGTTGTGATGAATTCTATTGCTTATCTCAACGATTATTTTTGTGATCTTGCTATGATTTGTGAGTAGTCTCCGCGTCTTGGGGCGTGGGGATGAACCCTACAAGCCCACCTTCATATTTGTGATGAATTGGTAGAAATTGAGCTAGAATTGCTATTAGAGATTAGATTGGGATCGATTTACTACGGATTGCTAGGTATTCTTATCAATCAGGATTTGCAAGAGATTGGATCCAAATTTGATAGGAAGCCCTAGAAATCCGAATTGGGTTGGAGTCGGATTTTTCGAAGTATCGGTTTGCAAGAGATTGGACCGATACTAGGATTCCCGGTTGCAATTCTATACCAATACCCGTTTGCAAGAGATTGGACAGGTAGGAACTATCCTAATCTAGATCGTGGACCGAGTTTGCAAGAGATTGGGCTCGGTGCGCGATTGGACGATGATGTTGATCCTAATGCTAGCTTCCCTAGGGTAGGGTTTGCAAGAGATTGGACCCGACCCTAGGATAGCTATAGACCGGCAACAGCGCGAGAGCGTGAGCTTGGTTCTACATTCAGTTGCAACTAGTTCATCCGAATTCTCATTCTAGCAATTTTGATACCGATGAACCACATTTATGAAGTATGGTGTGTAGCGGGGATTCCCCATTCCCTAGACGTTCTTTATTTGATTTGATATTTCGCACATTTGTCTGACGATTGTGACAGGATCGCCAAAGGCAAATTTCTCTTCTTAAATAGCCAGGTTGATCGGAGCAAGCACAGTCATTCGTCCTCCCTGTGTTCGATATCCCGCTCGCTGCTACACCGTGCACTTGCGGTTAAACTACAACCGTTCTTTTGGGTCACGTCCCGGAGCGATCAAGTTTTTGGCGCCGTTGCCGGGGAGGCGATTGCGTTTGATTCTTTCTCACCCTAGCTATTCTTTTTATTATTATTATTATCATTATTTTTATTTCTTATTTCTTACCTAACCCTTCCACGGTACTAATCATTTCTTTGAAACTCTGTTTCCCCTGTGCATGTACACGAGATCTACGGCGGGCCCTAAAGCTTTATTATTTGATCCCGAGATCGAACGTACCGCGCGGAGACTTAGAGCGGAAAAGAGACAAAATCCGGAAGGGAGGTATATGACCAACCCGAAAACTCCTGAAGAATTGGCGGCAAGGATGGCAAGGATAATTTCTATTCGTGATAGGCTTCGGCCTAAGACCTCTTCTACTACCTCGTCCATTGCCGTGCCGCAGTTGGCGGCTGACAAGAACTTCGAGCTAAAGACTGGATTGGTGGGTTTGATGCAACAAGACCCATTTCATGGGAACGCCCATGAGAACCCCCACTACCACATCCAATTATTCTTGTCAAAGTGCGCCACATTCCAGATGCCGGGGTCTCCATCGATGCTATCAGACTGCGTCTCTTCCCCTTCATGCTTAAGGACAAGGCACTCTATTGGTTGAGGACGCAGGCTGACGGAGTCTTCACCACTTGGGACGAGTTGGCGAGTGCATTTATTGATAAGTTCTATCCGCCATCCAAGACGGTGAAGATCCGGAGCGCTCTCATGTCCTTCAAGCAAGGACCACAGGAGACGCTCTATGAATCTTGGGAGCGTTTTAAGGATTTGCAGCATCAATGCCCGCACCACAGTATAGAAGATTGGGAGCTAGTTCATAGCTTCTACAACGGTCTCCAACCGGGGACCAAACAAATTATTGATGCCGTGGCGAATGGTGCTATCTTGTCAAAGACTCCCGAGGAAGCTACGGCCCTAATTGAGGAGATGGCCTCAAATAACCAACAATGGGGCGATGAGCGAGGACACTCTACGTCCTCCTTAAACCCAACTAGCATCTACGAGGCAAAGGCCGTAGCGGAGCTTACGAGCAAGTTTGATTCTCTCCACAAGGTAGTGGAGAGATTGGAGAAGTTCATCACGGAGCCCCAAGGGACCCCTTCCACCTCCGCGCCGACGAACCAAATGTGTGATTGGCAAGACCAATCTCAAGCCATGTACTCGGGAGGAGAGCAAGTAGAAGGATCCTTGTAGCAAGTAAAATATGTTGCGGGGAACCAAGGGTATTGGGCCAATCCGGCCACAAGAAATCATCCCGGATTCTCTTACGCCAACAATGAAGGAGCTTTGAACCCGCCACAACAACCACCTCAACAAGCTCGACCACCACCACCCCAACAACAATACTATCCACCGAGGGGGCCTCCACAACAAAACTTTCAACCAAAGCAACAAGTTCCACCATATAGGCCTCCCGGATACAACCAAGGGTGGAGGAATCAAAATCAAAACCCTCCACAAGCTCCACAACGATCCGACTTCGAAACTAGAGTGGAGGCGTTCATGGTCGAGCAAAATAAGGTAAATGCTAGCTTGAAGGCGGGGCAAGACTCCCTTAATACCGTTGTGGCTCAAATATCGGAGCAATTGGCGTTGCTCAATCGGAACACTCAAAGATTGCCGGCGCAACCGGAGCAAAACCCACGGGGCAACACGGGCCACATCAATGCCGTAGTTGCAGTTACTACTAGAGGCAGGAAGGACACCACCCCCGCCATGATTCCTATTGAGGAGCCCGTGGAGGAAAGCTTGGAGCCAATTGAGCCGATAGTTGAAGTTGGAAAGGAGAAGGAGCCACAAGACAAAGAGAAATCTAGAGCGGAGCAATTGATTGAGGAAAGGCGCTTCATACCACCGGTCCCATTCCCCCAAAGGCTCGCTAGAGCGAAAATGGAAAAAAGGCTAGCAAAATTTCTCGAGTACCTAAGAGGAGTTAGCCTTAACATTCCCTTCCTTGACGCCATCGTCGAGATCCCCACGTATGCTAAATTTTTGAAGGACTTGATTTCGGGGAGCAAAAGGAAGGAGAAGATCATGCTAGCCGAGGAGGGCTCTTGGTTCACCAAGAGAGAGAAGGAGCCGGCAAAATTTAAAGATCCGGGGAGTTTTCGGATTCCTTGCACCTTGGGCGGCGTCCCTCTTCAAAAGGCGTTGGTTGATCTTGGGGCTAGTGTGAGCCTCATGCCTCTCTCCATGTTCTTAAGGCTAAACACCGGGACAAAGTTGAAACCCACCGACATGCGCATTCAATTAGCCGATGGACGGATAACAAGGCCGGTGGGGATTGCCGAAGACATACCGCTACAAGTCCCGGGTGGAATATGCTTGCCATGTGACTTCGTGATCATGGACGCCAAGGAGGAGGGAGACACTTCATTGATACTTGGACGCCCGTTCCTCGCCACCGCCGGAGTAATTGTTGACGTGCGCGAAGTCACCCTAACCTTAAACGTCGGCAACATCGAGGTGGAGCTCCACATTCCTAAGGCTATGAAGCACATGCCTTACCACGAGGAACTTGACTACATGGACCTCCTCGACGAGGTGATTGAAGAGGCGATTCCTCACTCAATTGGCGCTCTTTTTGACGAAGATTTTGAGGATGGCCTGGATTTGGGCCACGATGAGAATAGAAATGATTCCCCCGACCTCTCCGCTGAAAATGATGAAGGCGACGCTGATGTCGCAAGGATTCGAGAGCTCTGCAAGCTCGCGAAACTAAAGTCTCCGAAGAAAGCTCCGCCGGCACGGAGATCGGCATCACCGGTAAAACCGTTGACCGGAGCAAATGCTAGCTTGGGGGAGCCTCCCCCCAAGACTATTCGAGACAAGAGACCACCGCGGGAGAACACGACGCCGCAACTTCCCAATCCAAGCGTTCTCCCCGGAAAGTTTGATGGGTGCATCTCATATGCACCAAACATCCCGCATTGATTGAAAATTATAGGGGGTCGAACTCACGACCTTAAACGAGCACTTGTCGGGAGGCAACCCGACGGTTTTTGCTTTATTTTTACTTTTCCATTATTTTCATTTTAGAAATTTTTAGTGTTTTGAGTCGTTCGCCCAAAAATTTTGTGATAACGGGTCCTATTTTTCTTGACAGGAGAGGAGATAGGTAGATCCATCATGAGGAGGATGAACGAGTCGACGAGGAGCGCCCCAAGAAGGCGCTCGACGCTTAGGAGGAAGATGAAATTGATTGGAGGAAGAAAGACAGAGTTTAGAGCCAAAACGAAGACAAACAGCAGAACACAAGGCTCACTCGGCCGAGTATACTAGTCACTCGGCCGAGTACACAAGTTCGTCCGGCCGAGCCGCTCACGAACGAGGGAAGTCTGCTGTGCCCAACTCTCTGTTTATTTTCTTGATTTCGATATAACTGCTACTTGGCCGAGTATATATATTCACTCGGCCGAGTGAAACGGATACCTTCCTAGGGCGAGTCATGCCGAGTAGCTTGAGTCACTCGGCCGAATGGACTTACTCCACTCGGCCGACGCTGGCAAAGCCACTCGGCCGAAGCGATAGCGGGGAGGAAATTTTCATTGGCCTCGCTCGGCCGAGTGACCACGTCACTCGGCCGAGTCGTAACTTTTTTATATAAAGGGCGAGGGGGGGCGCATTTTTCGAAACGCAAAACCCCCAAAACACCCGCGCCCCTTCAGCTCCCTCGCCCGATCCTCGCTCGATCGCGCCCCCACTCGCCCGACCGTCACTGCCATGCCGCCGCTCGGCCCGCCACCGCCGGCCGAACACCCCCGTCGCCTCGCCCGAGTCGCCGCCGGCGGCCGTGCCTCCGGTCACCTCCGGTACCCCTATTTCGCCTATTTTTGCCTCTTTTGTGTATTTTTCGAGGATCCGTGTATTAATCGAACCCCTAACCCAAATCAATTCCTATATCTATCTATTATACCCCTAATGCTCCATACATTTTGAATATTACCCGCTGAAATCGCCGTTTCATGCGCAGGTTGCTTTTTAGAGCTTAGGGGAGCCCAGGGGAGCTTCTACGGGCTGATCCGGACTTCGCGGAGGCGCTGACTTCGCACGCTTCCACTGCTTAGCACTCGCGGCGTGTCGGGGTACACTCTTTCCACTCTTTTACACGCACCGCACTTTTTTCACTTTTCGGCGCGCTCGGGGCCGGTATACCGCCCCGGACACGGCCGCGGTCGAAGAGAGCTTCCGCCAAGCGGAAGCGGTCGGATGATGCCGGCCCCTCCCACGAGTTGGAGGACTCACCTCCTCCGTCCCCCACACACCCCGCACACCCAGCACAGCCTGCAGGCCCCGAACACCCCGCACATCCTGCAGTGCACCCACAGCCCGCACAGCCTCTCCCTGCCGACCCACAGCCACCACCACCGGCTCCACTGGTCGGGCCGCTCGGGATTACATTTCGAGACGATGCACACCGCGCCGTCTTCGAGTGTATCTCCCAGCGCTCGATCGTACCCTCCAGGTTTGCACACCTCACTGACCTAGGACGCCTGGGGGTACTAGAGGGGATGCTCACGTTGTACGACAACGTGGGCTGGCGAGATTTTCTGCAGGTGTCGGCGGATACTTTTACCCGCCCGACACTTGAGATTTTGAGTTCGATCGCCCGGACCGACGAGGGATGCTCATTCCGGTTCATGGATCGAGAGTGCCAGGTCACTCTCGATATGATGAGAGCATCCTTCTCGTGGCCCGCTGTCCCCGGAGCCGATCGCGGTTACGGCCCCACCCATATCCCCCCACCTTCCTTCGACGCCGGTGCCTTCTGGGCCCGGATTACGGGTCACCACGCTACCTTTGACCCTAGTAGGGCCAAGGCCTCGGCCATTGTCCACCCCTGCCTCCGCATAGCCCAGCGCCTCATGGCGACCACCTTTTTGGCTAGATATGAGCCGGGCACGATGTCTACGCCAGAGCTCTACATGCTATATGCGATGACACGTCCCAGAGCTCTATCTAGGGATGGAGACGAGCTTGTCCCCGCCGTCGTGATCGACATTGCGGCTTGGTTTTTAGACTGCATCATTGTATCGGTGGGCGCTCGCTCACCGATATGCTGCGGCGGTCTGATCACCTTGCTTACCATGATGACCGGCGAGGACCTACCTGACGACTTGCGACGGGTCCCGGGCCCCACTTCTCTGTCGATAGACGTTATGGCCCGGATGAAGATGCTTCGTCCGCATGGTGAGCGTCACTGGGTCTGGTTGCACGGCCCTTACGGTGCCGACTACATGATTCTCCCGAGCCCTGCTCGGACTCAGATTGCACCAGCCCACGTCGACTGGCTCCCTGCGATGGATGTTCTCATCCCCGCTGCCTATGTGCTCGAGGCCGAGGAGGCCGAGCAGGCCCACGCTGCCCACGCTGCCCAGGCTGCCCCCGCAGACCCTGCTGCACACCCTGCCGAGCCTGCTACCGACCCTGTTGACCCAGTGGCCCCTTAGCCCATACCTAATGTTTCCGCTGCTCCTGATACTTCTGTCCCCACTTCTGTCAGTGTCACGAGTACCTCAGCTGAGCCCACTTCCACCACTTCCACCATTTCCGCGGCTGTCACCACTATCACCACCACACCCACTACCACCGCTGGCCCTCTGTCTGCTGAGCCGATTTCCTCTGCCCCACCCGAGCGCCCGCCGACCGTAGTCGAGTGCGGAGAGCCCTCTGTCTCCACTGCCGCTGTATTTTTCGAGAGTGTCGTGGCGTCTGTCCACACTTCTGTGCCACTGACCTCTCTGGCCGCCTCGCTGCCACTTTTGCACACTTCTTTCACTGCCGCTGCCTCCACTTCTCACCAGCCGGTGTCCCGGCCTCACACTGAGGCCAGGCCCACATTTGCAGGCACGGCACCTTTTGTCCCCTTCCCTGCTGAGCCTGTTACATACTCTACTCGCGTACGCCAGCCTCGCCCTGCACAGCCTAGACCGGTGCGTCCCTCTGCCCCACCCCCGCCCGACACTGTACTGCAGAGCATACGTGCTCTTGAGTTGGCGGTGAGTGGTCTTAGAGGTGACCTTAGGACCCTGTCCTCCACCGTCTCTGCGATGGCTGGACGCTTCGAGCTGATCCCCCAGATCCATTACTGTCTCACCCAGGTTCTGGAGCGTCTCCCGCGCGTACCCCCACCCACCCAGCAGGTTCCCACACACACTTCCACACACACTAGACCTGCTTCCACTTCCACGCCCACCCCAGCTCAGCAGCCTACACCACCACCACCACCACCTCCGCCTCAGGACGGAGACGGCGCAGCACCACCTTCTTAGGTACCCTTGATGCCTTGATTTATTCCTGCCGTTGTGCTGCCCGTTTCTGCTGGGTCCTGTTGCACTTTTTGTCCACCCCCCTCCCCTCCCTTATTATGGTATTCTCTTTTTGATCATATCTTCTTATATCTATTTTGGGAGAGAGGGAGAGTTTTTGGTGACACTTATATCTATGTATCGCTCCTATCTGTGCATGCATCATGTCCGCATCATATTTTCATTTCTTTATTTTACCTTTTTCTTTTCATTTTTCCATGCATGCATCCTCACTTGCCCCTCCCATCGCTTGTCTCTCGGTGTGCCACACTTTGCACATTGAGGACACTGTGCCATTTAGCTTGGGGGAGTGAGTTCTCACGTTCCTTTTCGATTTGCCACCTTTATTTTTAGTTTTTCACGCCATTTTTTCGCTTTTGCACTTATTTTTCATCATTTTTCTTTTATTTTGCCATGCATCACGTTTTTCTTATTTTCCTGTGTGCCGCATTGCATAGTTTTATTTTTCCTTTATCTTTATTTCTTTCTTTTTCATCTCATGCTAGAGATGAATTTTCTATGATGATGATGACGTTGGATTTAGCTTACTCTATATGCATGCTATATTTGTCATGTCTTAGGTTTTATTTCAGATATCATATGCTATGACTTGCCTTGCATTTAGAGATAGTAACCCACACTTTTTCCGCATGAAAATGGATGAAATTTTATTATTAGCTGAGTCTGAATATTCATATGTATGCTATCACAGAAAACACACCAAGATTCACGCATTGAATGCTTATATCTGGAGTACTGACTTTCTTTTCCTATATCACTTCTATATGCATGAATTGTACACTTCACTTCAGGATGATTGAATGATGTTAGCTATGATAAATCTGGATTAGTTAGCTTTTTTGTGATCGAAACTGAGTAGATTAGATTACCCTGCTGAAGTTGTCATGCATGTCTTTTAGAGTGAACCGAGAGTTATATTTATTTCTTTCTCCACAAATCTTGAACATCATTTCTCTACCTTTCAAATCATTGGTGAATCTCCCCTTAGTGATTCTATTTTATGGCATTTTCCCCCGCTACTAATTCCTAGCTCCAAATCTCTTATTCTATAAAAAAAAGAGAGAGAAAAACATTCTTGTACATCATTATCTCTCTCTGAGTTGGGATCGTTGTGTATATATTGCTTATTAAAAAAAACAAAAGAAAAAAGAAAAGAGGAAAAATCCTGAATAAAAGATCCCATCTCACTTTCTTTCTTTCTTCTTTCTTTTCGTTGCTTTTGGAGCTATATGTATAAAAAAAATGGGGATGTAAATATTTTTTATGCCACCACGCTTATAGATAAGCTTGGGGGAGGGGATCCATTGATGTGTGAGAGAGTGACTACTTGACATTGCACGACAACCTAGGCTAAGTAATATTCTATACTCGGTGAGATTATTTTAGTTTTACGAAATCCAGAAATCTAAGCCTAGCGTTCATTTCATGAAATCCATACTTTTCTATTCTCTCTATTCTATAGTGTGATACTCATATACTCCTGATAGAAAGCGTTCAATTGAAAAGTGTGTGATCTGTGATTTGTATACCGCTTTAAATGATTCAGACGACGTTAATTTTAAAATCATTCCGTTTTTCATGAATATATCGTTTTTCGTGGGTTTTCTATTTCTATTTGCACTATTATACTATGATATCAAAATAAAATTCTTTGACATGTATTTTTCATTCGGTGCATGCTATAAGAGTAAGTGAAACCCACGTCCTGAGAAAATGATCTAGTATCCTACCTCTTCGCTTCTTTCTTTCTTTATTTTCATTTCGTTTTCATTCTTCTTCGTTTTTTCATTTTTCTTTTTTTTCGCCGTTTTCGTTTTCCAAATCCACCGGGTTCACCTTTTACTTATCTTCCTCGAGGACGAGTAAGAGGCAAGCTTGGGGGATTTTGATCACTCCTTATTTTACACCTTTTTTCCGCATGTTTGCATGCCATTTAGATCGCCCAAATCATGTTTTTCACGATATATCGACGATTTTGCGATGCTTTTCATGATTTGTTGTTTTTGTCGCATTTCAGGTGATTCGGCGCGATTTGGAGTGATCTCGAGATGCGCTTACTCTAGACGGTCACCGACGACCTCCCCGAGGGGTATTTTGCTGTTGGAGAGGAGCGGAAGAAGAATGGACGTCGCAGGAGCGACGAGGAGGCCAAAATAAGCAGATTGGGCATTTTTTGTGTCCCACTCGGCCGAGTGGAGGAGCCACTCGGCCGACCAGCGAGACACTGCTCGGCCGACCAGTTCAGACACGATTTCTATGTGCACCTCGGCCGAGCACCGAAGACCACATCGACCGAGTGAAGATATCTCGTCCGCCCGAGTGGCGCCCAGACGAAGCCCCTCCAAAACATCGAAGTTACTGTTTTTCGGCTGCCTGAACTTCAGAAGACCCACTCGGCCGAGTGGTAAATCCCGTCCGCCCGAGTGCAGCGAAGTCATCGGTCGAGTGACGACAACTCACTCGGCCGAGCCGCCCCCGAAGTAGAGACCCCTGAAGGCCCTGACTTACTGGAAAATTACAGGGTTTCTCACTCGGCCAAGCGACTTTTGTCACTCGGCCGAGTGCGATGCGCTGCCTGTAGCGAAAACTGCGGAAAACAGGCTGTGCAAGGGCATTTTGGTCACAATTTTTGGACGATTTTTGGGGCTATTTAAACCCTGTTTTTACCCTAGTTTTGGGGGCTCTCTCTTAGATTTTTTGCAGCTTTTTAGATTAGTTTTTTTAGCTTTATTCTTGTGATTGGAGAAGGAGCAAAACTTGGATTTTTGTTGGATTAATTGAAGAACTACATTGGTTTGCATCTCTTTTCCCTAAAAATTCTATTTTTATTGTTTATACCATTGTTGTGATAAATTCTATTGCTTATCTCAACGATTATTTTTGTGATCTTGCTATGATTTGTGAGTAGTCTCCACGTCTTGGGGCGTGGGGATGAACCCTACAAGCCCACCTTCATATTTGTGATGAATTGGTAGAAATTGAGCTAGAATTGCTATTAGAGATTAGATTGGGATCGATTTACTACGGATTGCTAGGTATTCTTATCAATCGGGATTTGCAAGAGATTGGATCCCAATTTGATAGGAAGCCCTAGAAATCCGAATTGGGTTGGAGTCGGATTTTTCGAAGTATCGGTTTGCAAGAGATTGGACCGATACTAGGATTCCCGGTTGCAATTCTATACCGATACCCGTTTGCAAGAGATTGGACGGGTAGGAACTATCCTAATCTAGATCGTGGACCGAGTTTGCAAGAGATTGGGCTCGGTGCGCGATTGGACGATGATGTTGATCCTAATGCTAGCTTCCCTAGGGTAGGGTTTGCAAGAGATTGGACCCGACCCTAGGATAGCTATAGACCGGCAACAGCGCGAGAGCGTGAGCTTGGTTCTACATTCAGTTGCAACTAGTTCATCCGAATTCTCATTCTAGCAATTTTGATACCGATGAACCACATTTATGAAGTATGGTGTGTAGCGGGGATTCCCCATTCCCTAGACGTTCTTTATTTGATTTGATATTTCGCACATTTGTCTGACGATTGTGACAGGATCGCCAAAGGCAAATTTCTCTTCTTAAATAGCCAGGTTGATCGGATTTGTCTGATGATTTGTTGGATTTTTGTCGTGCCAATTCTAAATCTTTTGAGGGAATTAAAAATCTGCTCACTGAGTTCAAATCCTTCACTGGCCTGGAAGTTAATTGGAATAAAAGTGCTGGTATATTCAGTAAAGGGGCCAAGGGACCTAGTAGTCTTGCTGATATTCTGGGTATTCGGCGCGTGCACTCCCTATCCACTTATTTGGGCCTCCCTCTGTCCCCTAAATACCCTAATGCTGCCATGTACGGTCGTCTGATTGATAAATGCAAGAGCAGGCTGCAGGGTTGGTCTTCATCTCTTTTATCCATAGCAGGGCGTATTGAGCTTGTCCGGTCTGTGATATACGGCATGGTTAGTTTTTGGATGCAAGCCTTTAGAATGCCTCAGTCCGTTCTGCGTTCTCTCACTTCCTTGTGCAGGAAATTTATATGGGGGAAGAATCACCTCTGGGCATGGAATGATATGTGTGCCCCCAAACATGAAGGGGGAGTGGGAATTAGGAATTTCACTGAACTTAATAACGCTTATGGGGTTAAACTGTCATGGCGCATGCTTACCCACAAAGGTATTTGGGCATCTCATATGAGGAATCAGTATCTGAGCAATTCTGGGTTGTTTCGGGCAACTGCTCATCCCATGCATTCTGGAACCTGGAAATTCATCCTTCACTGCCGTGAGTTCACCAAAAAGCTTACCAAACGTGTTGTCAGGGATGGTACTACTACATTATTCTGGTATGATAATTGGTTACCCTGTGGGCCTCTTTGTGATACTTATGATGTCCCTGCTGGGGAGGAGAGGAATATGGTTTGTGTTTACTGGTCTTCTGAGGGATGGGTGGATAACAATTCTCTGCGGCCGGTCCGACATCTTATCAATAGGGTGGTTTTGTCTGAGGGCAGCGACTCTTGGTCATGGGTTACAAAGTCTCCTACTCTTCACAATGCATGGGATGGTTCGCGGGCTATTAAGCCGCTTTTCCCTACTACAAGGTGGTCTGGTTTCAGGGGCACATCCCCAAGATGGCTATTACCTTATTACGAGCTTTCCACAGGAAACCGCTTACCCGGGATAAGCTCGTGCATTGGGGAGTGCATACTTCACCCTACTGTGTTTTATGTTCTGATAATGTTCATGAAAGCATGGATCATCTATTTTTTGAATGCCCCTATACTAACTACCTCCTTTGCAGGAGCTTCCTTAAAATGGGGGTCACAACTACACTACCCACTACTTTGGCTGGTATTGGAGACCTGATACTCTCACTCTTTCACGGGAAGAACAATGTGGGGAGATTGGCCAAAACTGTTTTGGCAGTGATGACTTGGCATATTTGGCAAGAGAGGAACAGAAGGATCTTTGAAGGAAACAATCAGATTTAGACTCTTCTTTTTGAAAATATCGCTGATGACGTCAGAATTGCCCTGAGGCAAGCTGATTGGGACCATGATTCTGATTTGGCGCCCCCTTCAAATTGAGGTTTGATTGATTAGTCTGGCACCTGTGTATTTTTTTGTTCTTTTTGACCCTACGGATAGCGGAAGGTGTCATGTATCTGCTGGGATATGGGCGCATGTGCTCATGCCTCGGGTTACTCACATCCTTCTTCCATCTGTGAGCGTCTTGTATTGTTTACCTTTGACTCAATAAAGATAAAGCATATTCTCCATATATATATATATATATATATATATATATATATATATATATATATATATATATATATTTGAAAGATAATATATATATATATATATATATATATATATATATATATATATATATATATATATATATATAATGTTGTTGTTGTTCTTTGTTATTTATGAGGTTGTCTTTGATATTAAAGTGGAGTAGTACGTGCACTATTCCAGCACATGTGCAGTGGACCTGCTATTTCTTTGTACTCTCTCTCTCTCTCTCTCCTCACTTCACCCTCATTCTTCAAAGTCATGGGAAAGGTTTTTTAATTTCTGTGTATTCTGGGGAGCGGGGCATGAGAGTTTTTGGTGGCCCATGCAGGTCACCGTGTAATGCCCTGCTAAGCTACCGCACAAGTACTAGAGGGGGGGTGAATAGTACTTTAAAATAATTAAGAGGCTAATTCCTAATTACCTTGCAAACTCGACCAAACAATGCGGAAATGCGGAAATGTAAATGTTAGATAACAAAGAAACAATCGCAAACAAACGATATTACTGGGTTCGGATCCACCCAAGTCTCCCCGACTTGTTCCCGGTGATCCTACGTCCCAACCACCCGGATCACTTCCGGATACTTGAGTTAGAAACCCTAACTCAAGATTTCCACTATGAAATACTTGTGAAAAACATTCACAAGTCAAATCATACACAAATGAAACTTGTGACTCCCACAACCCGGGATCACAAACACACTCTCACAACCGAGAGCGAATCACTTACAATATCAAAGTAATTTGAAATGCAATTGCTTACCACAAAATACCTATGCCTTGAGTATACTTACGAATTAGGGCAAAGATGATTTTGGGGAAGATGAAGAGGCACCAAACCCTAGCTCCAAGATGTAGACCAGCTATGGAGAGCTATGAGGTTGATGGTGACCTAGGATCAAGCACTTGGCTTGGAAGGCTCACAATCAATGAATCTCTCTTTTGAAATAAGAGTGAGAAGAGATTCAAGATTGGAATGAATGAGCTTTAAATGAGAGGGAATGATTTCTCTTTGATCTCTAAACTTGTCTTAATATCAGCCTTGAGTGCAATGAATGCAGCTCATCAAGTATATATAGGTTAGAGGAGAGAGAGAGAAAAACGTTTCAATTAAAGCTCCAACGGCTCTATTCTGAACCAAACTAGTCGGTCAAAGAACAACCACTGACCGACTAGTTCATCAACTAGTCGGTCGGTCAATCAACATGAACCGACTAAGTGGTGAACATGGAAAAGGTCGAAGTTCAGACTTAAGGAACTAGTCGGTCAAAGCACACTTTCCGACCGACTAGTTTCACAACTAGTCGGTCGGTGAGTTAACTTAGACCGACTAAGAGATAAAACAGAAAGTCTGAGCACAAATAGATTTAGTCGGTCCAAGAACAAAAGTTGACCGACTAGTTCATCAACTAGTCAGTCGCCAAATGTACATGGACCGACTAACGACAAACAGTAACTAGGCATGTACAGTAGAAGCTCAACTAGTCGGTCTAAGAAGCATCACTGACCGACTAGTTCACAAACTAGTCGGTCGGTGAGTCAACGTAGACCGACTAACTGTAAACAGTAAAGAGCTATGATTTGAGAAGGCAAACTAGTCGGTCCAAGAAGGATTGCCGACCGACTAGATCACCATCTAGTCGGTTGGTTCTTCTTCTTGAACCAACTAACATGCACAAGAAGTCGCGAATCGAAGCGCGATGCTTCGGGAAAGTTAGTATGGACTTCTTACTAGTTCCTAGCTCTAAGATAGGAGAGTTATGAAGATTAAAACGTAAGACCTACTCAAGGCTTAACATTCTACGGAACGAAGCTAAAAGACTATAAATAAAACTCGACGAACCGTCTTCGAAAGCTTCGATCCGAATCTTCATGACTTCTAAAATGGTCCAAAAGCTTCAACGAAGCTTTAGGCATAAGATCATGTGCTTTGAGAAGTCTCGAGACGTCGCTTTGGATGTTCATATGAATTTGGCGACGATCTCCATAACTGCGCTCACAAATTGTTTGTTCATAATATATTTATGTTTGTTCATCATCCAAAACCAAATCCGGGGAGTCCAATATCCAACATTCTCCCCCTTTTTGGTGATGACAAAACAACATAAATAATAATCAAAAATAATGATTCAAATGTAATTTACTTACTCCCCCTGCATTGATGCCACGTTAATTCCAAAAAGAATAATAATAATACGCATCAAGCAGACGAGTAAAGTATATAAATGAGAATCAAATATTGAAATTTAGGATTTGAAATCCAATTTTTATATCTTAACTCCCCCTGAATCTAACACATCAAATTAGATTCTTGGAAAAATGCTTAAATTATCATTTAGCACATGTCATTATTATATCTCTCCCCCTTTGGCATTAGCAAAAAGAGCGGGAGGAGATCACCGACAACAACAGTGGCTTCAAATAAAAGCATGGGAGTCGTAGAATACGACCACGGTCCAAATGACACCAAAGAAAAATACGAATGAAATCAAGGTGTGTCAATGAGACCAAAGTCGAAAATCGATAAATAAAATCATCAAAACTCAAATAAATTTTACGAATTGAGTTATGGAATATACTCTCCAATATCAACATTCTTGGTTAATTTAGTGCATGGAAAACAATTCTATGTTTTCATAAAATGAATTCTATTTAACCAAGTATTTTCGTCGAGCGACGAAATCAAAACATCAGAGACATATAAAATATTAAATGTGCACAATATAATGAAATGTCAACATCGATGTATATATATAAATGAAGCATGAGTACAACAAAGTGATACATCGCCGACATACATAGCATCGATCCAGCGATCGGGGCACAAAATACAACATCATATCACACATATATAAGAGTATCACAAAACATACAACATCATCAGGGATACATCATCAGACATCCAAAAATATCAAAAAGCATAACCATAAAACCACCCAAAATATCCTAACCCACACTCTCTCACTACAAGATATCTCATCTAAAGTGCATCGGGTGAGGCCTCAAAGAAGCTCAAGAGGCAGTGGAAGGATCTGCAGCAGTAACAGGCTCTGCAGCAGGAGTGGTGGTCACCGGATCAGCAGTAGTGTCCACGGGAGCGACTGGAGTGGAAATATCTGGAGCAGCAACAGTAGTGGCCTTGGGAGCACCAGTCGTAGTATCCACCGCAGGAACGGTGGCAACAGGTGTGCTCTCGGGGTCACCAGTAGAAGAGGCAACAGCAGCACCAGAAGTGCCCTCGGGGGCACGAGTAGAAACACGAACAAGCTTCTCAATCTCCTCATCCAACTCCTCCTCGTCAGAGACTGACGGAGGGATGTCAATACCAAGGTGACGAGCGATACGAGAAAGAATCTCCTCGGTACGAGCATAACGAGACTCCACACATCTCACTGAACGTGCGAGCTCGTAAAGAGTGGTAGAGGGAGCAGCTGAGGCAGAGGCAGAGGCAGATGCTGAAGGTGTCGTCCTTTGAACGTGACGGAGAGCCGCAAGAGACTTCTTGACAGCCGTCACATTTAGAGGAGGACCAAGGGGACGCTCATCGTCAGGTGGAAGAGTGACACGGAAGTGGCGAAAAACAAGGGTCAACAAGCACGGATATGGGATATGCGCAGACTTCGTGGTCTTCTGGATACACTCGAAAGAATCCATCTTATCGAGTATGATCCGGGCCCAGTTAATCTCGCTACCCATGAAGATGGCATAGATCAAGTTCAGAAATGGCTGGGAAGGCAAAGAAGAGGAGCCGTACTTAGGAAGTAAGCACGACTTCAAGATCAAGTTTAGGACCCATGCATTTGGCTTGAATGACTTGGAGGGGACGCCAATCATGGCGGGAGGAATCTCATGGAAGATCTCAGAAAGAATGACCTGATCAAGTGACGAGATGTCATCAATAGAAATATCTGAGGGGAGGAGGCCAGACGACAAACAACCAATCAACTCTCCTAAGACTTCTGCCGTGAGGACTATCGGTGTCCCCAAAAAAGTAGTCTCAATCGAGTGGGTCGTGTCGTACTGACCCCAGATCCTATTGGCATAGAAAAGCTTCACTAGGCGAGGGTAGGGGTGAGGATTCGCCTTAGGGTCATACCGAAGATAATCGATAAGACCCGAAGACGACAGAAGGTCAGCTAGCCCTATGAAGTCAGAAAACTGTACGAAATGCTCCAGAAGCAGCGGACAGTGTTCGATACGGTTGTAAGCCGCGAGACACATAGGGTCATCGCGACACAACGAGATATCGACACCGCCAACCGGCATCGAAGCCTTTCCCTTAGGCTGACGTGTACGGGGTCGAGAGCTAGACTCAGGTTGCCTAGGAGGAGGTGAGGGATCACTATGGGTCTCAGTCTCGGGTCTATACTCAGTGTCGGAATCCGTAGGAGTATGGAAAGAGGAGGGAGACGCAAGTTGCTTCGAATGCTTGGGTTTGGGCTGAGATTGGGCTCGGGGCTTCGCTGTCGTCGTCCTCTTCCGCTTGAGAGGAGGCGACGACGACGAGGGCTGGGTGGTCTTCGATCGGCGTCTAGGAGGGGTTCGCCTGGGTTGAATGGGATCCGTAGGGGATGGCTCTACGGTCATAGGCGAAGGGCTCGAAGGACAGATCGGGATTCATGTACGAGCCATAAGCGCGGCACGACACAACGCACAAGTGATCTAATCGAAGAAACCCTAAACAAGAACCCTAGCCGAAATCAAATGAAACCCTAACCCTAAGCACATGAAACTAACCCTAGAGAGGGATGGGAGAGGGGGGGTTTACCCTAGGAGGAGGTCGACGGCTGGAGAGATGGTCGGAGTTGGTCGGAATCGACGATCGGAGAGGGAGGAAGGCCAAGGGATCGGGGGTTTTTGGCTGGAGAGGGAAGGATTCGATCGACTTGAATGAAAAGAAATCGATTAGATTTCATTTAAGTCGGTCGGAAGTCGAAAAGATGCAACTGTCCCCGTCACAACTAGTCGGTCACAGTTCAAGCACTGACCGACTAGATCACGATCTAGTCGGTCGGTCAATGAGCTTGAACCGACTAGTTGTAAATAGTAACTGAAGCCAAATTTCTTGATAAGATTTAGTCGGTCTAAGCTTATTCACTGACCGACTAGAACTGAATCTAGTCGGTCGGCCAATGAACTTGGACCGACTAAGAGAGTCCAAAAATTGAAAATTTTGAAATTTGATTTCTCTCCTAATTGCACTTCGACGAAACATCAACATACTCTCATTAATCATTATACTACCCCATTAAACATCGAAAATCTGAAATTTGACGTTTTCGAACAAATCGAGCGAAAATTCCGAAAATTCAACAAACATCCAGAAAATTTCAAATAAATCTAGCATGTGCAAATATAAAGAATTGAATAGCATGCAAGATTATTGAATAAAAATGAATCCTAAATCTCGGATTCACCCATAATCCCCAATTCTCGACATAACCGCACAAAGGAGTCTTCCTTTAGGGGTTTCGTGAAAATATCGGCGATTTGCTTCTGGGTTTCAACGTACACTAAAATGATGTCCTTTTTAGCAACATGATCATCTAAGAAATGGTGTCGGTCATCTATGTGTTTCGAACGAGAATGGTGTACCGGGTTCTTAGAGAGACATATTGCACTTTGGTTGTCCACCATGATAGGGCAAGTATCACAGTTTATACCAAAGTCTTTAAGTGTGTGTCTCATCCAAAGAACTTGAGCACACGCGGCACCGGCGGCAATATATTCCGCCTCGGTGGTTGAAAGTGATACGAAATTCTGCTTCTTGGAAAACCAAGAGACAAGAGAATTTCCTATAAAATGGCAAGTGCCACTAGTACTTTTCCTGTCGGATTTGCATCCCGCATAATCTGCGTCACTATATGAGATTAACTCATACGTGCTAGATTTTGGATAAAGTAATCCAAAATCAAGTGTATAACTTAAATAACGGAAAATACGTTTTACCGCTACTAAGTGAGACTCCTTAGGTTGAGACTGATAACGAGCACATACACATACGACAAACATAATATCGGGCCTACTTGCGGTAAGATTTAGTAAACTACCTATCATACCTCGATATAGACGAATGTCTACATATTTTCCGCCCGCATCTTTATCAAGATGTGTAGTGGTGCTCATCGGAGTCTTCTTCCCGGAGGCATTCTCCATTCCAAATCGCTTTAGCAACTCCACCGTATACTTCGTTTGGTGGATGAAGAGTGCATCGTTCATTTGGCGAATTTGGAGACCTAAGAAATATTTGAGCTTACCCATGTGGCTCATCTCAAATTGATCCTTCATCACATTAGAAAACTCTTCGCAAAGAGCAAAGTTAGTAGCACCGAAAATGATATCATCAACATATATTTGAACTAAAATTATATCATTATTCGAATACTTAACAAATAATGTGGAATCAACTTCTCCCATTTTAAAACCCAAATCCAAAAGAAAATTCTTTAAACGGTCATACCAAGCTCGAGGAGCTTGTCTCAAACTGTAAAGAGCTTTCTTAAGTTTAAAAACATGATTTGGAAAATTTTCAATTATAAAACCCGGAGGTTGAGAAACATAAACTTCCTCAACAACATCTCCGTTTAAAAACGCACTTTTTACATCCATTTCAAATAATTTAAAATCCTTATGGCATGCAAAAGATAACAATAATCTAATTGATTCTAATCTAGCTACCGGAGCAAAGGATTCTTCGAAATCGATACCTTCCTCTTACCGATAGCCTTGAGCTACTAACCGAGCTTTGTTTCGGACGATGACTTGGTTTTCGTCGGTCTTGTTCTTGAAGATCCACTTTGTCCCTATGACGGTGTGGTTCTTCGATGGCAATGGAACAAGCTCCCAAACCTCATTCCTCTCGAATTGAATGAGTTCCTCTTCCATGGCAAGGATCCAAGCGCTATCTTCGCATGCTTCATTAACATTCTTTGGCTCAATCGAGGAGGCAAAGGCACAATGAGCGAAGTGGTTGACTTGAGATCTCGTCTTGACACTATCATGGATATTGCCAATGACTTGCTCATAAGGATGATCACGAACGGTATGAAGCCGTTTGGGAATTCCTTGATCACTAGGAACATTCTCAACAACTTCATTAGTCGGGTTAGTATCAATAGAATCAATAGAATCATTAGAATTAGAATTACCAATTGAATCACATATTACATCCATGGAGTCATCATCATTAGTAATTCTAGTTGGAACAAATCCTTCATTAAATGAAACATGAAGCGATTCCTCGATCGTTGAGGTTCGTTTGTTGTATCCGGTAGGCTTTGCTACGTGAGGAATACCCAACAAAAATCCCCTCATCGGATCTTGGATCGAATTTGTCCAAACTACCATACATGTTTTTAATAAAACATTTCGAACCGAAAACACGAAAATGTTTAACTTGAGGCAACCTACCAAACAACAATTCATAACAAGTTTGTTTAGTGCCGGGCCTCAAAAGTATTCTATTAAACACATAGCAAGCGGTATGTACCGCTTCCGCCCAAAATTGATGGCCAAGTTGGCTATCATCAAGCATAGTACGAGCACACTCCACTAGCGTCCTATTCTTTCTCTCAACTACACCATTTTGAGGAGGTGCGCGAGGGAATGAAAAGGTGTGTGTAATACCAACTTCATCACAAAATGTCTCAAAAGACTCATTCTCAAATTCCCCTCCATGATCACTACGAATAGTGACAATGGTGGTTCCTAAGAGATTTTGTACTTTCTTAACAAAAATTGTGAAGTTTTCAAAAGAATCATTTTTATTACTCAATGAAAATACCCAAGTAAATCTAGAAAAGTCATCAATGATGACAAGTCCATAACGTGCATTTCCTAATGAAGCAACTTTAGTTGGCCCAAATAAATCTAGATGTAATAGCTCTAGTGGCCGCTTAGAAGAAATGTTTTTCTTAGGTTTAAACGACGATTTTGGAAGCTTGCCTCGTTGACACGAGTCACAAAAGCTTTTCTTTTGAAAGACTAGCTTAGGGAAGCCTCTAATAGAATTTAACTTGGAAAGCTTAAATAGTGTTCCAAAGTTCACATGACCAAAACGTCGATGCCCATTAGTGTTGTTCACTTGTGTTGGCAATAAGACATTGTTCATGTGATCTTGGAAGATCTAGGATGTATATATCCTTATGGCGTGTGCTGGAAAACAATAATTCATTATTATCTTTTCTTAAAATATGGCACATTCCTTTCGTAAAGCTAACTTTGTAACCTTTGTCACAAAGTTGGCTTATTGAAATGAGATTGTGGTTTAATCCTTTAACAAGGTAAACATCATTTATAAGAGGTTTAGAAGGATTACCCACTTTACCAACACCTATGATGGTTTCGCTCTCGTTGCCTCCAAAGACGACCCGGTTTCCATTTGCAATGGGCACCACTCCGGAGAGCAATTGAGCATCATCCGTCATGTGTTTTGAACACCCGCTATCGAGTATCCAATTCCCATTGGAGCTAAATTTAAATTTGTTGCTCCGCTTCTTTTTCTTGAGTACCTAAAGATAGAAAATTTCATATCATGGTACCCAAGGTCATTGGGTCCAAAAGATTAAACCTTTGAAAGCCAAGTCCAATTGGACTTAGACTTCCACACATAATTATCACTATGCACAACATCCATGAAATACGAATTCATATAAATTTGTTTTTCATCCATGCTTGTGTCCTTTGGGCTCCAAATTGTGAATATTTTGGGAGCCCTCATCCTATTGGGTGCATGCATGCGTTGTTGGTTTCTACGTGATGCATGTCGTGGATAGGCATAAGGAACATGATGAAATGGTGCATTATGAGAATTATTCATACTATGATGTGGGTGTACATATGCATGTGGAGGAACACGTGCGTGAGGGTGTCTCACATGGTGTGCACGTGCCCGTGAATGTGTAGCATAGAAATCATCATATGTGTGAGCCGGTGGAGTAGGACATGTGTTCCTACGTGGCATAGTATTCGTGTACATGTAAGCATGGCCCTTCTTTGGAGGTCCACCCAAAGTGGGTTTCTTTCCAAATGAAGGTGTGTACAAGGTGGAAGCACCATTGGTAGATGAATTGCCAATAGAGTGTTTGCTAGCACTCGTTGAGGCATCGGAAGTTGGCCTAACAAAAGTAGTGGCCGCTTTGGATGAATTTCTCATCGTATACCCCAAGCCAATGTGGTGATTGCCCGGAGAAAGTCATTTAGGATTTTATCCAAATGGTCCTTACCCTTATTGAATTTGTTAATTCGGCCTAATGTGTTCTCATATTTCTCGGTGAGAGAACGCATAGAAGCATCCAAAGTGGATACTTGCGATGTGAGCACATAAACACGAGATTTGAGATTTTCATTCTCAATACTCAAAGTCGAGTTTTGAGAGGTCAAATCTGCTATCTTGTGTTCCTCCGGATCCTCAATGCTAACATGTTCAAGTTGAGTCTTGAGATTAACAATCTCATTCTTCAACCCTTCAACAACGGTGTCGTTGTTGGTGATGATAGTTTTAGGCGAGGTTTGGATGCTAGCTAATTCATCTTGTACTTTAGTATACCTATTTACTAACTTAGTGTATTTAGACCATAATTGAGAATTAGCATTCCTAAGGTCATCCATTGTTACCTCTTCGCCTTCGTTGTCGCTATCATCGGAGGAAGATCCTTGTTCATTTTCCTCTCTAGCCATGAAGCACATGTGTGCTTGCTCCACTTGCTCATCATCTGACTCTCCGTTAGAGGAATCATCGGAGTCGGTGAATGTCCCGAAAAGCCCCTTTTTGTACCCTTTCTTGTACTTCTTGGACTTGTCGAACTTCGGTGCCTTCCACTTCTCCTTGTGCTTGTTTTGAGGACACTCCGCTTTCATGTGTCCGGGCTTGTTGCATTGAAAACACAAAGGAGAGGAGGCGTTAGAAGAATTGAACTTTGACTTGTTTTTGAAGTTACCTTTCCGGAAGAACCGGTTGAACTTCTTTGCCATGAGAGCCATGGACTCCAAGTCCAACTCGTTTTCTGAGTTTTCATCATCGGTCGATGTGGAAGTAGATGGAGCGACCTTGAAAGCGATAGCCTCCTTCTTTGGCTCGTCTTGTTGTAGGTAGGACTTCATCTTTTCCTGCAACTTCAACTTGCTATCCTTGCGTACCTCATAAGACATCAAGGTACCCATTAGTTGAACAACGGTGTAAGTTTTCATGTCATTACCTTCCTCGATGGCGAAGGTACGTTTCTCCCAACTAGAAGGAAGTCCATCGATAATCTTCGAGACTTTCTCCTTTTGGGTGTAGGTCTTACCGAGAGCCTCCAACTCGTTTGTGATGTCGACGAAGCGAGCATAGTACTCCTTCATTTTCTCACCCTGTAGCATATGAAATAATTCGAAATCTTTATTCACTAAAACGAGTTTAGAGTCTCTTACCCTACTCGTTCCTTCATGCAAGATGATGAGGGAGTTCCATATTTGATATGCACTCTTACATGTGCATATCTTGTTGAAATCCTCGGGCTCCAAAGCACATTGCAAGGTGTTCATTGCCTTGGCATTGCTTACCTCCGCGGCGATCTCCGCGGGAGTCCATTTCTCGAAATCTTCTTCGGCGGGCTCGACATACTCCTTCATCGTGGCCCTCCATAATGAAGCACTCCGGAGGAAAGTTTCCATCCGGTATTTCCAGTACCCGTAGTTGGTACTGTTGAAGAAGGGAGGCCTCGTTGAGGAGTGTCCTTCCATCACCGAAGACGCTCCTTCACGATTCTTGAAGGTGCTATAATCGGAAGGTGGACGAACGGTCTTGTTGTCGTTGGCAGACATAGCTATAGACTTGGCTCTGATACCAAATGTAATGCCCTGCTAAGCTACTGCACAAGTACTAGAGGGGGGGTGTATAGTACTTTAAAATAATTAAGAGGCTAATTCCTAATTACCTTGCAAACTCTATGAAACAATGCGGAAATGCAGAAATGCAAATGTTAGACAACAAAGAAACAATCGCAAACAAACGATATTACTGGGTTCGGATCCACCCAAGTCTCCCCGACTTGTTCCCGGTGATCCTACGTCCTAACCACCCGGATCACTTCCGGATACTTGAGTTAGAAACCCTAACTCAAGATTTCCACTATGAAATACTTGTGAAAAACATTCACAAGTCAAATCATACACAAATGAAACTTGTGACTCCCACAACCCGGGATCACAAACACACTCTCACAACCGAGAGCGAATCACTTACAATATCAAAGTAATTTGAAATGCAATTGCTTACCACAAAATACCTATGCCTTGAGTATACTTACGAATTAGGGCAAAGATGATTTTGGGGAAGATGAAGAGGCACCAAACCATAGCTCCAAGATGTAGACCAGCTATGGAGAGCTATGAGGTTGATGGTGACCTAGGATCAAGCACTTGGCTTGGAAGGCTCACAATCAATGAATCTCTCTTTTGAAATAAGAGTGAGAAGAGATTCAAGATTGGAATGAATGAGCTTTAAATGAGAGGGAATGATTTCTCTTTGATCTCTAAACTTGTCTTAATATCAGCCTTGAGTGCAATGAATGCAGCTCATCAAGTATATATAGGTTAGAGGAGAGAGAGAGAAAAACGTTTCAATTAAAGCTCCAACGGCTCTATTCTGAACCAAACTAGTCGGTCAAAGAACAACCACTGACCGACTAGTTCATCAACTAGTCGGTCGGTCAATCAACATGAACTGACTAAGTGGTGAACAGGGAAAAGGTCGAAGTTCAGACTTAAGGAACTAGTCGGTCAAAGCACACTTTCCGACCGACTAGTTTCACAACTAGTCGGTCGGTGAGTTAACTTAGACCGACTAAGATATAAAACACAAAGTCTGAGCACAAATAGATTTAGTCGGTCCAAGAACAAAAGTTGACCGACTAGTTCATCAACTAGTCGGTCGCCAAATGTACATGGACCGACTAACGACAAACAGTAACTAGGCATGTACAGTAGAAGCTCAACTAGTCGGTCTAAGAAACATCACTGACCGACTAGTTCACAAACTAGTCGGTCGGTGAGTCAACGTAGACCGACTAACTGTAAACAGTAAAAAGCTATGATTTGAGAAGGCAAACTAGTCGGTCCAAGAAGGATTGCCGACCGACTAGATCACCATCTAGTCGGTTGGTTCTTCTTCTTGAACCAACTAACATGCACAAGAAGTCGCGAATCGAAGCGCGATGCTTCGGGAAAGTTAGTATGGACTTCTTACTAGTTCCTAGCTCTAAGATAGGAGAGTTATGAAGATTAAAACGTAAGACCTACTCAAGGCTTAACATTCTACGGAACGAAGCTAAAAGACTATAAATAAAACTTGATGAACCGTCTTCGAAAGCTTCGATCCGAATCTTCATGACTTCTAAAATGGTCCAAAAGCTTCAACGAAGCTTTAGGCATAAGATCACGTGCTTTGAGAAGTCTCGAGACGTCGCTTTGGATGTTCATATGAATTTGGCGACGATCTCCATAACTGCGCTCATAAATTGTTAGTTCATAATATATTTATGTTTGTTCATCATCCAAAACCAAATCCGGGGAGTCCAATATCCAACACACCGCATTGCGATGTGCGTACAGATAGTACGGGTAGTGCTCCAGAGTGTTTGGGGTAGATGTATCCTAAGGTGGGTAGGGGGTACCTTAGGCCCGTCCGCCCTAGGGTTAGACTCTTAGCCTTATACTGTGCCTAGTATGGGATATATGTATGACATGTAACATATGTAGGATGTGATGGATGTAATGATTTGAGATTATGGAGTGCAGCTATATATGGGATGACTATGGGTTTGCATGGTTAAGTGGAGTTATGTTTTATGTATATGTGTGTGTATATGCTTGCCCCGTAGAATGGTGTCTATAGGACCATTTGGATGTATATGTAGTGCATGTATCCTTCTGTATATAGTAGCATGATGGGGGATTATATATAGGTATATGAGATATTTGTACGTATGTAAGAGGTGTGTTGTAGAAAGCATGGTATGACTGTGTATATGTGTAATTAGTATTAGACATATAGTGGTATATGTCTTATGAGTAGCTATATATGTATGTGACTTATCCATATTCTAATAAACATAAATCAGTATATGGATGTGCATGAATATGGAACATTAGTGTGTATCACCATTGATGTGTGGCTATCTACTAGATGTGTATGAATATTGGAGTGCACCTAATTGCATAGTATTAATATGCTAGTAAGGGTATGTGTATATTGGATGTTATGTATATAATGGTATGGGTAGCTACCGGCTACAAGCTAGTACAGTTTGGGTAGCTTAACTGTATGTGTGTGTATGGGTGTCTAATAGTAGAATGTGTATAGTATGTGTGTATGGGTGTGTGTGGCTATACATAAGAATGTATGTGCATGGTTACATGGATCCTAGTATGTATATATGCATGTCTGTATGCATATCTCATTTTAATATAATAATCTTGTGTGCATGTGTGTACGTGTATTTGTCTATGTGTAGGCTTAGAGATCTATATATGCTATTGATATGTATACCTCCGTGTGTACATAATGAGTATGTGCATATAATCGGGTATAGAGTATCTATGTGGCGTATTGATTGGTGCATATACGTGAATATGTTTTATGGTTGTATGGATTTCTATTATATGTGTCATAGTAGAGTGTAAGGGTGTGAAAATATATGTGTAGTGTGTAGTAGAAGCATATGTAGTTGTGTGTATATTTGATGAATAGATATATACTAATATATATATATATATATATATATATATATATATATATATATATATATATATATATATATCTTTGTTTGTTTATCTGCAGATCTATCTTATATGGTTGTCTATCTAGGTGTACATTGGATAAGCGTATTCCTGTTTGTATGCGTGTATATGTAGGTCTGTATCAGAGCATGTGTGTATGTATATACATATGTAATATGGATATAAATGTGATAGATAAGGAATATATATGTATACATGTTTGACGAATGTAAGAGAATGTAAATGTTTGATATGTGGGTATTGGGATGCGTGTGCTTGTTTGTATATTTATATGTATACATGCGTGTGATGTATAGATGGATATATATATATATATATATATATATATATATATATATATATATATATATATATATATATATATATATATATATACTAGTCATAACCCGTGCCCACAGGCACGGTTCAATTACGATTTTCCCCTGCAAAATCTTTGTTCCCCAAAAAATTATTTCCACGGTCAAAATTGCGCGGAACAACAAATTTACGTAAAAATATTTAACGACATGGACGCATTCGGCATGAAACAACAAATTCCACGCGGAACAACAAATTAGTGTAAAAACATTTAGCAGGCGCCTTCGGCAGGGAACAACAGATTAGTTTAAAAGAAATTTTCGGCGTGGGCGCCTTAATTAAGATTTTCCCCCGCAAAATCTTTGTTCCCCAAAAAATTATTTCCACGGTCAAAATTGCGCGAAACAACAAATTTGCGTAAAAATATTTAGCGACATGGACCTATTCGGCATGAAACAACAAATTCGGCTCGGAACAATAAATTAGTGTAAAAACATTTAGTGGGCGCCTTCGGCGCGGAACAACAAATTAGTTTTAAAAAATTTAGCAGGCGCCTTCGGCGCATATAAAAAAATCCGCATTTAAAATTTTTGATCAAATGCATTAAATAAACTCTGCTATTCCCCAGACACTTTCATTCCCCAAAAAATTTTATTTTTCCATAAACTTTCATTTTCCAAGAAATGTTTTCCCTCCCAAAATTTTCACAAACTCTCATCTCAACCGTTGATTTCCCAAGATTAAGCTATTCTCAACCATTGTTGTTTCGCAACATTAAGCTATAGCTTATATAAGTGTTCTGATCTTATTTTTGAATGTTACATAGTCAACATTCGGCTATAGGAAACACAGAATTGCCAAATATATGGGAGAAATATCTTTTTTGTAAATGCCAGGAAAATATTCATTCCAAATTTGGCTTATATCTCGAATGTGTTCAAATTTGGCTTATATCTCGAATGTATTCATACATGTACTAACTCTTTGTGACAGCATCATCGAAAGATGCATTGTTACCATCAGTCATCGCATAATTCGCACACATTTTAGTGGGACATTGAAGTTCACATACACGAAGGAAAGCTGAAAAGAAAATTAAGTAGATATCCATGCAGCAATGCCACAGTATAAACCAAGCAATTCAAATGTATTAGGGACCTTTGTGACCATTGATCAAGAATTCTGGTTGATTTTGGTGAAAAATTGCAATATCACAAATAATTTAAGGATTCGAATTGCCAAGTATTCACCAGATACATAGCCAAATAGTTAAAAATTACCACTGAACTTAAAAACATGTGTATCCAACTTATGAATCCCAATATAAGTTGCAAAATGAAGAAATAATAAATAGATCTCATGGAAGATAATGATAGTTCATTCAATTTTTTGAGATCTCATGGAACACCATGTCACACGTTGTCCATCTCCAATGCTCCCTCTCCGACACCAAGATCTCCCGCCTCATCACCGAAACCATCGCCTCCCATGCCATCCGCTCCCTCACCTCACCTGCCATCTGCTCCATATCTGCTCCATCATCGTCTTCGAGAAACTCGATGATCTCAATTGTGTCGCCACGAGCGGGGCTTTGTGGAGCTGGAACTGCGGGATGTAGAAGCTCAAAAGCCAGCATGTGTCGATGGCCTCCAAAACCAAATGAGTTTGAAATAGCTGCCAAAAGAGAGTTTTTGTGTCATCAACAACTAATATACAATTAATTGTGCGTGGGGCAGCTTCAGACATACGGCCTCCGAAACCAAATGAGTTTGAAATAGCTGCCAAAAGAGAGTTTTTGTGTCCTCAACAACTAATATACAATTAATTGTGCGTGGGGCAGCTTTAGACATACCAACATGGACTTCGTGATGCTTCTTCACATTTGGAACCGTATCAATTGTGACATGTGCATCCAAGTTCTGCATCAAAATGCAATCAGTAGGAATCAAAATGCATCAAATTTGTTTTATTGGTTCCATCTGTTTATTCCTGTGTATTCCTATGTAATTATTTGGGACCGTATCAATTGGTATGTGGGAGTCTCATAGGAAATACTAAGGATTTGTTTAAGTATACTAACATCACTTCACATAAAACATAGCAAATAATATTTTAACATCACATACACTTCACATAAAACTCATCATCCCATTCAGCATCCTGTTAGCATCATGTCATCCTATTAAATGAATTTGTTTAAGGATTTTTGAATTGGATGTTAACAGGATGCTAATTAGGTTTAAATATTGTAACCAATTGGTATTAGGTTATCTGAATCCTTAACTGAATTTGTTTAAGTATTAGGTTTAAGTATTGTAACAGTTTGAATTGGATTCAGTTAACAAATTCATTTACAATGCTTAATACCAATTCAGTTAATAAATTCATTTAAGGATTAACCTAAAACCAATTCATAAACAAATTCATGTTAGGATTCAGTTAACCTAATACCAGTTTGAATTGGATGCTAATTAGGTTTAAATATTGTAACAATCCAATTCAAAAACTGATTTGGATATAAACTGGACTCCAACACCCCCAACGATGTGTGAGAGAGGGGGGATTAAATTGAGATGGTAATGTGAATTGAGATGGTGATTGGGAATAGCCAAAAGCCAAAGCAAAGGCTTAAGGTATCATCCACTCAAGCACGACACCAAGATGTGACATTCTTTACAGTTGAGTTCTTTCTCGGTCCCTCAAAGGACCCACTTAGCCCTCCCCTCAACTCTACTACTACTGATGATTCCACTCAATTTCAATGCCTTGTTTCCCTTGAGATTCTTATCTTAGAAAAAGACAACAGCTGAGATTCCCACATAATTGAAAGCTGCTTTTGTTCAGGCTGGATTGAGCTTACTCTCATGTTGGAGTATTGCCAAGATGGTTTTTGGAATTAAACATAATTGAAATGATGCTTTGATGCTTGATAAAGCCAGATCCAACCAAAATTTTCTGGTTTGAATCCAGAGTGGAGCATAGATCCTAGAAATTGACCCGATTGTTTATTGTATATAAATATGGAACCTTAAGGATCCAAACCTGATGCCTAATAATTGTAACGGTCGGTTTCCGATCGTACTTTCTTTGTGCACGTGCTCTTGATTGTGCACGTGTTTATTTTTGACTTTATTTGTTTTTGAATATTATTGAGTGATATATCGACGTGATCGTCTCTGGAAGTATTAGATTGTGGAATAACTTTGTAACAACATATCTCGAGTCGTTCTTCAGCGACGCTATCTTAATTGACGTGATGTTGCGACTTTCTGCCTTGATGCGAGACGTTACGAATTTTAGTTTCGTCTCTCGACATCGAAATGAAGATCCGTCTTCTCCACTACCTTTCTTTAGTCATCTAGAATACCCCAAAATTATTTTATAATTTTTTGACTTAATTTGAACTATTTTCTATTTTTTTGAAAGCTTTAAATAATTTTAAAACCTATTTTTATAAAATTTTTAATTACAATAAAATTACTATATTATAATAACGTAATAAAGAATTTTTAAGCAAAATTTTAGAATTTTTGGCCGCACCCATTTTGCGTGAGGGAGAGGAGAGTAATTTTTAAGTAAATTAATTATTTTAAATTATTTTAATAATATTTTTCCGAACCCAAACCCTAAACCTAGCTCTAACCTATTTAAGTTAGCCCTAGGAAAAGTATTTTCGTCATTGCTCAAAACCCTAGCCGCCGTTTCCTCTTCCAAAGCTTCGTCGCAACGTTGCGACGATCGCAACGTGCACGACCGGAGCTCTCCCCCGCAAATCCCCTTGCACGACCGGAGCAGCACCCCGCATCGCCGCTCGCACAGCCGCTGCATCGCTTTCCCCCGCTGTCGCCCGCTCCGACCGAAGCTCTCTATCGGTCTGACCGAGAGGCTCCCTCGCACAGCCGCCCGCATCGCCCCGCTCCGCATCGCCAACGCCTGACCGACCCGCCCCGTCGGTCTGACCGAGGCCCGCTCCGCACCCGAAGCCGCTCCGCACCCCGCTCCGCTGCCAGCTTCGTCCAAGCGCCCGACCGACAAGATCAGTCGGTCTGACCGACAAGAACCCTCGCACCGACGCTGTGCCGACCTCCCCCGCATCGCAGCTCGCACGACCGAGAGCTTCTCTCGGTCTGACCGAGAGAAACCCTCGCACCGAAGGAGAACGACCGACGGTCGAACGTCGCAAGTGGGTTTCTCCCACACCAACTTCTGTGGTGGGCCCCCCAAGTGCTCCTGAGGTGTTGTGGGCCCCCCTTGGACCCCTAGCACTGCTGTGGGCCCCACTTGGACGTGCCACTTCGCGGATTTACCGTCTACGATGTTGCGACACGTCGTAGGCCTTCGTCGCAAGTTCGAACTTTTGGAGAGACGTGCGAGGACCAGATCTGAAGCCGAGGAGTTCTCCAATCAGACCCGACATCCAATCTACAGCAAACTCCGGTTCAGGTTGATTCCCCGAAACTCATAGAAACCCCCACAATAGCTGACTGAACCCTAAACTAAAAACCGTCAACTTGAACTAAATTTAATTTTCAGCTCCTGTAAAACGTTGTACGAACATAGAAAATCGACGAACGGACTAATTTGACTGTGCACATAGGATAGATCGTCGATTAGGTTGATACATCAAAAAGTGACTTTTGACGAATAGGATAGTCCCGAAAACCTAGAAACGAAACCTAATAGGATTTGACGAATTCGCGACCTGACACCATCGCCGTGACTGTTTCAGACGGACTACCGCGGACGCGACGACTGGACGAGACGCCCCGGACGGACGACACACTCGCCATCGCAGGCAAGTGTATCCACTTGCACTTTTGGCCGTGTCTAGGCCTTAGTTGGTTAGAACTGTTAAATGTGAACAAATAGAACCGGACGTGAAATGATAGCGTCCGGGACGACTCTTGACGGCTCAGACTTGACGACGAAGTCTGAGCTTGACAACAACAACTTTTTCATGCTATAGGGCTATCATGTGTGTGCGTGTGTGTGGACACCCTGGAATAACCCTTCCCGTCTTGTCACGTCACGTCCCGTCTTGCACAGCCCGCTGGGCAATAAGGCACTCGCCGAGTGATCCCTTGTACTGATTCACAGCCTGCGGGCAATAGGGCACTCTCCAAGTTGAGAGAGTGATCCCTTGTACTGATACACAGCCCGAGGGCAATAGGGCACTCTCCAAGTGGAGAGAGTGATCCCTTGTACTGATTCTCAGCCTGCGGGCAATAGGGCACTCGCCAAGCTAGAGCGAGTGATCCCTTGTACTGGTGTCTTGTCTTGTCTTGTCTTGGGGTTGGGGTTGGGTTGAGCGTGCGCACGGCACGAGGGTCTGATCCCCCTTGAACCGTAAGGCGTGAACCCTTTTCGTGTCTCATTTGTCGTGTCCTGCCTTGTTTCCGTCACGTCACGTCTTGTCCTGATACCTGTAGGCTAGTCCCGTAGTTGGTAGCACACGCTACAACTACTACTTGTTGCGCTTTACTTTCCTGCCACGTTTCTTCTCTTGTACTTGTTGTAACCCCAGCATGCTAATCAACCAGTAAAACGTTGTCTAAAAAGTTGATACACTTGCAGTTTGGTCTAACCCTTTTTGTAGACCTGACCTGACGTACAGTTCCTTCTTTTGGTGCTGTACGTCAGGTGTTGAGCCAGAGTACGTCGACGAGGCGGACTTGCCAGCTGACGGAGAGCCGGAGGACGTTGATCCGGAGTACGACCCGGAGGAGGACCAGAGTTAGAGGCCTCTTGTTGCTGATCCAGATTTCTATTCCAGTTTAGATTGGGTAGGTAGCACCTGTTGCTTTCTTGTCTAGGTTGGGTGCTTGCACCAGTAGTTTCCTTTTCTGCAGTTGTAGCCTTCGGGCGTTTTAGACTCTCAGTACTTTTGGATGTTTTATTTGGAATAAAATGAAATGATATCTCCTTTCAATACTTTGTTGTTTCCGTACTAACTTGCAGGGACCTGTTGCCTTTGTTTGGAATATCACAGACGCTTATTGGTTCTGGGCTCTTGCCCTGGCCTAAGCGGGCCTTAGTCACGCTTCGCCTCCGACCTTTTTGGGAAGCGGGGCGTGACAGGTTTTAGTGGTGGCCCATGCAGGTCCCCTACTTCTGCAAATACGGAACAATCAAAGTATTGGAATTCATTTTATTATCATCCAATAATTGTACGAGTCTAACCTTTGTGTTTCTGTCGATAGGATGGCCGGACGATGCGTTACCCGATCGGGGAACTTAGGCGATGGAGTTCCAGAGGACCAGAGCGGAGACTTCCGTCAGGTTCTGGGCGTGATGAGAGAGATGCTGGAGGTGCAGCATCAGTTGGTTCAGCAGTCCCAGCGTGCTGCCCAGGCTGCTCCAGTTGCACCACCACCACCACCACCTGCCCCTCGAGCTGCTCCAGGAGTGAAGCAGTTCAACGAGCTCCAGCCAAAGACATTTTCAGGGAAGGAGGGACCCCTAGCTGCTGACGAGTGGATCCAGAGCACGGAGGAGAAGTTAGTTGCTGCGAAGATTCCTGATGATACCCGTGTGGAGATAGCAAAGATGCAGCTGACGGAGAATGCGAGGAACTGGTGGCGCATCGAGGAGAGGCGTCTTGAGAAGCCAGTGGGATGGAAGACCTTCAGGTCTATGTTCAAGGATAAGTACTTCACCAAGTCTGCTAGGAGGGAGCTGCTGAGCAGGTTTATAGATCTGAAGCAGGAGAACATGACCGTCGAGGAGTATGAGGCGGAGTTTGAGATGCTGAGTCGCTTTGCTCCGCACATGGTGAAGAAGGAGGAGAAGCGAGCTGATCGCTTTCGTCAGGGACTGCGTCCAAAGATTCAGGCTTCGATGTCTTCGGCGAGTTTCACGACTATGAGGGAGGTGCTGGATGCTGCGAAGAATCATGAGCTTATTTCGCTCCTACCTGACCCTCCAGCTGATAAGGGGAAGCGTCCCATGGAGCAGTACTGGCCACCTGCCAGGCCGGCGATGAGGCCAGTTCAGACAGTACCATTCAAGAGGCCTGGAGCACCAGTTCAGATTCAGGGCAAGGGCCCATGCCACTTCTGCGGAAAGCCTGGACACGTTCAGGCCACCTGCAGGAAGAGGATGGGGTTATGCTTAATTTGTGGAGATGCTTCTCATGCTGCGAAGGATTGCCCTAGAGCTCGTCATGCTGCAGTTGGAGCGCCAGCCCCGTCGCAGATGAGAGCACCTGCTCCAGTTCAGAGAGGACCTGCTGCTCGTGGACCAACTTTACCGCCACAGAGGCAGATGTACCAGAGAGCAGCACAGCCCCAGAGGCCGGCGTATACCATGACTGCTGCTGAGACTGAGGAGCTGGATGGAGTTATAGCAGGTAACCCTTGATCCTAGTTTTTCCTTTCATAGTTTAGATCTTTTATTTGTGTTGCTTGGTTGACTTGTTGTTAGAGTAGTTGATTTGACCATAGTTCCCTTATATCTTAGGCACCATTCTAGTGTCCTCTCACCCAGCCTTGGCTTTGTTCGACTCCGGTGCATCTATGTGCATCATATCCCAGAGGTTTGCAACAAAGCACTCTATCCCCACCCATACACTCCCTAAGTGTTGGGACATTACTACCGGGAACGGAGTGGTGACGGTAAATTTGGGATGTCGATCGATTTCTTTAGTGATCAGTGGACACGAGCTCTTTGCAGATTTCATTGTCCACGATCTGCCACATTTCGATGTCGTTCTTGGCATCGATTGGTTGGGAGATTTCCACGCCTCGATCGACTGTCACAGCAAGAGGGTGGTGTTCCGGATTCCAGGTCATCCGGAGTTCGAGTTCCGCAGCAAGGACGAGTCGCTTGGGCCCATCAGATTTCGGGCCAAGCGGGAGGTGCCGATTGAGACAGCCATGCAGATGGAGATGGAGATCGAGCGACCAGCAGTCGTCAGAGACTTCGACGACGTCTTCCCGGAGGATATCTCAGGTTTGCCACCCGACAGAGCTTTAGAGTTTGGAATTGATCTTATGCTGGGAGCGCAACCGATATCGAAGGCGCCGTACCGTATGGCCCCCGCTGAGCTCGAGGAGCTGCGGAAGCAGTTGGATGAGTTGCTGCAGAAGGGTTTCATCCACCCTAGTGTGTCACCGTGGGGTGCACCTGTTTTGCTTGTAAAGAAGAAGGATGGGTCCCGCAGGATGTGCGTGGACTATCGAGGATTGAATGCTGTCACCGTAAAGAATAAGTATCCGCTGCCGCGCATCGACGATATCTTTGACCAGCTTGGAGGTTCGAGAGTCTTCTCGAAGTTGGACTTGAGGAGTGGATACCACCAGCTGAAGGTAAAGAAGGACGATGTTCAGAAGACGGCTTTCCGGACGAAATACGGACATTATGAGTTCGTGGTCATGCCGTTTGGCGTGACCAATGCTCCGGCTGTGTTCATGAATTTGATGAATTTAATATTCTACGACTTCCTGGACAAGTTTGTTGTCATCTTCATTGATGACATTCTTATTTATTCGAAGTCTGAGGAGGAGCACAGCTGTCATCTGAGGACCGTGCTGGAGACACTGAGGAGACATAAGCTTTATGCCAAGTATAGCAAGTGCGAGTTCTGGCTGGACAGAGTCGCATTCCTGGGACACGTGGTGTCCGGTGATGGCATATCTGTGGATCCGGAGAAGGTTAGAGCAGTCAGAGATTGGCCGACTCCGCAGTCAGCGTCCGACATCAGGAGCTTCCTTGGTTTAGCGGGCTATTATCGGCGGTTCATCAAAGATTTCTCGAAGATTTCAGAGCCGATGACGAAGCTGATGAGGAAGGACGAGGAGTTTATTTGGTCAGATGCTTGTGAGGAGGCCTTCAGTATCTTGAAGGCGAGATTGACCTCGGCACCGGTGTTGGCAGTACCAGATCGAAGCGGAGGCTTCGAAGTTTATTGGGATGCATCAGGGAAGGGCCTAGGATGCGTCTTGCATCAGCATGGCCACGTGGTCGCGTATGCTTCTCGTCAGTTGAGGACTCATGAGAAGAATTACCCGACGCACGATCTGGAGTTGGCAGCAGTGATTTTTGCACTGAAGATTTGGAGGCACTTCTTGCTAGGTGAGAGTGTGAAGATTTTCACCGATCACAAGAGCTTGAAGTACGTCTTTACGCAGAAGGAGCTCAACATGCGTCAGAGGCGATGGTTAGAGCTCATGGCTGACTACGAGATTGATTTGCAGTATCATCCGGGGAAGGTGAACGTAGTGCCGGATGCCTTGAGTAGACTTCCTACTGTGATGATGCTTGCAGCAGACTGGAGGATTCAGCAGGAGCTGAGGGAGATGGATTTAGAGGTTGTCCTACCTGGTGTGGTTCGTTCATTCATGAATTTGCAGATTCAGTCCACGATCGTGGATCGGATCAAGGCAGCACAGGCAGGAGATCCGAAGCTGCTGAGGATCAGGAGGCAGGTTGAAGCTGGACTTCGGACGGAGTTCGTGATTCATGAGGATGGTTCGCTGCGGTACGGCAGTAGACTCTGTGTACCTGCAGGTGATGTTCGCGAGGAGCTGTTGAGCGAGGATCATAGCTCACCATATTCTATACATCCTGGAGGCACCAAGATGTCTAAGGACCTCCGTCTGAATTATTGGTGGATTGGCATGAAGAGGAGTGTGGCACGGAGCGTTGCCAAGTGTTTGATATGCCAACAGGTGAAGGCTGAGCACCATCGTACTGCTGGGTTGTTGCAACCGCTTCCCATTCCGAAGTGGAAGTGGCAACATATTACGATGGACTTCGTGACTGGTTTACCTCGGACCCCGAGGCAGAACGACGCAGTTTGGGTGATCGTGGATCGGTTGACCAAGTCTGCGCACTTTATCTCCTTCCGAGTGGGCCAGTCTATGGAAGTTTTGGCGAGGAAATATCTGGAGGTAAAGTTCTGTTCTACTTTTACTTCTATTCTGATTTTCGCTTTGAAATAGTCGTGACGTAGACCGTGTACGTGCAGGAGATTGTACGCTTACATGGAGTCCCCGTGAGCATTGTGTCTGACCGAGACACGAGGTTCACGTCTCAGTTCTGGAGAAGTCTGCAGGAGCATTTGGGTACGAGTCTGAGTTTCAGCACGGCGTACCACCCGCAGACTGATGGCCAGTCCGAGAGGACTATCCAGATTCTGGAGGATATGCTACGAGCTTGTGCGCTCGATTTGAAGGGATCATGGGAGGACCATCTTCACTTGGTGGAGTTTTCATATAACAACAGCTACCAGGCGAGCATTGGCATGGCGCCGTTTGCTGCCTTATATGGAAGGAAACGTCGATCGCCACTGAGCTGGGATGACATCGGAGATCGAGAGCTGTTGGGTCCGGAGATGATAGTTGAAGCTGTGGATGTCGTGAGGGACATCAAGGAGAAGATTAGAGTTGCACAGGATCGCTTCAAGCATTGGGCAGATGCCAAGAGGAGACCTTTGGAGTTCCAGCCTGGAGATCACGTCTTCCTGAAGATTTCTTTGAACCGCGGAGTTATCCGTTTTGGGAAGAAGGGAAAGCTGAGTCCGAGGTTTATTGGGCCATTTGATGTGCTAGAGCATGTGGGAGCAGTGGCCTACCGCCTTGCTCTGCCACCATCTTTGGAGGGTGTTCACGACGTATTCCATGTATCTCAGCTACGTCGGTACGTCAGTGATCCGTCGCACACGGTCGATTTCTCAGAGATTACGGTTCGACCGGACCTGACATATGACCAGCAGCCTGTGCAGATCTTGGACCGTCGACAGAAGCAGTTGAGGAATAAGATAGTCGACCTGGTGAGAGTGATGTGACGTCACGGATCGCCTGGAGAGTCCACCTGGGAGCGTGAGGATGATATGAGAGAGCGCTTCCCGCATCTCTTTCCCAGCAATGCTTGATATTGATTCCGAGGACGGAATCATTTCTAAGTTGGGGAGGATGTAACGGTCGGTTTCCGAACGTACTTTCTTTGTGCACGTGCTCTTGATTGTGCACGTGCTTATTTTTGACTTTATTTGTTTTTGAATATTATTGAGTGATATATCGACGTGATCGTCTCTAGAAGTATTAGATTGTGGAATAACTTTGTAACAACATATCTCGAGTCGTTCTTCAGCGACACTATCTTAATTGACGTGATGTCGCGACTTTCTGCCTTGATGCGAGACGTTACGAATTTTAGTTTCGTCTCTCGACATCGAAATGAAGATCCGTCTTCTCCACTACCTTTCTTTAGTCATCTAGAATACCCCAAAATTATTTTATAATTTTTTGACTTAATTTGAACTATTTTCTATTTTTTTGAAAGCTTTAAATAATTTTAAAACCTATTTTTATAAAAGTTTTAATTACAATAAAATTACTATATTATAATAACGTAATAAAGAATTTTTAGGCAAAATTTTAGAATTTTTGGCCGCACCCATTTTGCGTGAGGGAGAGGAGAGTAATTTTTAATTAAATTAATTATTTTAAATTATTTTAATAATATTTTTCCGAACCCAAACCCTAAACCTAGCTCTAACCTATTTAAGTTAGCCCTAGGAAAAGTATTTTCGTCATTGCTCAAAACCCTAGCCGCCGTTTCCTCTTCCAAAGCTTCGTCGCAACGTTGCGACGATTGCAACGTGCACGACCGGAGCTCTCCCCCGCAAATCCCCTTGCACGACCGGAGCAGCACCCCGCATCGCCGCTCGCACAGCCGCTGCATCGCTTTCCCCCGCTGTCGCCCGCTCCGACTGAAGCTCTCTCTCGGTCTGACCGAGAGGCTCCCTCGCACAGCCGCCCGCATCGCCCCGCTCCGCATCGCCAACGCCTGACCGACCCGCCCCGTCGGTCTGACCGAGGCCCGCTCCGCACCCGAAGCCGCTCCGCACCCCGCTCCGCTGCCAGCTTCGTCCAAGCGCCCGACCGACAAGATCTGTCGATCTGACCGACAAGAACCCTCGCACCGACGCTGTGTCGACCTCCCCCGCATCGCAGCTCGCACGACCGAGAGCTTCTCTCGGTCTGACCGAGAGAAACCCTCGCACCGAAGGAGAACGACCGACGGTCGAACGTCGCAAGTGGGTTTCTCCCACACCAACTTCTGTGGTGGGCCCCCCAAGTGCTCCTGAGGTGTTGTGGGCCCCCCTTGGACCCCTAGCACTGCTGTGGGCCCCACTTGGACGTGCCACTTCGCGGATTTGCCGTCTACGACGTTGCGACACGTCGTAGGCCTTCGTCGCAAGTTCGAACTTTTGGAGAGACGTGCGAGGACCAGATCTGAAGCCGAGGAGTTCTCCGATCAGACCCGACATCCAATCTACAGCAAACTCCGGTTCAGGTTGATTCCCCGAAACTCGTAGAAACCCCCACAATAGCTGACTGAACCCTAAACTAAAAACCGTCAACTTGAACTAAATTTAATTTTCAGCTCCTGTAAAACGTTGTACGAACATAGAAAATCGACGAACGGACTAATTTGACTGTGCACATAGGATAGATCGTCGATTAGGTTGATACATCAAAAAGTGACTTTTGACGAATAGGATAGTCCCGAAAACCTAGAAACAAAACCTAATAGGATTTGACGAATTCGCGACCTGAAACCGTCGCCGTGACTGTTTCAGACGGACTACCACGGACGCGACGACTGGACGAGACGCCCCGGACGGACGACACACTCGCCATCGCAGGAAAGTGTATCCACTTGCACTTTTGGCCGTGTCTAGGCCTTAGTTGGTTAGAACTGTTAAATGTGAACAAATAGAACCGGACGTGAAATGATAGCGTCCGGGACGACTCTTGACGGCTCAGACTTGACGACGAAGTCTGAGCCTGACAACAACAACTTTTTCATGCTATAGGGCTATCATGTGTGTGCGTGTGTGTGGACACCCTAGAATAACCCTTCCCGTCTTGTCACGTCACGTCACGTCTTGCACAGCCCGCTGGGCAATAGGGCACTCGCCGAGTGATCCCTTGTACTGATTCACAGCCTGCGGGCAATAGGGCACTCTCCAAGTTGAGAGAGTGATCCCTTGTACTGATACACAGCCCGAGGGCAATAGGGCACTCTCCAAGTGGAGAGAGTGATCCCTTGTACTGATTCTCAGCCTGCGGGCAATAGGGCACTCGCCAAGCTAGAGCGAGTGATCCCTTGTACTGGTGTCTTGTCTTGTCTTGTCTTGGGGTTGGGGTTGGGTTGAGCGTGCGCACGGCAAGAGGGTCTGATCCCCCTCGAACCGTAAGGCGTGAACCCTTTTCGTGTCTCACTTGTCGTGTCCTGCCTTGTTTCCGTCACGTCACGTCTTGTCCTGATACCTGTAGGCTAGTCCCGTAGTTGGTAGCACACGCTACAACTACTACTTGTTGCGCTTTACTTTCCTGCCACGTTTCTTCTCTTGTACTTGTTGTAACCCCAGCATGCTAATCAACCAGTAAAACGTTGTCTAAAAAGTTGATACACTTGCAGTTTGGTCTAACCCTTTTTGTAGACCTGACCTGACGTACAGTTCCTTCTTTTGGTGCTGTACGTCAGGTGTTGAGCCAGAGTACGTCGATGAGGCGGACTTGCCAGCTGACGGAGAGCCGGAGGACGTTGATCCAGAGTACGACCCGGAGGAGGACCAGAGTTAGAGGCCTCTTGTTGCTGATCCAGATTTCTATTCCAGTTTAGATTGGGTGGGTAGCACCTGTTGCTTTCTTGTCTAGGTTGGGTGCTTGCACCAGTAGTTTCCTTTTCTGCAGTTGTAGCCTTCGGGCGTTTTAGACTCTCAGTACTTTTGGATGTTTTATTTGGAATAAAATGAAATGATATCTCCTTTCAATACTTTGTTGTTTCCGTACTAACTTGCAGGGACCTGTTGCCTTTGTTTGGAATATCACAGACGCTTATTGGGTCTGGGCTCTTGCCCTGGCCTAAGCGGGCCTTAGTCACGCTTCGCCTCCGACCTTTTTGGGAAGCGGGGCGTGACAATAATATTGTTATGGCTCAGTTCACTTGGTATAATCTACATAACTCATTTTCCTAAATGTAACATGTCTAAAATATGTCGAATATTTCTAAATAATTCACTGATAAAATCTTCCAAACTTGTATTTGATTCTTAATAGAAATTAGCACAATCAGATAAAATACATGAGCTGGATAATATAAAATGCAAATCCGAGTTTAAGAACCTACATGATTCAGATATTTAAGTGGATCCCAGTTGTCTTAGTTGGTTTGCATCATGATCCTACAAACATATTATATACCGGCAAATTGAGTTTTTAGGAGCCAACCCAAATCTGACCTACTGTCGCCCTTATTGATCACCCATTCAAAGCATGCGTCTACTATACTGAAGAAACTTCCTTCCTTATCCCAGCCAAGGGGATAACAGTTATCCATTTGTTCAGACATCTTTAGCCTGGCATTTGGATACCATCTCAAAAAATGGGGCATCACCCAAAATGACTTGTAAGTTTTTCATTCATCTTAAGCCATATCAATAAGCACAACAGCATGTGTTAGGAGACTTACATTTATGTGTTATATGCTACCAATTGTATGCCAAGCAAACACAATAATAAAAATGATTATAAGACTTCTGATTCACTAATTCATCCAATGCTATAAATATAAAATTTCCTTAAACCGACTTTCATTATTGAAACAAATTTCATTTCTTTCAATATAATCATCTTGCCCAAAAAGGGCGAGGGCGTCTAAAATTCAACAAATGACAATAACCAACCAAATTTCAACACAAAACCCATGCCTTATGGGATTATCAGCTTGCTATCAGAATGGAATGGTTTGTTTATGCTCTGAATGAGCCTAGAATCTAAAGAAATGGAACAATAAATAGAATAGAATTAATGTGAAAACTGAAGCAAGAGTTTTATTGCAGGATCAATTCGCTGACAATGCAAGTTAAAAGCTACCCAAAAATGAAAGCAAAACATAACTTCACAGAACATTTGGTGTCCCCTCAACTCATAACATATCAAATCAAAACATAACTAAAATCATAAGACTATATGTTCAGGCTTATGTACATGAAATCAGCACTAAACGTATTGAAACTTCTCTTTTGATTTTAGTTCCACGTTGAAATCCTCATAACATAACATATCAGTATGGATGATCCTGGTACAAAATGGATTGAAACATCTCTTTCGGTTTATACCATTGAAATTTTACAGAACACTCAAATCCTAATTTTAGTAATAGAAAAGTTATTACCATTATTTTACACGAAATCAAGTAGGCTTATGAACAAATTGGATAGGCCTGAGATCATTGTCGAAATTCAAGTACCTAATATAAAAATCCACATGCTTTCACAGAACATCCAGCAATTTTTTTCCAACAAATGTCTTTCATTTCACAGAACCATAAAATAAGGCTTATGTACCTTCATTTGATCACCCCCCTCTCATAACAACAATATTTCTTCCCAAAATTTAGAAGAAAAAATGAAAATTTTAAAATTTTCAAAATATTGTTCATGCTTCAAGATCGGGGATTAAAAGTAATACCATTCATAGCCTTATTTTACAAACATCAGGATTCAATGTAATACCAACTGGACACATTTTAATAGATGACACATCCACACATTTTATTGGACACACATGTCATCTTAACCAAATATCATTTTAACAGCAACTGGACACATTTGGCTAATGATAGTTGGTATTTCAATACATAAACATGAAATACCAACTGTCATCTTATGTCATCTTGTGAGCATGAATATGACAGTTTGAAATACAAACTGTAATGAAATACCAATTGTAATGAAAAATGGAGCATATGCTTCAGTTTGTAATGAAATACCAAACAGTTTGTAAACTTAAGCAACAGTTTGTAATGACCAAACAGTTTGTAACGACCAAACTGTCATCTTATGCTCCATTACCAACTGTAATGACAAACTGTCATCTTATGCTCCATTAACTTTTTGTCACCCCACATGAAATTTTTTTGTATCCTGACCATGTATTTGGACCTGAATGTGCCAATGGGGTATGACTTTTTTTACTGAAGATGTACTCTAATTTGGTTTCACAGAAAATGGTGTATTCAATGCATCTTGTGTCTTATATGTTATCTGTTTTATCGAACTCACACAATATTATGGTCATTCGTTTAGACAATGCATTAAGATGTAGGATTACATGATATATTGACCTCACCGATATAAGCTACTATTTCATCTAACCATGGAAAGGTAATTGCAACTTGAATTCAATTCATCAATGCAACTGCTGGTTGTCTAGACCATCTATAACTGCAATAATGTACTACTGAAACTGCCATCATGTAACCATGTACATGATTTAATTGGACTTATCATAACCCGATATAAACACAGAGACACCACAAAGTCTTATGTTCACTTTTGTTCTGATTGATAAATTCTAAAATGGTTTTCTATGGTCCTTTCCCAAGTCGTTTATAGGAATATTTCTTCAACAATTGCTGGGGTCGTGCAAGGTCCTAGAGAAACTGTGTTTGCATATGGTTCAACTGGAAGGTACTGCATTCACTACCACTGTCACCTTAATCCATTTGCGGGAGAAGACACCGACATTAGGTCCATAACACTGTTACTACCTAGATGAAGCCAATAATTCATTACATAAATTAAACTAACTATGCAGTAAAAGTAACATTATTTGGTACCAATTAGTGTTTGGAAACAAATCACAATGCCTCGCAGTATAAAATCATCAGTAATAGGAGAATATGTTTGAACTAATGCTGTGTACATCAGAATACAAACCAAGGTTAACATGTGATTTTCATTGATTGAAGACAGACATTGAAACTATTACCTGTACGTAACCTGCAATCATAGCATTCCATGAGGTCGAGCTCCTCTGAGGCATTCCATCAAACACCTCTCTTGCCTCCTTGTGAAAACTCAAGGGCTTGGGGGACCTCGCATGTGAAAACCCAATAACTCAAATAAAATTCACAAAGTCTCCTTGTAAACCTGCAAATGAAGCAACAAACCCAACAAAAATACGGACACTAAAATCCAAAAAAATTAGCTCGTCATAACTTCCCAAATGACACAAAGAAGGAAATAAAAATCCAAAAGACCGCACAAACGTTTTGCATGGATATTAATAAAATTTTCCTTCTTCTACAATGGATATAGTCGTACTCAGTGATTTTTTTAAGGGAGATTTCCCCAAATCATATTTTCAACCAAAATAGTACTTAAGACAACATTTTTTTACATCGACTTATAATATCACACAACCTAAACTATATGCGAAAAGAAAAAATCCTTAACTATGAACAAATATACACAAAATACATTTTTGATTGAACCATGCAGTCCAACTTCAAAAACACCATCTCTCACACAGGCATTTAAAACCAACAAAATTTACATATGAAGCTAGTGCCGTGTGTCCTGAAAATAAAAAATAAAATCATAGATTAGAATAGAAAAATTAGAAACGAAGATATATCTAATTACTTTGTAAAACTAACTTTTATTACCTTCATCATATTTAAGCAGAAAACCTTTTCATCATAACATTATAAAAAGATGACGTGTCAAGCTCAATCCAAAGTGGAGAGTTAATAGGATGAGCAATAACCTAGATAAATTAAGAACATAAATTTCTTAGAAAAATTAATATAATTTGATAAGATGGAAAATTTTAAATTTATACATTTATTTACCTTTTTTTGTTGGAGTGGTGGATGGCGTGCTTTCTGGAACCAAGCAAGCTCGGCAAGAACCATCTTCCACTTCTATAACAAAAAAGGTATTTGGATGGTCAATGAACATGATATTTTGAAAAACAAAATCTAAGATTTTTATATTACCTCGGAAAAGAAGATTGCTTTGTCTTCAATGTGACTCGTCGCCGTTGCTTGTAAAGTTCTATTAGCAATTTGCTGAAAATAATAATAATAATAAACAGTAACTAATTTTTAATGGCAAAATGAGAATGTTTGTAACTGTATGTATACCTTATCAAACCAAAATCCGATATAACCCCGTAGCTTGACATTTATGTGATTGTTTTGAAGTAACAGAACCTAAGAGAACAAAAATGTTAATGCAAACATAGAAGATAAAATATAGAATGTAGAATTATGATAAGAAACTTACAGTTTTTGCCAAATCTGCATCATCATCTATCTATATAAAAATACAAACCAATATATTTTATCACACAATGCATACCGAAAACTATTATGTCATGCAATGAAATGTAGTGAAGGAAAAAATTTCTTACCCTGCCATATATGGTAATGTGTGTCCACATTTTAAAGATTGGTAACGTATGATAATGATATACCTGCATGTTAGACAACAATCGATAAATAAATTTTTTAAAAGATCATTTAAACAAATTATAAATAAAACAATGTAAAGAAAGAAAGTTAAAATACTTACGTACAATTTTTATCATACAGTGGAAATCATAACAGAACTTCTGGGTAAACGATGTTTACTGTGTTATTTATGTTGGGCTGAAGAAGGACACATACACGATCAAAAGATGTGCACCTTGAAAGTGCCACATAAAGATGTCCATGACTGAAAACTGGGGTCCGCAAATCAACTCCAACGAACTTTACAGATTGTCCTTGGGCTTTATTAATCGTCATAGCATATGTCACACGGACAGGAAACTGCCTTCTTGTCATATGAAAAGGTAATTCTGTAGCCGATGGTGACAAATATATTCTTGGAATAAACACAAAACAACCAGCTTTATCCCCATTTAAAATTTGAGCTTCAATGACACGTGATGCACATCTGGCAACCATCAATCGAGTGCCATTGCAGAGCCCGTCTTTAGGTGCAATGTTTCGTAATAAAATAATAGGACACCCAACCTTAAGCTCAAGTGTAAATTGTGGCAACCCAGGAGGATCCAAAGAGTTTATGTACTCAGTTGGATATCTATTTATAATGGTTGGATCGGTTTCTTCATTTTCAGACAAACTGTCTGTAGCTTGATACGTAATCTTCTGTCCCGGAAAAATATTTAATGCAGCAGCATTTATAAAAGTAACATCATCATTCAGTGCAGAAAGAATTATTCGTTCAGTAAGGTATGCCGGAGTCACAGCACCCTCAATATCAAGCTGCGGATAAATTTGAAGTATTAACTCGTTTAAATCCTTGCACCTGAATATGTTAGAAGGAAGTTCTACCACTTCTGTAGGATTTGTCCCAACCTAATACATATAGATATAATTTAAGTTTAAGGACTGGTTAAGATAAAAATAGTTCGTAAAATTGAATTAGGATTGAAATAAAATACCTCCAAAATAAATTTTGCAAAATTTGTATTCTCAGTAGATGAGTTATTTAACCGCATATTCTGATCCAATATCAAAACTTGTACAGAGCACCATAATACAGATCGTCTCAATGAGGCGCCAACAATTTCTTCTCGAACCCCCTTTGGTATGACGGGCAAGATTTGACGGAAGTCACCACCAAGAACAACAGTAATACCACCAAACGCTCTGTTGTTATCACATATATCTTTTAACGATCGATCCACTGCCTCAACACAATGCCGATGTTGCATAGGAACCTCATCCCATATTATAAGTTTCGCTTTTCTGAATAATTGTGCTTGAATGGATTGCTTGCTAAAATTACAAATTGAATTATCGTGCACATCTAACGGGATACGAAATGTGGAATGTGCAGTCCGGCCTCCGCTAAGTAGCAATGATGCAATACCAGAAGACGCGACGGTGATAACTATATTTCCATGACTACGCAACATTGTTGTTATTGCATTGTACAAAAAAGTCTTTCCAGTTCCAGCACCGCCGCTCAAGAAGAATGTAGTACCTTTATTTTCAAATACGGATTAAGTAATTGCTGAATAAGCATTGCGTTGTGCATCATTGAGGCAATCAATGTCTTTTTGTGCATCCATTTGTTTCGCTTTATTTATAAGATCCTGATGTTCATGCAACAATCTATTGCCAACAATTGCATTCCAATCTCCAGCAGGAAGTGGCATTGGTGGAAAGTCGTATAGACACTTACCGTACTCCTCAAGCAATTCATTGATAAGGAATAATCCATAATCTTCAAGTTGGCTTTGAGTTGGGGGTAGAAATTGCAAATAAAGTGTGTAGTTTATGTGGAAGATCATCGCAAATGTGCATTGAAAATTCATTCCATAATGCAAGGGGGTCGATCGGCGAACATTCGATAAGAATAATACAAAACAGTCTTCGTAATTGATATCCTGTTTTCATAATGGAAGCCTCGGAAAGACATTGTCTCCACTCGGAATCATCTTTAAGAAGACCTCTTGCAATACATGTTTCTTTAAATGTAGGGTACTCAATAGTATTGTATGTGCGTAAATTTTCCCACGATGTTGGCCCTTTAACAACTGTTAGTAGCAACCGTAGATAAAATCGCTCACTAGAATTAGGGGATGCAAAATACATTCTGCCTATTGCATATCCAGATTGTCTTGGAGTCCAGACCTTTGTTGACGAATGCCACACAAACTTTTGAGGAAATTCTTGATATGTGAGATCATGTGCAGACTCATGCAAATCGCAACAGGTAAAAAATTCAGTCAAAGTTGTCTTCTCGTTTTCAGCCCTTGACCTTATTTCATTTACATCTTCATTTGGGTCAAAAATAACACTGTGTTGACCTGGTAAATGAAGTATCAATCTTTGAACTGATGGAATCTCCTGATGTAAGGGATGCTCAAATATTCGCCAAGCTGCCTCAGGTGGTCCAATATATCTTGCATCAAGGTATTGTTGGATCTCATCTACTGCACCCAACACCATTGTGGTCCGATCATGACCTTTATAAATATACTTATGAATGTATTTCACACATCTTACCCCAGCACAAACTTCTACATTAATATGGCAGTTAAATCGTCTTGAGAGATACATGTTGTACGGAACAACATCTCGGTTATCAACTTGATGCCCCCTTACAGTATATCAATGTTCATTATTACGACAACGATAAACAGGATAACCATCACGATCCATGGTTGTTGCATCTGCATAATTTCGAGGGTATTTCTTAGTACATTTACCATTTTCCATACATGAAGCATTTGGATTTCGAACACCACATGGTCCATGTACCATACATTTTGACACAGTATCGAATAATGCAGGATCTTGAGCAGGATCAGGAAATTCAGCACTAACAATTCTATCCACTTGATCACATGTACGAATCTTATCTGGACCACGAAGGAAGAAAAGAGCATGCATATGTGGAAGAACCCGTTTCTGAAATTCAATTGTAAATACATGCGCTACTTTCTTTCCAAATACATTATTAACATCAATCTCCTTCATCAAAGCCTTTCTTTTTAACTCAAATACACGTGCAACTAAATCTGCCCGGTCGGTAGCCTATTGATTGGGTAGTAAAGCCGAAGTAATTTCCGGCCACTTTGGATTTGCAGTCATAGTAAGAAAAATATCCGGGTGCTGGTTATAACGTGTGATAGCCATTGAGTCTTGAAAGATTTCAAACATGTGACGGGCACTGCTAGTGAAAGATGAGGGAAGTATCATTCGCTGTCCAATTTGGTCACATTTGACATAGGCATCAATATCTGCAAGACCCTGATATAGCTCTGAGCGGAGTTTTCTTTAATTAAGTTTGATGAATGTCAAACGATGTTGCTCAGTTGCTGCCCAAGCATCAACTATAAACTCTTGGAATAATTTTCCAGCTCTCAAAATTACAGAATACTCATTATGTCTTTCAAATAGACGGTAGCTATAAAACTCACACAGGGTAAGTCGTCTATTTGAGGATTTGTTTTGAACTGGATCCCACTGCTTCAACTCAGGTTCCCATCCAAGCTGCCCATCAGGAAATAATAAGACATAGTGTAATGGTAAGTATGCAGGATGAGCCTCATTAATTTGCATTAATTGATTATTTCCTCGTAGATGTAAAATAATATCTCGCATCCCGGAAGGTCAATAGCCATCTCCAGGTAAAATAACAGCAATTTCATCTACAGTTGGGAGGTTATAACGGCGACGATCCTTGTTTGAATTGTAATGGAGATATACAGGAAGATCATGACCACATAAATCTGCTTGAGATAAAACAGAATAAGCCTAACAATATAGTTGGATGAATGGGTTTATGGCCGATAGACAATTTTGAATAATTTGTAAGACATCCTTTCTCAAATGTGGATTTCTATTACTTCGTAATTGTATAGCAGAATCCGGATCATATATATAAAGTTGACAATAACTTGCTGTTTGATCCAGTTGTGGCAGCAGTGATCCTGTTCGATGGCGTAATTCTCCATGAATAGTAAATATGTTCGGGCCTCTGCCAACAATCAATCTTTGATCCATTGTCGCACCAAGGCTGGTAAATGCATTAGCTGCATTATACTCCCGAGTATACTTTCGAAATGATTTGGATTGCTCACTGTCCCCATCATATAATTCTCGGAGTGCTGGAGGGGGTTCATTAAGTTTCTCCAATTTTACTTTTCCTTGCAAACAACATGTTCCAAAGTAATGTGTTGTCAAAGTTGACCTCGACAACTGTTCATCCAACCAATGTAAGGCCGAACAATGAGGGCATGGAATGTTCATTAAACCAAGATAATGTCGACCATAAGCATCCTGTGTTGACGACCAGCTCTATGATGAGTTGACCTACATACTAACATCGAAGCTGAGCGATCTTCTTGTTCAGCATGAGAAGTTGCGAATGGAGGTGTAATTTGAGGTATACTTATAGGAGTCATATAGCGAGATATGTTTTGTAGTTCTTGTTCTCGTTCTCTCCTTTGACGTTGAGCTAAATACCTATCCAAAATAGCACCAACATTAACTAAAATCACATTACATTAACGTAGAGTAGGTTGAATAGATAATAACCTGGTAGATGGCTCAACATCTTGGGCAAATATCGTATCGTTTTGCGAGACTGAGACATCATCTTCATGTTCAACAGGAGAAGTTGGTAATGCATGAGTGCTTTGAGGTATATCAAGTATACTGTTAGGAGTCATATATTGAGATATGTTTCCTTGTTTTTGTTCTCGATCTCGCCTTCTGCGTTGAGCTAAAGACCTATCCAAATTACACCCAAACTAATTACACTTAAAATACATGATGGTAGTATAGATTTTATGGTTAGTCGGGTGGATAATAACCTGACAGATGGTCCAGGTACTTGTCCAGAAGTCATAGCGTTATGCGAGGCTGAGACAACATCTTCTTGTTCAACCGGGGAAGTTGTCATTGCTGGTGTTATATGAGGCATATCAAGGACACAGTCAGAAGTCAGAGCGTGAGATATGTTTCGGTGTTCCTGTTCACGCTCTCGATCTCGCCTTTTGCATTGAGCTAAAGACCTATCCAAATTACACCCAAAAATAAATACAATTAAAATACATGATAGTAGAATAGATTTTATGGTTAGTCGGGTGGTTAACAACCTGACAGATGGTCCATGTAGTTGTCCAGAAGTCATAGCGTTACGCGAGGCTAAGACAGCATCTTCTTGTTCAACCGGGGAAGTTGTCATTGCTGGTGTTATATGAGGCATATCAAGGACACTGTCAGAAGTCAGAGCGTGAGATATGTTTCGTTGTTCTTGTTCACGCTCTCGATCTCGCCTTCTGCGTTGAGCTAAAGACCTATCCAAATTACACCCAAACTAATTACACTTAAAATACATGATAGTAGTATAGATTTTATGGTTAGTCGGGTGAATAATAACCTGACAGATGGTCCAGGTACTTGTCCAGAAGTCATAGCGTTACGCGAGGCTGAGACAGCATCTTCTTGTTCAACCGGGAAAGTTGTCATTGCTGGTGTTATATGAGGCATATCAAAGACACTGTCAGAAGTCAGAGCGTGAGATATGTTTCGTTGTTCTTGTTCACGCTCTCGATCTCGCCTTTTGCGTTGAGCTAAAGACATATCCAAATTACACCCAAACTAATTACACTTAAAATACATGATAGTAGTATAGATTTTATGGTTAGTCGTGTGGATAATAACCTGACAGATGGTCCAGGTATTTGTCCAGAAGTCATAGCGTTGCACGAGGCTGAGACAGCATCTTCTTGTTCAACCAGGGAAATTGTCATTGCTGGTGTTATATGAGGCATATCAAGGACACTGTCAGAAGTCAGAGCGTGAGATATATTTCGGTGTTCATGTTCACGCTCTCGATCTCGCCTTCTGCGTTGAGCTAAAGACCTGTCCAAATTACACCCAAAAATAAATACAATTAAAATACATAATAGTAGAATAGATTTTATGTTTAGTCGGGTGGATAATAACCTGATAGATGGTCCAGGTACTTGTCCAGAAATCATAGCGTTACGCGAGACTGAGACAGCATCTTCGTGTTCAACCGGGGAAGTTGTCATTGCTGGTATTTTATGAGGCATATCAATGCCACAGTTAGAAGTCAGAGCGTGAGATGTGTTTCGGTGTTCTTGTTCACGCTCTCGATCTCGCCATCTGCGTTGAGCTAAAGACCTATCCAAATTACACCCAAACTAATTACACTTAGTAGTGTAATGGCCAAATAAGCTGCATCACTACATCATTACTTGGGTTATGTTGGGTTATGTTATTGGGTTAACAGTTGATTCTCTACATCAGAAATGTTATCTGGAATATGAGTTAAATTTGAGAATAGTAGTTTTAACCCAATTACATTATCTCTACCCCTATAGGGTTGGGTTATTGGGTTATGTATAAATTTTCTATTGGGTTATGTTGTATGAATGGTATTCCAAGTAATGGCCAAGTTATTTACTGGTAACCCAATTAAACCCAATAACTGTTGACCCGAAGATCATGCAAAAGAGCAATGTCAAGCAAATGTTTAATGTAGGTAAAGTAAAAAAATTCATGTTCCAAATATGAATATGACAAAATGTGCTCTGGGCATCAGGAACCGAATCCAATAGCAAAATATGCATATGACAGGATGTGCTCTAGGCATCAGGACCCTAATCCAAATAGCAAAATATGCATATGACAGGAGGTGTTGATACAATTAGCATATTCATATTTTGATACAATTTCTAACTAAGCAAATAGCATATTCCAGTTCCAAATAGCAGTAGGAAAAAATCGACGCATATTTGGAAATTCATCATGTCAAAAATTTATCTCAAATTTGGAAGTTCATCCAGTTCCAAATTTAACGCAAAATTGACTCAAATTTGGAAGTTCATCCAGTTCCAAATAGCATAAGTATCAGGATTTCTAAGGTCTAACGTGCAGTTCCAAATAGCATCGGGATTTCTAATTTCAGTAGGATTTAGAAATTGAGTCTATTTAAAATTATAGAGGTGAAAAATTTGACATGTTTCATTAGGATCAAGTTTCAACTTCATACCTCAAGTTTGACCTGTGTGTATATTAGGTCATGATAAACCAATGCATATGAAGTTCAAAGCATTCTGAAGTTTCAAAAATACCCCAAAGTTTGAAATTTAAGTTGATTAAATCCAAAAATACGTTTGAGTTGATTAAATCCAAAAATACCTCATGATAAACCAACCTGAAGTTTCAAAAATAAAAAAAGAGGAGCACATGAGCACAATTTTAAAGCAGAACATGGAGCATAATTTTAATGGAGCACATGGATTAGTGTCCTGCTGTCATATGCATATTTTGCTAATGGAGCACATGTAACTTCATATTTGCTAATTATACTCCAGTAGCAAAATACATTATCTACTCTGAAACCAACCTAAACCAACCCAAATAACATATCACAATGTTTAAATACATTATCATTAATCCATCTTCTCAGCTCACTATCTATCCTGAGTTTACATCATACTGAGCGCGACCTGAAATTGTAGCTCCTGGTTGAAGTACATGACTTAGCCCAACCAAATTAAAAAGAACTGATGCAAAACTTTAGTTCAAGACACCATAAGCCAACAAAATGAACAATCAAGCTAGTTAATTAGAATTCAAAAATCAGTTGCAATTTAGATCCTAGATCAATACAGCCAAATAAAGAATTCACTTGCAATCCAAATTCATTCAAGAACTAAAGAAATCAACACGAAGCCCCAAACCCGTTTCTTACAGGTCAAATTATATCAAACTTCAGAATGCGATCAAAACAATCCCAAAATAACTGTAATAAAATCAAAACAACTTGCAATACACCGTAAAAAAAGCTTTAGGAACATTGATATAATCATTTGAAAACCCCCAAAATTTTAATGTTTCAACTGTTGCAAAAAGCCGAAAAATCCCAAAAGAACTCACCTGCTGCCGTGCGTGGAGGAGGGCTATGAGGTTGCAGATGAGGCTTTGCGTGGAGCAATACACTGCAAAAGATCAAAATTTTACCATTTTTATTGTTTCTAATGTTTCAAAAATGTAAAAATCTGTGAATGGATGAATGATAAGATTCTGATATCAATTGTATTCACAGGATATCAAGGTATTTGAAGCTTTGATTTGAAAATTTGATATATCAACTGTATTCACAGGATTTTATCAAGATATCCATTCACAGGTTTGCAAGTGAATGGATTTTTGATATCAAATATCCTGTATATTCACATATCAAGTCACAGGATTGCAAGTGAATGGACTTGATATTTGATATCCTGGACCTGGACTTTATATTTGATATCCATTCACAGGATATCCATTCACAGGATATCCATATCAAGTCACATGATTGCAAGTGAATACAACTCAAACATATCAAATATCCTAGACCTCAAACTGATTTTCAAAAATTCACAGGATATCAAGGTATTTGAAGCTTTGATTTGAAAATTTGATATATCAAATGTATTCACAGGATTTTATCAAGATATCCATTCACAAGATTGCAAGTGAATGGATTTTTGATATCAAATATCCTGTATATTCACATATCAAGTCACAGGATTGCAAGTGAATGGACTTGATATTTGATATCCTGGACCTGGACTTTATATTTGATATCCATTCACAGGATATCCATTCACAGGATATCCATATCAAGTCACATGATTGCAAGTGAATACAACTCAAACAGATCAAATATCCTGGACCTCAAACTGATTTTCAAAAATTCACAGGATATCAAGAAAATATGAAGTTACATATAACTCAATCTGTGAATTTACATGTGCTCAAAGAAAATATGATATACAAACGTGAGGCTTTCAAAAATATGATATACAAATTTTTCAAAAATATGAGATTTTCATATAACTCCAGTATTGAATGTTCCAGTATTGATATACAAACGTAAGGTGAATGTTCCAAATTTAAAGTACTTTAGTGAATGAAGTCAAAAATCCTGTGAATGAAGTAAGGTAAATCCTGTGAATGAAGTAAGGTAAATCCTGTGAAGTAAGGTAAATTTGAATGAAGTAAGGTAAATCCTGTGAATGAAGTAAGGTAAATTTGAAGTGAATGTGAAGTGAATGAAGTAAGGTAAATTTGAACTTATCCTGATACTTATCCTGTGAATACTTCAAATTTACCTTACTTCAAATTTGAATGAAGTACTTCACAGGATAAGTTCAATGTAGTGAATACTTCACAGGATAAGTTCAATGTAGTGTAGTGAATGAAGTACTTCACAGGATAAGTTCAATGTAGTTAATGAAGTAAGGTAAATACTGTGAAAATCCTGTGAATGAAGTGAATGTAGTATTTTAGTGAATGAAGTATTTTAGTGTCCTGATAAATTCCTGAAAATCAACTAAAATTATCATTCATCCTGTGAATACATTTGATATAACTCAAATTTGAAAATTCTGAAATTCCTGATAAGATTCTGAATTTTCAAATGAAGTGAATGGACCTGATGTTGAAATCAACTTCATTCACTAAAATCCTAAAAACTGATATAACTTCATTCACTAAAATCAGGTCCATATCAAATCACTCCATTCACTTCAAATACCGATATAACATCAGGTCCATTCCATATGGAGTGAATGGAGTGAGTTGATATAACTTCATTCACTAAAATCAGGTCCATTTACTTCATGAGTGAAGTGAATTTTGTGAATTTTGTGAATGAAGTTGATTTTAGTGAATTTTGTGAATGAATGGATGAATGAAGTGAATGAAGTAAAATTTGATATAACTAAGATTCTGATAAGATTCTGAAAATTTTAGTGAATGAAGTGAATGAAGTATTTAGGATTTTAGTGAATGAAGTATATCAAGTGAAATTTTGTCAGGATTTTAGTATATCAGGTGAAGTATATCAGGTGAAATTTAGGATTTTAGTGAATGAAGTATTTTAGTGTCCTGATAAATTCCTGAAAATCCTATATAATTCAAATTTTGTGAATGAATTATATCAAAATCCTGTGAATGAAGTATTTTAGTGAATCAATTTGTACATTTGAATGTACTTCACAGATTTCTAAAATCAAAATCAGGAATATACACAGATTCAGTGTGAGTGTATATTCACAAAATTTGAAATCAACTAAAATTAGCATAGCAAAAATCAAATTTGAAAATTTGATATACTTCATTCACATATTCACCTGATGTTGCATGAAGGGTTCAAATCACCAACGTGAAATTTTGAAGGTCCCAGTTAAACACACCCAGCCACCTTGCTAAAATCTGAAACGACCAAAAGAAAATGGCTAAAGTGAGAAAAATTCGAAAAGAAAATGTTGCAAAAACATGAAAAAATTATCAACGCATTCAAAATCATAAATCATAAATCAAATTTGAAAATTTGATATACTTCATTCACATATTCACCGATGTTGCATGAAGGGTTCAACGTGAACTTCATTCACATATTCACCAGTTAAACACAGCCAGCCACCTTGCAACGTGCGGAAGATGATTACGGCTGCAGGTGTGGTTGCTTTCCGTGGTGGAAGAGGATTATTGGGATGGATCAAGATGCCAACGTGAGGAATGGAGGTCGAAGATGTGCGTGGAGGATGAGGTTGAAGATGAGGGCTTTGCGTGGTGAGGTTGAAGATGAGGGCTTTGCTGCAGGACGCGAAGAAGGCCGTGAAGAAGATGAGGATGCGGATGATTTTTTGCAGGATTGGCCGTGAAGAAGATGAAGGCCGTGAAGAAGATGGCTTGATTTTTTGCAGGATGGAAGATGAGGGTGGAAGATGAGGACGTGAAGAAGAAAAGGGCCCGTCTCTGAGGAGGCCATCTCTGAGGATTTTTGGAGGACGTCCCTGAGGAGGCCATCTCCGATCACATCACCATTTTTCCCTCCAAGATTTCCCTCCACCATTTTTCCCTCCAAGTTTTCCCTCCATTTTTACCTCCTCCATTTTTCTTTGAGAAGAACAAACGTGAGGCCAAAATTTCAAAAGGCAAAAAAAAATTTCACTGAGAATTGAGGTGAAAGGCAAATGAGAACAAACGTAAGGCCAAAATTTCAAAAGTCAAAACATTTTATCCTACTCAGCATATGACTGGGACAAAGCAATATGACTGGACATATGACTGGGACAAAATTCAAAAAAGGTTGTGTTTTATAGAATAGATATATGTATATATATATATATACTTTCTACCAGGATTCACAAAAGTGTGTATTAAACACAAAAATAAAAATACTTACAGCTTGAAGCCGTAACCTTCAAGCACAGGCTCCAGTTTACAAGAACTAAAAAAGAAAAGAAAGAAAGAAAGCTTCAGAAAAGATACAAGTGTTTACCACTTAGATAGGTTGGTAAGAAGGTCGATGCTGAGGAAGAAGCCTTCGGCATCCTTTTATAGCTGTGAGGGCTCCTTACGAGTGATCCTAATGACAGCTGGTGGATGAGTGCGTAGTCTTCTCATCAATAGTGAAGATGCTTTCTCAATTCAGATTGAAACGACGCTATTTTGTTTGTTGGTGGCGGCGCTTCCAATCGCTACAGTACTGCTACAGTGATTTGCTACAGTGCTGCTACAGTGTTGTACTATTTTAGAATCTTCACTGTGCTTATTGCGACTCTATTTCGTCTTTTTATGCAGAGTCGTTGCTGATGATATCTTCCACTAAGAGTGGCTCCCCGGGGCTCAACTCAAAGTAAGATGGGTGTCGGGTACTCTGTGGGCCCCATCGCGCACCGAATCTTCTTTGATCTGATCTGCTATCAGAAGAGATATATCTCTTCAAAAGAGAAGTATAACTTTTACAAAGGTAAAATAATTTACCGAAGGGAGTATATCCCTTATAATTCCTCGATACCTTTACCTTTAGTATCTTTGGAATTCATTACTATATCCCAAATATCTGCATAATCATTGGGATCTTGTGCATCTGGGTAAGATATATCTATACCCGGAGTACTCTTTGTAGTAGTCTGAGTATGAGTACTCTGAACAGACATAGTATCACTATTGTCGAAGACCTCAATAAATTGTCTTTTCATATAATCAAGACATTTTTGCTGAATCTCAGCATCAGTAGCCAGAGGGTATTTCCTCCTAATGGATTTAGCCAATTTGGCCATTGGATTCTCACTACGAATTTCTTCAGATAAGGTATTATCAAGGATAGTAGAATTTCTTTTTATAATCTCCTTGATCTGTTGGCATTTTTCTTGGACAATGATACATGTCCACCAACGAGAGTGATAACGCTTTCTAAGCGTAGGAAGATGAAGATCATCCCAAGCAGCTTCAAGAGACCAATTCCAGATCCATGGGATCTCGGTTTCTATAAAGAAGTAGGCTATGCATAGCCCATCATGAAGCTCGCTTTCATTCATTTTCTGAATGATTGGATGAGATTCCACCCAAGGATTGTATAAATCCAAAATTGGTTTTGGTAATATTTCTAAATCAGCACCATACCGATTCCACCAATGATAAAACCAATTAGGAAGGCCCTTATAAAGAGCTTCTGGACATAGTTTTATAAACCATGTATGTTTACCCCTTTGATTCTGGTAGAAAACATATTATAAAACGCCTCTTTATAATCCCAGTAATTGAATTTATAAATCTCTTTATTGGGGGTCTTTACCAATGGGAATTCCATATTAGGATGCATTGCCCATTGAGAAGGAAGTATAACTTCTTTAATGATACATTTACTAAAGTTTGGAGGAACCAAATGGTTGTCATTGCTCCAAAAATGAGTAATATCAATACCCTTCTGGGTAAGTATCGTTTTCATCCATGCTCTAGGCTTTAAGGATAGAGTAGGATAGTATGTTGAGTCTAAATACTTAGACCTAAGTCTCTCAACATCTTTCATCAGAGGAATATCCTCTTGTTCTATATAAAGAACAGTATCAGAAATGGTTTTAGAAAACCAATCTGAATCCTTTTTGGTAACCTCAGAGTATGACTCTGGTATTTTTTCGGGATCATTTAGATCCTCAATTCCCTTAGAAGAAGATGAAGATGTAATATTTTTTTTACCCTTCTTGGAGATAGTCCTCCAGGAATTAGGATGGTCCGAAGTATAACTTCGTCCACTACCAGTACCGGTCCTTCCTCCCCCTCGAGAAGAGGGTCGACCACGATTCATTGCCACCCTGCACATAAAAGAAGAAGAGTGTAACAAAAAGTTAATCAGGGTTATAAATCCGAAGATGTTTTTCTTTAAGAATGTTTTTAACTTCGTTTAATAAACGAGTCTGAGGATCAGTTATAAACTGAAATAGTACTACTTTGCCATTATAAGTGGCATGAATACCATTTGTGTCGACTTTTTGCATGGGCATAATTTTATGCAAAAAAGGTGTTCCTAAAATGATTTGTTGTGAAAGATTCTTCACAAGAACACATGGTATAGGAATGCATGTATCCTGGACACATATCTGAGCTGAAGACAATTTAAATTGTATATCAAGTTGGTTGCCTCCTGCACCACTCAAAGATTGCGTGGTTGGCTCAAAGAATTGTGAGGGTATAATTCCTTCACGAATGCAGTTAAGATCCGCACCACTATCAACCAGAGCTATAAGATCTGGAATAACAATCTGTTTGGATATAACCAAGGTTACCTTGATATACCATTTCTGGGATGTTACATGTTGTAACAAATTCAGAAATTCATCCTTTTGGGATGGCTCAGCATTATGAATGCTTGATAAATCATGTTGAGGAATGTCTTCTTCCTCAAATCTGGAAAGAATGTAAGTAGTCTCTTTTTTAAGAAGTATAACTTCTTGTCTAAGGGTTTGGATCTCCTTATTGAGATCAGAGAGTGATAATACTGTAGAAGTATTATCCTGCCTTCTTTTCATAACTTCAGACATACGATAAACATTGTCTATTTTTGGCTTATTTTTCTTGTCATTCTGATTGGTACATAAGCCAAGAAGTTTTTGCTTCAAATCGGAAGGAAGATCTTCCGATAATATTTTGGAGATTAACTCCTCACTAGAAATGATGACATTTATAGAAAAACCATTCATGTCAACAATAGCTTTCCAATAAGCTGTTTTATCATTCGTCTGACAAGTATTACTTGTACATTGACAATTGTTATCAGAAGATGAATAATCTTCTTCGTCTGATCCTTCAGTATCACTGTGGATCATGATCTTAAGAAGAGTCTTTTTAAGACCTTCATCCTCAATTTCATTAATCTTCTTCTTAGTATAACAGGAAGAAGCATAATGGCCATTTTGACCACATTTGTAACATTTAATGTTACTAGCATCCTTCTTAAAAGGTTTGGTCTTTCTTTTAGCAGAATCTCTTTCAGAGTCTCTAGTTTTAAAGAATTTCTTTTTCTTGGAAGAAGTAGTATGATTCTTCTTACCGGATTTATAATCCTCCTTGATACGTTTTCCCTTATCAGTGACATAAGGTTGGTCAAAAGCAAATTGATGGCAAAATTCGCCAAGTTCTTTCTTACCTGTAAGTCTATAAGACTTCAGTTGATGCCTTAGCTTCATGTCATTACATAAAGCTAAACCTTCTTTAATACAGGCATCGATAAGAGTTCCGTAAGTAAATTGATCATAAGGAATAATTCCTCCATTTTTAACTTTAAGTTGATTACGAACTCTATCAGCAAATAAATTTGGTAGTCCATCAATAAACTTGGACTTCCAATGAGTGCTATTAGCATCACTAAGATTCATTACTCTACTTAAGAATGTATCTTTGTACCATCTGAAATGGGTTAAAGAGGGACATCTCAAATTTTGAAGCAGAGTTCGAATTCTCTCACCATGGTCTGTAAAAGCACCGGTGAAGTGATTGGTTATAGCCAATATTAATGTATACACAGCATCTCCCTTTTGTGTACCATTTTCCTGTTTTACTGCATTTAATATCTCAGAATGGGACTCAGGTGTGAGATAGTTATCCCACCATCCCTTAAGAACGCCAGTAAAACCACAAGTTATAAACTGAGCAATAACTTGGTCAGAATTATTATTCTGACGACAACCAGTGGAATACATCAGCATACGATGCATGGTGGCAAATATCTGATTGTCAGATAGGCCATCAATATTCCATTCGTAAATGTTTCGACCATTATAATCGGTCTGTATGTAAGTATCATTCTCTTCGAATAATACGTCAACAGGTGTAGGCCGCTTATAATAGTATCGTTCCAGCTGTTTAGAACGACTAGCAAGTTTATTAACAGAAGTAAATTGATCTTCTATGGCCAAAACTTGTTCTGGTATAACCAGATTATCCTCTGAGGTTTCATCATCCTCAGTGTGATTAATCGAAGTAGTAACTTGATCTGGTATAACTAGATCATCATCAGAGGTATCCTCAGCTTTAATAACTGAAGAATTCTCAAGAGTCAGGACTTGATTTGGAATAACCAAATTCGTATTAGGACTATCCTGATTATCAGTAGTAATAACTGAAGAGGTAAAAACCGTGTGAAGTTCAGCTTTACTAAGCTTTTTAGTTAAAGCGTCAATAACTTCAGTAGTCACCTTATCACTGATATTAAAATCAGAAATGTCAATGGGTGGTTTGATAGCCACCTGCTTGGTTTGAATGGGAGCTTTAACTTCCTCAAACTCGATAAGAGATGGAAGAATATTTCTCATCTTTCGGATAAGTTCATTAACAACATCCTCAACCCTCGTAAGTTGTTGACCAACAACTTGAAGGTGAATATTAGAGTAATTACTCTGTTTGATAAGCTTATTAAGCTCACGTAACACCGAGTCTTCGGTCTCAATTGGCCTTATAAAAGCCGTTGCTTCTAAAGTAGCTGTATAAAGTCCAGATAACTTTAGAGGTTCCGTTGGAGGATAAAGAGATTTAATGGAAGAACCTGTCTGTGATTTCCATTGTTTGTAGTGCTCTTCAAGAACACTAATTCTCTTTACTTCTCTTTGAAGATATAACTTCAAGAACCAAGGGACAAAAGATATAATCTCTTGTTGTCTGTCAAGTGTCTCATAATAACTTGACCTGAAGTCTTGTTGTTCTCTATCAGAGAAGACTTTAAAGAACCAATTACGAAATTCAGTATTTCGTTTGTTCTGGAACTCCTTATTAAGGATTCCACGAAGTCTGCTGCCGGGTGTAAAATCCATTAACAACAGATTACATTTGGAAACTCATTTCAGAGTTGGTAGGAGAAAGCTTTTCTTTCTCATTGTAAATAGGATGAGGTATATTATTATGGGATATATTAATCCCTTGAACCTCGTTGATTCTATGAGAATCAGATCAAGAAACAGATCGTCGAGAAGCACTAATGACATCAGAAAGTCTGATAGTCCTAGTAGGATTAAACATAATCTCAACATCACCATCAGCCGTTTGGATAATTTGATCAATATCTTTATTCATAATAGGCTGAGGTTGGATAGCATTGGGTATAACCCAACTATCAGGAAAGTTTACTTCTGTCCATTTTATTTGTCTATTGACAGCAATATGGGACGAAAGTAAATTGGTTTCCACTAAGACAGTTTTGCCTGGCTTAGTATGAACCTTAGCCTTGGGAGCTAAAGAGTTCAAGGCTTTAAAATGGATGCGGTATATAATCGCAACCGTTTCTGATCCAGGTAAGAATTCATAACCATGAGTCTTAATATTAAGACTGACAGCTTCAAGTATGTTTGGATCAGTAAGAGATAAACTCAAGTTTGGGTATACGTTAAAGTATACGGGTCCATTACATAGACTGGTCTCCATGATGCCCATAAGGGACTGAGTCCAATTAAGACATCTAGCATCACGCAAACAGGCTAGTAATGAAGCATTTAACCCCTGAAGAGTTAAAGGTCTAAAAGCAACCTGAATTAATCCAATATGGATATATCTGTATCGATCCATATAAGGTTCAATATCTTCAGAACTGAGCAACTGTATTGTTTGCTCACTCTGATCAACAGTGGAGGTTCTTTCTAATGTCTTAATGGCAATTAAAGACTTATAATCAAAGAACCCAATTTTATATATGTCCATATTAGGAACATCAGGAATTGACCACTTATTAAGTGATTCAATATCAGACGAAAATTCCGTCAACCTAGCATTCTTAATCTTTCTACTCGTATTACGAGTCATAGCAGAGGTAGAAGCAGAAACTAGTTCTGACATAAGGTGTTCTTACGGATATTTTATCATGCTTTACAAGTACCATAGGGATAAAGAAATATGATTTTCCTTGCTTCGCTACTAGTGATAAATTCTGAGTACATAAAGCCAGTTTTTTGAATGTTTGAACATAATCAATAATTAATGAGAGTAAAATCACTGAATTACAACAGCCAGTTTCAATTTGTTTAGACATAAGAAATGTTTCATGAGAGCAAAGTCACCAGACAACGATTCACAGCCCTAACGGCCTCACGCCTCAGCGGGACTTACAACGCGACTACGGCGACCACCAACCCCCACTCCACATGCTTATGGATAAACAAATAAAACATTCTAAATCCGAAGATTAACATATTGTAAACAGAAACCCAACTCTCACAGCCTCATGAATAACATGTTTATTGATTATAAAGAAACAAACCAAAACAATCCGAATCATGAGATCCGCAATTCATACTCAAGTATCAGTAGCAAAGAAGCAAGAACATATCATATTAACATATTCCTACTTACTAGTACTTCATGATATTATCCGCAATTTTGGATTTATACAATCCTTGGGTGGAATCTCTTTCAGAGTCTCTAGTTTTAAAGAATTTCTTTTTCTTGGAAGAAGTAGTATGATTCTTCTTACCGGATTTATAATCCTCCTTGATACGTTTTCCCTTATCAGTGACATAAGGTTGGTCAAAAGCAAATTGATGGCAAAATTCGCCAAGTTCTTTCTTACCTGTAAGTCTATAAGACTTCAGTTGATGCCTTAGCTTCATGTCATTACATAAAGCTAAACCTTCTTTAATACAGGCATCGATAAGAGTTCCGTAAGTAAATTGATCATAAGGAATAATTCCTCCATTTTTAACTTTAAGTTGATTACGAACTCTATCAGCAAATAAATTTGGTAGTCCATCAATAAACTTGGACTTCCAATGAGTGCTATTAGCATCACTAAGATTCATTACTCTACTTAAGAATGTATCTTTGTACCATCTGAAATGGGTTAAAGAGGGACATCTCAAATTTTGAAGCAGAGTTCGAATTCTCTCACCATGGTCTGTAAAAGCACCGGTGAAGTGATTGGTTATAGCCAATATTAATGTATACACAGCATCTCCCTTTTGTGTACCATTTTCCTGTTTTACTGCATTTAATATCTCAGAATGGGACTCAGGTGTGAGATAGTTATCCCACCATCCCTTAAGAACGCCAGTAAAACCACAAGTTATAAACTGAGCAATAACTTGGTCAGAATTATTATTCTGACGACAAACAGTGGAATACATCAGCATACGATGCATGGTGGCAAATATCTGATTGTCAGATAGGCCATCAATATTCCATTCTTAAATGTTTCGACCATTATAATCGGTCTGTATGTAAGTATCATTCTCTTCGAATAATACGTCAACAGGTGTAGGCCGCTTATAATAGTATCGTTCCAGCTGTTTAGAACGACTAGCAAGTTTATTAATAGAAGTAAATTGATCTTCTATGGCCAAAACTTGTTCTGGTATAACCAGATTATCCTCTGAGGTTTCATCATCCTCAGTGTGATTAATCGAAGTAGTAACTTGATCTGGTATAACTAGATCATCATCAGAGGTATCCTCAGCTTTAATAACTGAAGAATTCTCAAGAGTCAGGACTTGATTTGGAATAACCAAATTCGTATTAGGACTATCCTGATTATCAGTAGTAATAACTGAAGAGGTAAAAACCGTGTGAAGTTCAGCTTTACTAAGCTTTTTAGTTAAAGCGTCAATAACTTCAGTAGTCACCTTATCACTGATATTAAAATCAAAAATGTCAATGGGTGGTTTGATAGCCACCTGCTTGGTTTGAATGGGAGCTTTAACTTCCTCAAACTCGATAAGAGATGGAAGAATATTTCTCATCTTTCGGATAAGTTCATTAACAACATCCTCAACCCTCGTAAGTTGTTGACCAACAACTTGAAGGTGAATATTAGAGTAATTACTCTGTTTGATAAGCTTATTAAGCTCACGTAACACCGAGTCTTCGGTCTCAATTGGCCTTATAAAAGCCGTTGCTTCTAAAGTAGCTGTAGAAAGTCCAGATAACTTTAGAGGTTCCGTTGGAGGATAAAGAGATTTAATGGAAGAACCTGTCTGTGATTTCCATTGTTTGTAGTGCTCTTCAAGAACACTAATTCTCTTTACTTCTCTTTGAAGATATAACTTTCCTGGAGGACTATCTCCAAGAAGGGTAACAAAAATATTCCCTCTTCATCTTCTTCTAAGGGAATTGAGGATCTAAATGATCCCGAAAAAATACCAGAGTCATACTCTGAGGTTACCAAAAAGGATTCAGATTGGTTTTCTAAAACCATTTCTGATACTGTTCTTTATATAGAACAAGAGGATATTCCTCTGATGAAAGATGTTGAGAGACTTAGGTCTAAGTATTTAGACTCAACATACTATCCTACTTATCCTTAAAGCCTAGAGCATGGATGAAAACGATACTTACCCAGAAGGGTATTGATATTACTCATTTTTGGAGCAATGACAACCATTTGGTTCCTCCAAACTTTAGTAAATGTATCATTAAAGAAGTTATACTTCCTTCTCAATGGGCAATGCATCCTAATATGGAATTCCCATTGGTAAAGACCCCCAATAAAGAGATTTATAAATTCAATTACTGGGATTATAAAGAGGCGTTTTATAATATGTTTATCTACCAGAATCAAAGGGGTAAACATACATGGTTTATAAAACTATGTCCAGAAGCTCTTTATAAGGGCCTTCCTAATTGGTTTTATCATTGGTGGAATCGGTATGGTGCTGATTTAGAAATATTACCAAAACCAATTTTGGATTTATACAATCCTTGGGTGGAATCTCATCCAATCATTCAGAAAATGAATGAAAGCGAGCTTCATGATGGGCTATGCATAGCCTACTTTTTTATAGAAACCGAGATCCCATGGATCTGGAATTGGTCTCTTGAAGCTGCTTGGGATGATCTTCATCTTCCTACGCTTAGAAAGCGTTATCACTCTCGTTGGTGGACAGGTATCATTGTCCAAGAAAAATGCCAACAGATCAAGGAGATTATAAAAAGAAATTCTACTATCCTTGATAATACCTTATCTGAGGAAATTCGTAGTGAGAATCCAATGGCCAAATTGGCTAAATCCATTAGGAGGAAATACCCTCTGGCTACTGATGCTGAGATTCAGCAAAAATGTCTTGATTATATGAAAAGACAATTTATTGAGGTCTTCGACAATAGTGATACTATGTCTGTTCAAAGTACTCATACTCAGACTACTACAAAGAGTACTCCGGGTATAGATATATCTTACCCAGATGCACAAGATCCCAATGATTATGCAGATATTTGGGATATATGTCACGCCCCGCTTCCCAAAATGGACGGAAGCGAAACGTGACGAGGCCCGCTTAGGCCAGAGCTTTAGAAGCTCGGACCCAATAAGCGTCTGTAGAGGTACCATTTTAAAAGTTTTTCAGGTTCTTGCATTTTTATAGTTCGAAACAACAAAAGTACAGAAAAGAAATTTGCATTCATTAAATTAGAGATATGATATCCAACAAGTACAAAGTCTAAAAAGGAGCCTAAGCGTGGCAAAGAAAACTGAAAGTAGTAACCTCTGAAGGTGGCGACTAAAAAGACCTCAAGGTCTGGTCCTCGTCAGGCACGTGCTCTGGGTCGACGTCCTCGGCTCCACGTACTCCAGCGAGTCTGCCTCGTCCACGAACTCTGGCTAAATACCTGACGTACAGCACCCAGGAAAAAGGAACTGTACGTCAGGTAAAGTCTACAAGAAGGGTTAGACTTTACTGCAAGTGCACCGAACTTTAAATAACGGTTTACTGGTTGATTAGCATGCTGAGGTTCTTTTACACAACGGTTTACTGGTTGATTAACATGCTGTGGTTATAACAGAGTAACACGACAGGAAGTAACGCAGCAGGAAATTAAAACGGGACAAGTAGTAGTCGTAGCGTGTGCTACCAACTACGGGACTAGCCTACAGGTGTCAAGACAAGACGTGACGTGACGGAAACAAGGCAGGACAAGACAAGTGAGACACGAAAGGGTTCACGCCTTACGGTTCGAGGGGGATCAGACCCTCTTACCGTGCGCACGCTCAACCCAACCCCAAACCCCAAGACAAGACAAGACAAGATATCCGTACAAGGGATCACTCGCTCTAGCTTGGCGAGTGCCCTATTGCCCGCAGGCTGAGAATCCGTACAAGGGATCACTCTCTCTAGCTTGGAGAGTGCCCTATTGCCCTCGGGCTGTGTATCCGTACAAGGGATCACTCTCTCAACTTGGAGAGTGCCCTATTGCCCGCAGGCTGTGAGTCTGTACAAGGGATCACTCGGCGAGTGCCCTATTGCCCAGCGGGCTGTGCAAGACGGGACATGACGTGACAAGACTGGAAGGGTTATTCTAGGGTGTCCACACTCACGCACACAAATGATAGCCCTACAGCATGAAAAAGTTGTTGTTGTCAGGCTCAGACTTCGTCGTCAAGTCTGAGCCGTCAAGAGCGTCCCGGACGCTATCATTTCACGTCCGGGTCTATACATTCACAGTCTAACAGTTCTAGCAATCTAAGACCAAAGCACGGTCAAAAACGCAAGTGGGTACACTTGCCTGAAATGGCGAGTGTGTCGTCCTCTCGAAGCGTCTCGTCCAAGCGTCTCGTCCGCAGAAGTCCGTCTGAAATATCGCCACGGCGATGATGTAAGGTCTCAATTCGTCAAATCCTATTAGGTTTCGTTTCTAGGTTTTCGGGACTATCCTATTCGTCAAAAGTCACTTTTTGATGTATCAACCTAATCGACGATCTATCCTATGTGCACAGTCAAATTTGTTCGTTCGTCGATTTTCTATGTTCGCACAACGTTTTACAGGAGCTGAAAATTAAATTTAGTTCAAGTTGACGGTTTTTAGTTTAGGGTTCAGTCAGCTATTGTGGGGGTTTCTACGAGTTTCGGGGAACCAACCTGAACCGGAGTTTGTCGTAGAATGGATGTCGTGTCTGATCGGAGCACTCCACAGCTTCAGATCTGGTCCTCGCACGATTCTCCAAAAGTCCAAACTTGCGACGAAGGCCTACGACGTGTCGCAACGTCATAGACGGCAAATCCGCGAAGTAGCACATCCAAGTGGGGCCCACAGCAGTGCTAGGGGTCCAAGGGGGGCCCACAACACCGCAGGAGCACTTGGGGGGCCCACCACAGAAGTTGGTGTGGGAGAAACCCACTTGCGACACTAGGCCGTCGATCGTTCACCCTCGGTGCGAGGGTTTCTCTCGGTCAGACCGAGAGAAGCTCTCGGTCGTGCACTGGCGATGCGGGGGGGCTCGGTTGCAGCGGCGGGTGCGGAGGAATCCGTCGGTCAGACCGACAGATCCCGTCGGTCGCAGCGGGCGGGCCAAGTTGCAACGTTGCAACTTGCAACGAGGCGGAGCGGAGAGCGGGTGCGGGGCGGCCTCTCGGTCGGAGCGGGGAGTGGCTTCGGTCAAGCGCTAGCGGGGTGCAGCGGAGCGGGCCAAGCGGCTGTGCGGAGCGGGCGCTCGGTCTGACCGAGCGGTGCTCTCGGTCGGAGCGGGCGACAGCGGGGGAGGCGATGCAGCGGGCGTTGCAAGCGGCGATGCGGGGGCTTGCTCCGGTCGTGCGCTGAGATTTGCGGGGGTGGCCGTCGGTCGTGCACGTTGCGATCGTCGCAACGTTGCGACGAAGCTTTAGAAGATGAAACGGCGGCTAGGGTTTTGAGTTATGACGAAATAACTTTGCCTAGGGCTAACTTAAATAGGTTAGAGCTAGGGTTAGGGTTTGGGTTCGGAAAAATATTATTAAAATAATTTAAAATAATTAATTTACTTAAAAATTACTATCCTCTCCCTCACACGAAATTGGGGCGGCCAAAAATTCTGAAAATTTGCCAGAAAATTCTTTGATACGTTATTATAATATAGAAATTTTATTGTAATTAAAAATTTTATAAAAATAGGTTTTAAAATTATTTAAAGCTTTCAAAAAAATAGAAAATAGGTCAAATTAAGTCCAAAAATTATAAAATAATTCTGGGGTGTTCGGGACAACTAAAGAAAGAGTGTGGAGAAGATGGTTCTAAATTTCGACGTCGAGGGACGAAACTAAAAATAGAAACGTCTCGCGTCAAAACAGAAAGTCGCGACGTCACGTCAAATAAGTTAGTATCGCGGAAGAACGACTCGAGATATGTCGTTCCAAAGTCGTTTCGCAATCTAATATTTTCAGAGACGATCACGACGACATATCACACAAAATCGTTCAAAAACAAATAAAGTCTAAAATAATCACGTGCACGATCAAAAGCACGTGCACGAAGAAGGTACGATAGAAACAGGCCGTTACATTCTACCCACCTTAGATATGATTCCGCCCTCGGAATCACTCACACTAGTAATAATATTACCCATATAACCTTATACCCGCAACTATCATATCTACTCATAAAGATTTCTAATCCTGTAACTTCGAACAACGTTCCTCAATAATCCCCCATAATCCATCTTTTCACTGGGCAAAGCCACGACTAAACTCACCTCCTAATAATATAGTCCCATTTCTACCGTTCCAATTTCCAACTCCAAGTTCTCATAAAATAATAATCATCTTCTGATATCGTACCACTCCACTAAACATCATCATCACTCATTAATATCTTTTAAATTTCTAAATCTTTTCCCAACATTAATAAATCTCCAAAAAGTGAGATTCTAGTCATCCACCAATCCAAGATAAAAACATTTGTATATCCTATAATACCTTCACCAATCAGCAATCGTCGTGTCCTTAACACATTCCTTGTCGTATCTTCCCAAAATTTTATCCACCAAATAATTCGAACTATCAAGATCACATCTCAACCTACCTACTATAATTATTTTCAACCAATATTAAATCCGTCAACCTAACCATCTACTCATCTCATCACGTCGTGCTATTCCCAATGTCTTCTCACGTCAACTCAACAACCAAGTCTCGATGCTAATAAAAGCTCCACTCAATCTCATGATCACCCTAACTTATACTATACTCCGTAGTCATCCCTATCTACCATTCTTCTAAGCCTCAAATCTGTTAAGTTCTCATCTTCACGCACATAATCTCATTCAACTAGAATTCTCCTTTGAGTCCGTCACACATCGGTATTATAAATAAGTCTTGGACAGCTCACTCTTTATATCCGAAAGAAATTCTAATCCAACATCCTCGTGCTCCCAAAATCAATTAATCATTGCCATAATAAAACTTATCTCACTCCAAGCCTACCCGCAAACAAATTTCCTATAATGATAATAGCTAGGCCCAATTAATATAACAACCATAAACACGAAAATTTTGGTTAAGGAAGAAAGAAGAGAAGAGAAAGAGAGACTTAAGGCCAAAGAAATATTTTAAAACATTTGGGAAAAACGTGTGGTGTTGCGGTAATTGATGAGGAAAGTTAAGTGATTTGTGATCTTGTGAGCTAGTTTAAAATCTTTAAAGATTTGGTTTAAAGAAAACAAGGTTTTGATACAGTCACATACAGCCAAGATAACCCATTCATTAAAACTAAGACTAAGTCTAAGGAACTGCCTGCTATGACACCATTCATATAAGTATGAATACCGTCATTCAGACAACTTCCAGCATACCATGGTTAACACTGAATACACATTCAAGACACAAAAAGGCAATCATCGGGATCCTAAAGAACACACATTCATACAGGTCTATTCACTCTACCTATGCTCAACCACCACGACGACATTACCTACCAAAGGACCTACTCCTAAACCAGAAACAACGTAGACAACTACAAGGACTAATGTCTACACAACCTAAAGAAAACAGAAGCCAGGAGTGTAACGAAAAGAATCGGAAGGAACGAGTTCAAATAAGACGAGATAAGGAGGTAGTTGGTTGGATGGAACGAAAATATTTCCCAAAATAATTAAAAAGATGAAAGGCGAACTACGTGTAAATTAGGATATCATATACTTTTATACTTATAAAAATAAGTAGAAAAAAACGAGTAGATGTTAAAATTATTACAATGTGGAGAAGGAGCTAAGGTAGGGTGAGGTAGCGGTTGCTTTGCAAATGAAAGTAAGTTAAACGAAGATTCTTGAAGTATGAGCACGATGAACATAGAGATGTTTATACATATACAAGAAGACATTTAAAGTTCTCTTTGGTTTAGAAAATATTTTAAAAGCACGTACGGTAAGTGGTTAGAAATAATTTTTTTTTGTAGTTTAGAAAAGCAATATATATATATTGGATTACAGAATTTAAGGTTTAAAACTGAAATACGAAAGATACCGATTTGAAAATAGGCACGAGATAGTAAAATAATTTTACGACCAAGGAGCTTTTAAAAATCAGTGAAAGAATTTTAACTCAACCGAAAAAAAAACAAGAAATTTTAAAATATATAATATATGGGTTTTTAAAGAATTTAAGCTGAGCGAAAAACTTAATACGGAATTTCGAAAATACTTTTAGAGGAGGTAGAATTTGTCGAGGAAGGGATTCGAAGGTTCGATGATAATCATCAAGAAACGATCACGAGAATCGAGAGAAAGGAAAAATGTTCGCATGAAGAGTACGCGTAAGATATGAATCGTGAAGAGCTACGATGGGACTCTATGGTCGGTAGCACAAAATTTGCAAGGATCAGAGGGATGCTAGAGGACAAGGGTTCTAATCATCGGGTTGTCTAGAGATTTAGGATAACTCAGCTCTAAGACTTCCTATGAGCTAGAATATAATCAGGATCTAAAGAGAGGGTTCCTAAGAGAATCGAGGTTTCGTTCTGCTGGGCCCGAAGTCGATGGAGCTGGGCGAGCGACTCTAAATATTTAATACGATCAGGATCAAATGGGGATGCTAAAATAGTCTAGGACTAGGACGACTAAATCTTAACCAAGGCATCCGACTATTAACCTGGGACGTCTACCTAAGTCTTCCTACTATCTAAGACTGGGAAACTAATTCAGACTTGCACGTGGATATCAAATGAATGCGGTACTTTTATTGTTCCGAACTTTTGCAAGACCTGCATGGGCCACCACTAAAACCTGTCACGCCCCGCTTCCCAAAATGGACGGAAGCGAAACGTGACGAGGCCCGCTTAGGCCAGAGCTTTAGAAGCTCGGACCCAATAAGCGTCTGTAGAGGTACCATTTTAAAAGTTTTTCAGGTTCTTGCATTTTTATAGTTCGAAACAACAAAAGTACAGAAAAGAAATTTGCATTCATTAAATTAGAGATATGATATCCAACAAGTACAAAGTCTAAAAAGGAGCCTAAGCGTGGCAAAGAAAACTGAAAGTAGTAACCTCTGAAGGTGGCGACTAAAAAGACCTCAAGGTCTGGTCCTCGTCAGGCACGTGCTCTGGGTCGACGTCCTCGGCTCCACGTACTCCAGCGAGTCTGCCTCGTCCACGAACTCTGGCTAAATACCTGACGTACAGCACCCAGGAAAAAGGAACTGTACGTCAGGTAAAGTCTACAAGAAGGGTTAGACTTTATTGCAAGTGCACCGAACTTTAAATAACGGTTTACTGGTTGATTAGCATACTGAGGTTCTTTTACACAACGGTTTACTGGTTGATTAACATGCTGTGGTTATAACAGAGTAACACGACAGGAAGTAACGCAGCAGGAAAGTAAAACGGGACAAGTAGTAGTCGTAGCGTGTGCTACCAACTACGGGACTAGCCTACAGGTGTCAAGACAAGACGTGACGTGACGGAAACAAGGCAGGACAAGACAAGTGAGACACGAAAGGGTTCACGCCTTACGGTTCGAGGGGGATCAGACCCTCTTACCGTGCGCACACTCAACCCAACCCCAAACCCCAAGACAAGACAAGACAAGATATCCGTACAAGGGATCACTCGCTCTAGCTTGGCGAGTGCCCTATTGCCCGCAGGCTGAGAATCCGTACAAGGGATCACTCTCTCTAGCTTGGAGAGTGCCCTATTGCCCTCGGGCTGTGTATCCGTACAAGGGATCACTCTCTCAACTTGGAGAGTGCCCTATTGCCCGCAGGCTGTGAGTCTGTACAAGGGATCACTCGGCGAGTGCCCTATTGCCCAGCAGGCTGTGCAAGACGGGACATGACGTGACAAGACGGGAAGGGTTATTCTAGGGTGTCCACACTCACGCACACACATGATAGCCCTACAGCATGAAAAAGTTGTTGTTGTCAGGCTCAGACTTCGTCGTCAAGTCTGAGCCGTCAAGAGCGTCCCGGACGCTATCATTTCACGTCCAGTTCTATACATTCACAGTCTAACAATTCTAGCAATCTAAGACGAAAGCACGGTCAAAAACGCAAGTGGGTACACTTGCCTGAAATGGCGAGTGTGTCGTCCTCTCGAAGCGTCTCGTCCAAGCGTCTCGTCCAAGCGTCTCGTCCGCAGAAGTCCGTCTGAAATATCGCCACGGCGACGATGTCAGGTCTCAATTCGTCAAATCCTATTAGGTTTCGTTTCTAGGTTTTCGGGACTATCCTATTCGTCAAAAGTCACTTTTTGATGTATCAACCTAATCAACGATCTATCCTATGTGCACAGTCAAATTTGTTCGTTCGTCGATTTTCTATGTTCGCACAACGTTTTACAGGAGCTGAAAATTAAATTTAGTTCAAGTTGACGTTTTTTGTTTAGGGTTCAGTCAGCTATTATGGGGGTTTCTACGAGTTTCGGGGAACCAACCTGAACCGGAGTTTGCCGTAGAATGGATGTCGTGTTTGATCGGAGCACTCCACAGCTTCAGATCTGGTCCTCGCACGATTCTCCAAAAGTCCAAACTTGCGACGAAGGCCTGCGACATGTCGCAACGTCATAGACGGCAAATCCGCGAAGTAGCACATCCAAGTGGGGCCCACAGCAGTGCTAGGGGTCCAAGGGGGGCCCACAACACCTCAGGAGCACTTGGGGGGCCCACCACAGAAGTTGGTGTGGGAGAAACCCACTTGCGACACTAGGCCATCGGTCGTTCACCCTCGGTGCGAGGGTTTCTCTCGGTCAGACCGAGAGAAGCTCTCGGTCGTGCACTGGCGATGCGGGGGGGGGCTCGGTTGCAGCGGCGGGTGCGGAGGAATCCGTCGGTCAGACCGACAGATCCCGTCGGTCGCAGCGGGCGGGCCAAGTTGCAACGTTGCAACTTGCAACGAGGCGGAGCGGAGAGCGGGTGCGGGGCGGCCTCTCGGTCGGAGCGGGGAGTGGCTTCGGTCAAGCGCTAGCGGGGTGCAGCGGAGCGGGCCAAGCGGCTGTGCGGAGCGGGCGCTCGGTCTGACCGAGCGGTGCTCTCGGTCGGAGCGGGCGACAGCGGGGGAGGCGATGCAGCGGGCGCTGCAAGTGGCGATGCGGGGGCTTGCCCCGGTCGTGCGCGGAGATTTGCGGGGGTGGCCGTCGGTCGTGCACGTTGCGATCGTCGCAACGTTGCGACGAAGCTTTAGAAGATGAAACGGCGGCTAGGGTTTTGAGTTATGACGAAATAACTTTGCCTAGGGCTAACTTAAATAGGTTAGAGCTAGGGTTAGGGTTTGGGTTCGGAAAAATATTATTAAAATAATTTAAAATAATTAATTTACTTAAAAATTACTCTCCTCTCCCTCACACGAAATTGGGGCGGCCAAAAATTCTGAAAATTTGCCAGAAAATTCTTTGATACGTTATTATAATATAGAAATTTTATTGTAATTAAAAATTTTATAAAAATAGGTTTTAAAATTATTTAAAGCTTTCAAAAAAATAGAAAATAGGTCAAATTAAGTCCAAAAATTATAAAATAATTCTGGGGTGTTCGGAACAACTAAAGAAAGAGTGTGGAGAAGATGGATCTAAATTTCGACGTCGAGGGACGAAACTAAAAATAGAAACGTCTCGCGTCAAAACAGAAAGTTGCGACGTCACGTCAAATAAGTTAGTATCGCGGAAGAACAACTCGAGATATGTCGTTCCAAAGTCGTTTCGCAATCTAATATTTTCAGAGACGATCACGACGACATATCACACAAAATCGTTCAAAAAGAAATAAAGTCTAAAATAATCACGTGCACGATCAAAAGCACGTGCACGAAGAAGGTACGATAGAAACAGGCCGTTACAATATAGTAATGAATTCCAAAGATACTAAAGGTAAAGGTATCGAGGAATTATAAGGGTTATACTCCCTTCGGTAAATTATTTTACCTTTGTAAAAGTTATACTTCTCTTTTGAAGAGATATATCTCTTCTGATAGCAGATCAGATCAAAGAAGATTCGGTGCGCGATGGGGCCCACAGAGTACCCGACACCCATCTTACTTTGAGTTGAGCCCCGGGGAGCCACTCTTAGTGGAAGATATCATCAGCAACGACTCTGCATAAAAAGACGAAATAGAGTCGCAATAAGCACAGTGAAGATTCTAAAATAGTACAACACTGTAGCAGCACTGTAGCAAATCACTGTAGCAGTACTGTAGCGATTGGAAGCGCCGCCACCAACAAACAAAATAGCGTCGTTTCAATCTAAATCCGAAGATTAACATATTGTAAACAGAAACCCAACTCTCACAGCCTCATGAATAACATGTTTATTGATTATAAAGAAACAAACCAAAACAATCCGAATCATTTAGATCCTCAATTCCCTTAGAAGAAGATGAAGAGGGAATATTTTTGTTACCCTTCTTGGAGATAGTCCTCCAGGAATTAGGATGGTCCGAAGTATAACTTCGTCCACTACCAGTACCGGTCCTTCCTCCCCCTCGAGAAGAGGGTCGACCACGATTCATTGCCACCCTGCACATAAAAGAAGAAGAGTGTAACAAAAAGTTAATCAGGGTTATAAATCCGAAGATGTTTTTCTTTAAGAATGTTTTTAACTTCGTTTAATAAACGAGTCTGAGGATCAGTTATAAACTGAAATAGTACTACTTTGCCATTATAAGTGGCATGAATACCATTTGTGTCGACTTTTTGCATGGGCATAATTTTATGCAAAAAAGGTGTTCCTAAAATGATTTGTTGTGAAAGATTCTTCACAAGAACACATGGTATAGGAATGCATGTATCCTGGACACATATCTGAGCTGAAGACAATTTAAATTGTATATCAAGTTGGTTGCCTCCTGCACCACTCAAAGATTGCGTGGTTGGCTCAAAGAATTGTGAGGGTATAATTCCTTCACGAATGCAGTTAAGATCTGCACCACTATCAACCAGAGCTATAAGATCTGGAATAACAATCTGTTTGGATATAACCAAGGTTACCTTGATATACCATTTCTGGGATGTTACATGTTGTAACAAATTCAGAAATTCATCCTTTTGGGATGGCTCAGCATTATGAATGCTTGATAAATCATGTTGAGGAATGTCTTCTTCCTCAAATCTGGAAAGAATGTAAGTAGTCTCTTTTTTAAGAAGTATAACTTCTTGTCTAAGGGTTTGGATCTCCTTATTGAGATCAGAGAGTGATAATACTGTAGAAGTATTATCCTGCCTTCTTTTCATAACTTCAGACATACGATAAACATTGTCTATTTTTGGCTTATTTTTCTTGTCATTCTGATTGGTACATAAGCCAAGAAGTTTTTGCTTCAAATCGGAAGGAAGATCTTCCGATAATATTTTGGAGATTAACTCCTCACTAGAAGTGATGACATTTATAGAAAAACCATTCATGTCAACAATAGCTTTCCAATAAGCTGTTTTATCATTCGTCTGACAAGTATTACTTGTACATTGACAATCGTTATCAGAAGATGAATAATCTTCTTCGTCTGATCCTTCAGTATCACTGTGGATCATGATCTTAAGAAGAGTCTTTTTAAGACCTTCATCCTCAATTTCATTAATCTTCTTCTTAGTATAACAGGAAGAAGCATAATGGCCATTTTGACCACATTTGTAACATTTAATGTTACTAGCATCCTTCTTAAAAGGTTTGGTCTTTCTTTTAGCAGAATCTCTTTCAGAGTCTCTGAAAGTGGTATCAGAGCCATGATTGGCTAGTTTGCTTCTTGCGGATAATATCATGAAGTACTAGTAAGTAGGAATATGTTAATATGATATGTTCTTGCTTTTTTGCTACTGATACTTGAGTATGAATTGCAGATCTCATGATTCGGATTGTTTTGGTTTGTTTCTTTATAATCAATAAACATGTTATTCATGAGGCTGTGAGAGTTGGGTTTCTGTTTACAATATGTTAATCTTCGGATTTAGAATGTTTTATTTGTTTATCCATAAGCATGTGGAGTGGGGGTTGGTGGTCGCCGTAGTCGCGTTGTAAGTCCCGCTGAGGCGTGAGGCCGTTAGGGCTGTGAATCGTTGTCTGGTGACTTTGCTCTCATGAAACATTTCTTATGTCTAAACAAATTGAAACTGGCTGTTGTAATTCAGTGATTTTACTCTCATTAATTATTGATTATGTTCAAACATTCAAAAAACTGGCTTTATGTACTCAGAATTTATCACTAGTAGCGAAGCAAGGAAAATCATATTTCTTTATCCCTATGGTACTTGTAAAGCATGATAAAATATACGTAAGAACACCTTATGTCAGAACTAGTTTCTGCTTCTACCTCTGCTATGACTCGTAATACGAGTAGAAAGATTAAGAATGCTAGGTTGACGGAATTTCCGTCTGATATTGAATCACTTAATAAGTGGTCAATTCCTGATGTTCCTAATAGGGACATATATAAAATTGGGTTCTTTGATTATAAGTCTTTAATTGCCATTAAGACATTAGAAAGAACCTCCACTGTTGATCAGAGTGAGCAAACAATACAGTTGCTCAGTTCTGAAGATATTGAACCTTATATGGATCGATACAGATATATCCATATTGGATTAATTCAGGTTGCTTTTAGACCTTTAACTCTTCAGGGGTTAGATGCTTCATTACTAGCCTGTTTGCGTGATGCTAGATGTCTTAATTGGACTCAGTCCCTTATGGGCATCATGGAGACCAGTCTATGTAATGGACCCGTATACTTTAACGTATACCCAAACTTGAGTTTATCTCTTACTGATCCAAACATACTTGAAGCTGTCAGTCTTAATATTAAGACTCATGGTTATGAATTCTTACCTGGATCAGAAACGGTTGCGATTATATACCGCATCCATTTTAAAGCCTTGAACTCTTTAGCTCCCAAGGCTAAGGTTCATACTAAGCCAGGCAAAACTGTCTTAGTGGAAACCAATTTACTTTCGTCCCATATTGCTGTCAATAGACAAATAAAATGGACAGAAGTAAACTTTCCTGATAGTTGGGTTATACCCAATGCTATCCAACCTCAGCCTATTATGAATAAAGATATTGATCAAATTATCCAAACGGCTGATGGTGATGTTGAGATTATGTTTAATCCTACTAGGACTATCAGACTTTCTGATGTCACTAGTGCTTCTCGACGATCTGTTTCTAGATCTGATTCTCATAGAATCAACGAGGTTCAAGGGATTAATATATCCCATAATAATATACCTCATCCTATTTACAATGAGAAAGAAAAGCTTTCTCCTACCAACTCTGAAATGAGTTTCCAAATGTAATCTGTTGTTAATGGATTTTACACCCGGTAGCAGACTTCGTGGAATCCTTAATAAGGAGTTCCAGAACAAACGAAATACTGAATTTCATAATTGGTTCTTTAAAGTCTTCTCTGATAGAGAACAACAAGACTTCAGGTCAAGTTATTATGAGACACTTGACAGACAACAAGATATTATATCTGTTGTTCCTTGGTTCTTGAAGTTATATCTTCAAAGAGAAGTAAAGAGAATTAGTGTTCTTGAAGAGCACTACAAACAATGGAAATCGCAGACAGGTTCTTTCATTAAATCTCTTTATCCTCCAACGGAACCTCTAAAGTTATCTGGACTTTCTACAGCTACTTTAGAAGCAACGGCTTTTATAAAGCCAATTGAGACCGAAGACTCGGTGTTACGTGAGCTTAATAAGCTTATCAAACTGAGTAATTACTCTAATATTCACCTTCAAGTTGTTGGTCAACAACTTACGAAGGTTGAGGATGTTGTTAATGAACTTATCCGAAAGATGAGAAATATTCTTCCATCTCTTATCGAGTTTGAGGAAGTTAAAGCTCCCATTCAAACCAAGCAGGTGGCTATCAAACCACCCATTGACATTTCTGATTTTAATATCAGTGATAAGGTGACTACTGAAGTTATTGACGCTTTAACTAAAAAGCTTAGTAAAGCTGAACTTCACACGGTTTTTACCTCTTCAGTTATTACTACTGATAATCAGGATAGTCCTAATACGAATTTGGTTATTCCAAATCAAGTCCTGACTCTTGAGAATTCTTCAGTTATTAAAGCTGAGGATACCTCTGATGATGATCTAGTTATACCAGATCAAGTTACTACTTCGATTAATCACACTGAGGATGATGAAACCTCAGAGGATAATCTGGTTATACCAGAACAAGTTTTGGCCATAGAAGATCAATTTACTTCTATTAATAAACTTACTAGTCGTTCTAAACAGCTGGAACGATACTATTATAAGCGGCCTACACCTGTTGACGTATTATTCGAAGAGAATGATACTTACATACAGACCGATTATAATGGTCGAAACATTTACGAATGGAATATTGATGGCCTATCTGACAATCAGATATTTGCCACCATGCATCGTATGCTGATGTATTCCACTGTTTGTCGTCAGAATAATAATTCTGACCAAGTTATTGCTCAGTTTATAACTTGTGGTTTTACTGGCGTTCTTAAGGGATGGTGGGATAACTATCTCACACCTGAGTCCCATTCTGAGATATTAAATGCAGTAAAACAGGAAAATGGTACACAAAAGGGAGATGCTGTGTATACATTAATATTGGCTATAACCAATCACTTCACCGGTGCTTTTACAGACCATGGTGAGAGAATTCGAACTCTGCTTCAAAATTTGAGATGTCCCTCTTTAACCCATTTCAGATGGTACAAAGATACATTCTTAAGTAGAGTAATGAATCTTAGTGATGCTAATAGCACTCATTGGAAGTCCAAGTTTATTGATGGACTACCAAATTTATTTGCTGATAGAGTTCGTAATCAACTTAAAGTTAAAAATGGAGGAATTATTCCTTATGATCAATTTACTTACGGAACTCTTATCGATGCCTGTATTAAAGAAGGTTTAGCTTTATGTAATGACATGAAGCTAAGGCATCAACTGAAGTCTTATAGACTTACAGGTAAGAAAGAACTTGGCGAATTTTGCCATCAATTTGCTTTTGACCAACCTTATGTCACTGATAAGGGAAAACGTATCAAGGAGGATTATAAATCCGGTAAGAAGAATCATACTACTTCTTCCAAGAAAAAGAAATTCTTTAAAACTAGAGACTCTGAAAGAGATTCTGCTAAAAGAAAGACCAAACCTTTTAAGAAGGATGCTAGTAACATTAAATGTTACAAATGTGGTCAAAATGGCCATTATGCTTCTTCCTGTTATACTAAGAAGAAGATTAATGAAATTGAGGATGAAGGTCTTAAAAAGACTCTTCTTAAGATCATGATCCACAGTGATACTGAAGGATCAGACGAAGAAGATTATTCATCTTCTGATAACAATTGTCAATGTACAAGTAATACTTGTCAGACGAATGATAAAACAGCTTATTGGAAAGCTATTGTTGACATGAATGGTTTTTCTATAAATGTCATCACTTCTAGTGAGGAGTTAATCTCCAAAATATTATCGGAAGATCTTCCTTCCGATTTGAAGCAAAAACTTCTTGGCTTATGTACCAATCAGAATGACAAGAAAAATAAGCCAAAAATAGACAATGTTTATCGTATGTCTGAAGTTATGAAAAGAAAGCAGGATAATACTTCTACAGTATTATCACTCTCTGATCTCAATAAGGAGATCCAAACCCTTAGACAAGAAGTTATACTTCTTAAAAAAGAGACTACTTACATTCTTTCCAGATTTGAGGAAGAAGACATTCCTCAACATGATTTATCAAGCATTCATAATGCTGAGCCATCCCAAAAGGATGAATTTCTGAATTTGTTACAACATGTAACATCCCAGAAATGGTATATCAAGGTAACCTTGGTTATATCCAAACAGATTGTTATTCCAGATCTTATAGCTCTGGTTGATAGTGGTGCAGATCTTAACTGCATTCGTGAAGGAATTATACCCTCACAATTCTTTGAGCCAACCACGCAATCTTTGAGTGGTGCAGGAGGCAACCAACTTGATATACAATTTAAATTGTCTTCAGCTCAGATATGTGTCCAGGATACATGCATTCCTATACCATGTGTTCTTGTGAAGAATCTTTCACAACAAATCATTTTAGGAACACCTTTTTGCATAAAATTATGCCCATGCAAAAAGTCGACACAAATGGTATTCATGCCACTTATAATGGCAAAGTAGTACTATTTCAGTTTATAACTGATCCTCAGACTCGTTTATTAAACGAAGTTAAAAACATTCTTAAAGAAAAACATCTTCGGATTTATAACCCTGATTAACTTTTTGTTACACTCTTCTTCTTTTATGTGCAGGGTGGCAATGAATCGTGGTCGACCCTCTTCTCGAGGGGGAGGAAGGACCGGTACTGGTAGTGGACGAAGTTATACTTTGGACCATCCTAATTCCTGGAGGACTATCTCCAAGAAGGGTAACAAAAATATTCCCTCTTCATCTTCTTCTAAGGGAATTGAGGATCTAAATGATCCCGAAAAAATACCAGAGTCATACTCTGAGGTTACCAAAAAGGATTCAGATTGGTTTTCTAAAACCATTTCTGATACTGTTCTTTATATAGAACAAGAGGATATTCCTCTGATGAAAGATGTTGAGAGACTTAGGTCTAAGTATTTAGACTCAACATACTATCCTACTCTATCCTTAAAGCCTAGAGCATGGATGAAAACGATACTTACCCAGAAGGGTATTGATATTACTCATTTTTGGAGCAATGACAACCATTTGGTTCCTCCAAACTTTAGTAAATGTATCATTAAAGAAGTTATACTTCCTTCTCAATGGGCAATGCATCCTAATATGGAATTCCCATTGGTAAAGACCCCCAATAAAGAGATTTATAAATTCAATTACTGGGATTATAAAGAGGCGTTTTATAATATGTTTATCTACCAGAATCAAAGGGGTAAACATACATGGTTTATAAAACTATGTCCAGAAGCTCTTTATAAGGGCCTTCCTAATTGGTTTTATCATTGGTGGAATCGGTATGGTGCTGATTTAGAAATATTACCAAAACCAATTTTGGATTTATACAATCCTTGGGTGGAATCTCATCCAATCATTCAGAAAATGAATGAAAGCGAGCTTCATGATGGGCTATGCATAGCCTACTTCTTTATAGAAACCGAGATCCCATGGATCTGGAATTGGTCTCTTGAAGCTGCTTGGGATGATCTTCATCTTCCTACGCTTAGAAAGCGTTATCACTCTCGTTGGTGGACATGTATCATTGTCCAAGAAAAATGCCAACAGATCAAGGAGATTATAAAAAGAAATTCTACTATCCTTGATAATACCTTATCTGAGGAAATTCGTAGTGAGAATCCAATGGCCAAATTGGCTAAATCCATTAGGAGGAAATACCCTCTGGCTACTGATGCTGAGATTCAGCAAAAATGTCTTGATTATATGAAAAGACAATTTATTGAGGTCTTCGACAATAGTGATACTATGTCTGTTCAGAGTACTCATACTCAGACTACTACAAAGAGTACTCCGGGTATAGATATATCTTACCCAGATGCACAAGATCCCAATGATTATGCAGATATTTGGGATATAGTAATGAATTCCAAAGATACTAAAGGTAAAGGTATCGAGGAATTATAAGGGTTATACTCCCTTCGGTAAATTATTTTACCTTTGTAAAAGTTATACTTCTCTTTTGAAGAGATATATCTCTTCTGATAGCAGATCAGATCAAAGAAGATTCGGTGCGCGATGGGGCCCACAGAGTACCCGACACCCATCTTACTTTGAGTTGAGCCCCGGGGAGCCACTCTTAGTGGAAGATATCATCAGCAACGACTCTGCATAAAAAGACGAAATAGAGTCGCAATAAGCACAGTGAAGATTCTAAAATAGTACAACACTGTAGCAGCACTGTAGCAAATCACTGTAGCAGTACTGTAGCGATTGGAAGCGCCGCCACCAACAAACAAAATAGCGTCGTTTCAATCTGAATTGAGAAAGCATCTTCACTATTGATGAGAAGACTACGCACTCATCCACCAGCTGTCATTAGGATCACTCGTAAGGAGCCCTCACAGCTATAAAAGGATGCCGAAGGCTTCTTCCTCAGCATCGACCTTCTTACCAACCTCTCTAAGTGTTAAACACTTGTATCTTTTCTGAAGCTTTCTTTCTTTCTTTCTTTCCTTTTTATTTTTTAGTTCTTGTAAACTGGAGCCTGTGCTGGAAGGTTACGGCTTCAAGCTGTAAGTATTTTTATTTTTGTGTTTAATACACACTTTTGTGAATCCTGGTAGAAAGTATATATATATATATATATATATATATATATATATATATGTATATATAAAAAAAATGGAGGAAGGAGGCTCGGGCGACACAGGTGATCCGATTTTTGCGGGAGTTCTTGGCGAATCTTCCAACAACGGCGAGGTGATCCTTCCTCTGAGTAAAGCAGCGGTCTCTTCAATCCCTAATTCCTCAGGTGGAGAGGGAGAATGGCGAGTGGTTACTCGTAAGGGCAAAGGTTTGGTTGGTAACGTCGGAACGAGCTTTAGGGCTACTGATCGACATCCTAGATTTAATATTCCTTCAAGAAATACGTTGGGGCGTGGTAGAAATCCCCTGGGGCGGGGAGGGCCTGTGCATCATCCAAGAGGCCTGGCCACAGCTAGCAAGGCAAAGATTGGGGGTGATCAAAAGGTGTTTGAGAAAATTCCCATAAGACCAAATGTCCCAGTTCACATCAACACCTCTGGACCAAAACCCTCTTGGTCTGATGTTTGTGCTAATCGTAGATCATATGATGATTCTCTCTCCATGTCATTTGTCCCACCCTTGATTAAAGAGAATGGGATTTGTGTTGGCAGGGTCCAAAGTTCCATGCTTGCGAAGGGGGCGGAGCGATGGAAAAACACTTTGGTGGGTTACGTTCTAGGTGACGTTCCCTATTACGGTCAATTGCGTGCCTGGGTTGATCGGCTTTGGAAACTAAAGAAAGGAGTTCACATTTACAGTCGAGAGAATGGGTTCTTCTACTTCAGGTTTGACTGTCCAGAAGAGTGTGATCGAGTTCTTCATGGCGGGCCGTGGCTATTTGATGGGAGATTGGCTGTGTTACAGAAATGGAGCCCAACTTTTAGACACGACAGGGACATGCTTTCGGCCGTGCCTGTATGGGTCCAATTTCACAGTCTTCCCCTTGGTATGTGGACCAAGGAGATTCTTAATGTTGCTTCTTCAGTGATTGGATCCCCTATATGCCTTGATAAAGCTACAGCAAGACTAGACCATTTATCGTACGCCCGATGTCTGATTGAGGTTGATGCATCAAAGGCCCTTCCACCAAAGGTGAGTCTTGAATTGGATGACGGATCTATCGTTAGTATTGAAACTAAATATGAGGGGGAGCCCCCAAGATGTAGCAAATGCGTTTGCTTCGGTCATTCGGATGACAAATGCCCTGACCAACCTAAGCTCCCTTCAATCCAACCATCTGCAAATGTTTCCATGCCTACAAGTACCCCTCTTGTCTCTTCTCCTCCCAATTCAGACCCGGGATCATCAATGCCTGCTGTCTTGTGTGTGGAAGAGCTGGCAGTGATCCAAGGGATAATGCCTACATCGCCTAGAGAAATGGCTTCAGCGCCTAGAGAACTGCCTACATCGCCTAGAGAGATGACTCACAATCCAATTACGGATTCGCCGGCAGTGATTACAGCGCCTAATGGGATCGAGCAATTGGACCCTGTTTTGGGTTCTAGGAGGGGAGGGCTAAATGCTTTTTCTTCAGCAGTTGGAACCGGGGATGTGCAAAGGGTGTCCGAAGTTCAATCTATTTTGTACGTTGAAGCAAATTCTGATACTCTTGCTGAGCCTTGCCCTACAACAGAGGACACAGCTATATTACTAGAGGGAAACAATACTGGTGGAGATTTGAATGGAAATATGCGTTCTGGGGGCACAACCCAGGGAGATCCTTCTACCTGTGTTTCAATTCCTGAGACGCTAACTATAATTAATCCTGAATGGGAGCAAGAGCAATGTATGCAAGCCATGCGAGTGGAAGGTCCTAATGCGGACAAGGGAAACATTGCAGTAAAGAAGATGCAAGCCACTAATACATCAACAGGAGGGGGCGTTCGTAAAAGTACTCGGATGAAAGAAGTTGCCTTGCCGAGAGCAAACTCGCTTCTTAACTAATGTCTATCTACGTGTGGAACACAAGAGGTCTCAACAACGTCGTTAGAAGGAGAGACCTAATGGATAGACTTCGGAAAAATAAACCATCTATGGTTATTTTGCTTGAGACTAAGTTGAAAGAGGATGGAGAGAAGTGGAAATCGTACTTCCCTCGTAATTGGACATCCATGGGGAACTTCATGGCTGGCTCCCATGGTCGTATTCTTATGGCTTGGGACAATGATATTTGGCAATCTACTCTTATTTCTACTTCCAGGCAACATATCACTATGAGGTGTACCAATAATGGTGGGTTGACTATGGCAATTACTGGGGTGTATGCAAGTAATTTGCGTAGTGAGAGGCTCATTCTATGGGACCAATTATCGGAGATCGCGAGACAAATAAATGGTGATGCTTGGGTCCTCGCTGGTGACTTTAATTGTGTTAGATACTTACATGAGAAGTGTGGAGGAAGGCGATGTGTGATGGAAGTGCTGGATGAGTTCAATGACTGTATTAACAATTGCGCTCTTCTTGATCTCAAATCTACTGGTTCTCCCTTGAGTTGGTGTAATCGTCGTGTTGGACAACAGAGAATTACTGCAAGGCTAGACCGAGTTCTATGTAATGCTGGGTTTTTGGATATTCTTGCTAGCTCCTTTGTTGAGTATTTGGATCCGGGCACAAGCGACCACTCTCCGATGCTTATCAATCTTCATACCAAGGTGAAATCTTTCCCTAAACCTTTCAAATTTTTCAATGTTTGGATTGCTAAAGAAGGGTTCCGGGAAGTTTTGGATTCGGTTTGGCACCAGCATGTTGCAGGTTCTCCCCAGCATCGAATTTTTATTAAATTGTGCAACCTGAAAAATTCACTTAAGAGTTGGGCGGCTAATAACAAGACTAGTATTTAAGATTGTCGGACTTCTCTTGAGAAGTTACGCAAAGATCTTAATTTGTCTAGTGATGTTTCTCTACAACATGAAGAGCAGGGGCTCTCCCAAAAGCTATGTGGCCTTCTAATGGAAGAGGAGAATATGCTAAGGCAAAAAAGTAGACAATCCTGGCTTACGCTGGGGGACAAAAACACAAAATTCTTTTATTCTACTATGAAGGCCAGACAAAGCTTTAACAACTTGGGTCATCTTGTTGATGCTACTGGAGGTCAATCCAATGTCTTCGAAGATTTAAGAGACAAGGCTCCTTTATTCTATGCAAATCTATATCATCAAACCACTTATTGGAATGTCTTTCCAAAACTGGTGACTAAAAAGATTCTGACTGCGGAAGCATCATGTTGGCTGGAGCGTGATATTACCAATGAAGAAATTAAAGCGACAGTGTTTCAAATAGGGGTGGATAAATCCCCTGGTCCGGACGGCTTTAATGGGTATTTCTATCAGCATTGCTGGAGTACTATTGGTAAAGATATTTCTGATGCTATTCTCTCGTTTTTTAGACATGGCACTCTCATGCACCCTATTAATCATACTAATCTGACTTTGGTGCCAAAAAAGGCCACGGCCACATGCCTAGGAGACTACAGACCTATAGCATGTTGTAATGTTATCTATAAGGCCATCAGTAAAATCATCTGTAATAGACTAAAGACTGTGGTCCATGAACTTATATCCCCCAATCAGTCGGCATTCTTGCAGGGCAGACTCTTGTCTGATAGTGCTTTGCTTTCACATGAGCAAATCAGAGATTTCAGTAACCCAATGGGCTCCAGAGCTTGCCTTAAGCTAGATCTACGGAAAGCTTTTGACAGTGTAAATCGGGAATTCATACTCTTTATTATGCACCGCATGGGGTTCAACAGGAAATTCATCTCCTGGATAGCTGAATGTATTTCCACACCGACATTCTCTGTTATGGTTAATGGCTCACCGGTGGGTTACTTTGCTGGTAACAGGGGTCTCAGGCAGGGAGACCCCCTCTCCCCTTATCTCTTTGTCATTTCCATGGAGGCTTTCTCCCTCCTTATTGAAAGCTCGATGTCTTTGGGTATAATTCATCCTATGAGAAGGAGGGGGGCTATTTCTCATTTGCTGTTCGCCGATGATCTCCTGCTGTTTTGTCGGGCTAATGAACACTCTTTCAATGGGCTTATTAAACTGCTAGGAATCTTCACAAATCTCACTGGCTTGGAGATCAACTGGGATAAAAGTATGGCTATCTTCAGCAAAGGGACAAAACACCCTATGATGTTGGGTAACATGCTGGGGATCAAAGTTGGCGCCTCCTTTACCACCTATTTGGGGCTCCCATTGTCCACTAAATACCCAAAATTTTCTATGTTCGCAAGGTTAATTGATAAATGCAATAAAAGGATGATGGGATGGACTTCTAGCTTACTATCGGTAGCTGGGCGCATCGAGCTTGTCAGATCTGTCATATACGGTATGCTTAATTTCTGGTTACTAGTTTACCGTATTCCTAAATCAGTTCTACGTATCATCACATCGGCATGCAGGAAATTCATTTGTGGCCCCTCTAAAGTGTGGGCATGGAAAGATATGTGTATACCTAAGCAGGAAGGGGGGGTTGGACTCAGATTACTTACTGATATTAATACTGCGGCAGGGGTAAGACTTACATGGAGGCTTCTAACATCTGAAAGCCTTTGGGCAAATTACATGCATGCTAATTACAAAGAATCCTCCCGGCTATTTGGAGCTAAAAGCACTGTTGGCCAATCCGGCACCTGGAAGTTTATTTTGTAATGTAGAAATTTCTCAAAAGCCCTTATCAAGAGACAAGTTCGCGATGGTACCTCTACCTTGTTCTGGACGGACAATTGGCTCCCTTGTGGCCCGTTGGCAGATTTATATGATATCCCCCAAGAGGCACTTACCAAGCGGGTTTGCGACTACTGGAATGGGACTAATTGGATTGCGGATCCTCATGTCAACTAACTCCGGCCTATGTTACAGAATCAATCTCTTGCCCCTGGAAATGACGCCTGGACCTGGACTGATCCAGCGGGATTCTCTTTCAAGTCGGCATGGGACAAAATCCGGGTACAGAGACCCCCATTTAAGTACTACTCATTGGTTTGGTTTAATCACAATGTCACAAAAATGAGCATAACACTTCTTAAGGCTTTCCAGCGGAAATTGGCAACCAAAGACCTCCTCTCCAAATGGCTGCCGAACATTGATATGGGGTGTGTTTTATGCGATGGCACAAATGCAGAGACTCATGACCACCTGTTTTTTAGTTGTGTCTATACTAAATACATCATTACTAGGAGTTTACTCAAATTGGGAATTTCTACCGTCACTGATCATTCGCTTTTTAACATCGGCGACTATATATTGACAAAATATGACAAGAAGCAGTCGATGGGTATTTTGGCTAGAACTGCCCTCTCAGCAGTTGTTTGGTACGTCTGGAAGGAGAGAAACAAAAGGATTTTTGAGGGGATCAAAACGCCTAAAACAGAGTTGTTTGAGCACATTGCTAATTCGGTAAGGGATATCCTTCACCATCTTGATGCTAATACCCAGGAGGCTAAACATGCTATGGAAAAATGGGAATTTAGAGACGCTGGCTAGAGTGGCTAGTATGCACTTGTTGTTGTGGCCAAGGCCAATGTGATTGTAAAGTAAGTCTGTTGGGCAGGTAAAGGGTGAGGGGGTGGTGGGCGGAGGGTGACGGCGCTTGTGCCCTATCCCCTCTCCCATTTACCCCCTACCCGTGCACTGCCATGTAATTTTTGTACACTTTGCTTAATAAAGATTCTCAATATTCCTCCAAAAAAATGTCTGTATGTATAATAGGCTCATTGATAAGTGCAGGAAGCGGCTGAGCGGATGGACCTCCAAACTTTTATCCATTGCTGGGCGTATTGAGCTGGTGAAAATTGTCATCTATGGCATGATAGCTTATGTAACGACTGCTTTTCATGTATCTGGATTTTATGTATTATAATATATGTTTTGGTGGATTTTCTCCTCTTGTGTGGTTTTCGTCTCCATAGTTTTCATTTTCGATCGATTCGTCGTATTTTCTCGCTTCTTTCTTAGGATTGTCGATTTCGAAGTTTGTCACTCGTGACGGGCTTCATAACGGTCGTATCTAACTATTAGATCAAGCCTAGGAGTCTTAGGAATCGATCCCGGGGCCCCGCGCTCCGTATCGGTACTTTCTGTGCTCATTAGCCGGTGTAAGAAGGGCCACCGACCGACTAGATGACGATCCAGTCGGTCGGTAATCCTTCTTGGACCGACTAGTTAGCTTTCTAAATTTCTCAGGAGTTACTGTTTATCGTTAGTCGGTCTAAGAACGTTGGTTGACCGACTAGGTTGCAAACTAGTCGGTCAGCAATGCTTCTTGAACCGACTAACTCATCAAATTATTTTTGTATCAGTTACTGTTTACTCTTAGTCGGTCTAAGAACGTTCATCGACCGACTAGTTGCCAAACTAGTCGGTCAGTATTTGTTCATGGACCGACTAACTCTAAAATCCTAATTTCACCTGTAGCTACTGTTTACACTTAGTCGGTCTGCGTTGGTCGACCGACCGACTAGTTGTCAAACTAGTCGGTCAGTGGTTGTTCTTTGACCGACTAACTAGTGCTGTAAACCCTAGTTTTGCCCTAGCCGCCAGCTCAACCTATAAATACCCAACCCAATCGTTTCTTCTTCTCCAACACGACCCTAAGCCCTAGTTTCTTCCCCTCCAAGCCCCCATCTTCCTCCAAGCTTCAATCCTTCATTTCAAACCCTAAATCCATCATCCAATCCATCCATTCACTCTATCTACCACTCATCTTCCCCAAAATCTCACCAAAATCCATCAAATCCCCAAAATCCCCCAAAACCCTAGTTTCCTCAAACTTCTCCATTAGTTTCCAGATCTGGTCCCAGGGTTCCCCGGAGTGTTTCTTCCGCCTCCTCTCGGTAAGAAATCGATCCACCGTTGTTTTCTTATCTTATTGTAATTTTTATGAAACCCTAATAAAATACTTGTGTTTTGATGATTGTTCCCCCATAACAGCGATTCCCCGTAGCCTAGCATTCGCGGAAACGAACTTTCGTAACCGTCATCCCCGGTGATAGGCAAGTGAAACTTGCATCTCTTAATTTAGGCCGTGTCTTAGGCCATTTACCTTGCTTTAGCGTAAAAGAGACTAAACGGTGAAAGGATAGCCGTTTAGACGCATTTGACCTAGCTTGACAACGAAGCTTGGTCCGTCACCCTCATCATGCTAGTATGTCACGTTTAATTTCAATTAACGGTACGCAATCATTTGTTCATGTCATTGCATAGTGATTAATTATTGTGATTGTGTAGCACACGCTACAATGTTATATTCCTGGCTCGTGTTCCAGAAGCGAGCCATGTAGTTGGAAACCCCAACGCTCGGATACCGGCTAGGTGCACCCCTATGCCAAATACACTTCCTGGCTCGTGTTCCAGAAGCGAGCTTAGTGAGTTGGTAACCCCAACTGCTCGACACATATGGGTGGGGTAAGAGATAAGCGGACTGAGCCCCGAGTTGGCCTGATCCGCCACTCCGGCCAGCAGGTGGACTCTCTTTAGTGCACAAGTGATTAATAGTGATAGAGATAAGCGGACTGAGCCCCGAGTTGGCCAGCAGGTGGACCCTCTATGCACTAAGTGATAAGTGATAAGTGATAAGTGATAAGTGTTAAATGATAAGTGATTAGTGATTTGGTAGCTTTTGCTACATTGTGCATGCTTGTCTCTTTTAAACTGTTGCATCATACTTAACTGCCATGTCATCGCTTAATGTTACACATGCTAGGCTGTTAGTCACTTTCAGTTTCCTTGCTCAAGTCTCTTTGACTTGCTGACATGTGCCCCTTTCTCTTTTGGGTGACGCATGTTAGACCCTGAGCCTGAGTTGCTTGCTGAGGGTGAGTTGTTTGCGGACGCCGAGCTTGCGCCCGTGTTGGGCGAGGACTTTGTGGACACCGGGGACCAGCCCTAGTGCCTTCGAGTGTTTTACTTTTGTTAGATAGTTGTTTTGTTATCGGTGCGTAGCACCCATACTTCGTTATGTCGTAGTTCTTTTGTTTGGCCTTGTTCTGGGCCTTTAGACTCTTTCTTTTAGCCTGGTGGCTTTTCTGTGATGTTGAATATTTTGTGGACAAACTTTGGGATTGGTATTTCATATCCGTCTCATGCTATTATTATTATTGTTGTTGTTTCGATTGCAATTACAGGGACCTGCTTATACTAATTACGCTTATCGGGCGTGTAGCTTCACAGCTCCACGCTCGAGCGGACCTTCTCACGCCTCGCCTCCATTTTCGGGAAGCGGGTCGTGACAGGTTTTAGTGGTGGCCCATGCAGGTCGTTCTGTAACTGTAATTATCGGGATAACAATAATAATACAACATTGTCCAACAAATAAGTTCGACATCTGAGCCCTAAGCTATGAGTCTAATTGTTTCGTTTTCTGCGTCATTAGATGGCAGGAAGGCGAATCACCCGTGGTGGTGGTAGTGGTGCGCCCCCTCATGACGAGGAGCCTGAGCGGGAGCCCACTAATGGGGAGATGATGAGGATGATGTTGCAGATGATGCAGGTTCAGCAGGGCGTGCTGCTGCAGGTGCAGAATGCTCCGGTGGCTCGAGCTGCTCGGGTGGTGGAAGCCCCTCGCCCTGAGCCCGGGGCGAAGCAGTTCAGAGAGCTGGGTCCTGCGTATTTTGATGGAACCGAAGGTCCTCTAGCTGCTGATGAATGGATGAGAAATATCGAGGACAACCTGAAGATGTCCAAGGTCAACGAAGTTAGTTGGGTTGACTTGGCGAAGCGCCAGCTGAAGGATAACGCCAGGAATTGGTGGGATGCTGAGGAAGGGATGTTGGTGGAGCCGATCGTCTGGGCTACCTTCAAGGCCAGATTTGATGGTGAGTTCTTCCCGAAGGCTGCCAGGGAAGAGATGCTGCAGCGTTTTATCGATCTGAAGCAGGGGAACTCGTCGGTGGACATGTACCACCAGGAGTTCATGAGGCTGAGTCGGTTTGCACCAAAGATGGTGCAGGACGCTGAGGAGCGAGCTCAGAGGTTTCTGCAGGGGCTTGCTTCAGAGCTCCAGAGCTTTGTGACCTCTTCTGACCGGGAATCTTATCAGAAGGTTTTGGTCGCTGCCAAGAGGCAGGAGCTGCTTGTGAACCAGAGGAAGGGGTCTGTTGTTGGTGCTGTGAGGAGGCCTGTGGAGCAGGCGAGGGCTGTGGTTCGACCTGGATTCAGGCCGAACCAGCATGTTCAGTTCAAGAGGCCAGGAGGGCCTGTTCGGAAGGTTTGCCATTTCTGTGGCAAGGAAGGTCATATCAAGGAATCATGTAGGAAGTTCTTGGGGCAATGTATCGCCTGTGGAGATCCCGCCCATGCTATCAGGGAGTGCCCGAGGTTGAAGCGACCTTGGGGGACACCTATTGCTGCCCCGCCGTTGCAGCAGAGAGCTCCGGTGCCCGCTGGTCGTGGGGTGCCCCTCGTCCCGCAGAGGCAGGCTTTTGAGCGGGCTGCTCCGCCGAGGAGGCAGGCATTTCTGATGACCGAGGAGGAGATCTCGACCATGGATGAGGTCATTGCAGGTGTGGTTTTGGTTTGCACGTTCCCCGCCCGAGTCCTCTTTGACTCTGGTGCATCGATGTGCATTTTGGCCGAGAGCTTCGTGGAGAAGCATTCCTTGTCGACATCCCCTCTCTCCAAGAGTTGGAATATCGTTACAGGGAATGGAATAGTCACGGTGCATCGTGGGTGCAGTCCTTGCTCTGTGGTGGTTTGTGGACATGAGCTTTATGCTGATTTTATTGTCCACAACATCACCAACTACGATGCGGTCTTTGGGATGGATTGGCTTGCGAGCTTCTATGCTACGATTGACTGTCGAAGGAAGAAGGTGGTGTTCGAGATTCCCGGACATCCAGTGTTTGAGTTCAGTCGTGGTAGCAGTTCGCTTGGTCCTGTCAGATTTCGAGCCAGGCCGGCGGAGGCGGTGGCTATGCAGATGGAGCTGGAATGGCCAGCTGTGGTGCGAGATTTTGGCGACGTCTTCCCCGAGGAGATGTCTGGTTTGCCGCCTGATCGAGCTTTGGAATTTTCTATCGATCTTGTTCCAGGTGCGCAGCCGATTTCGAAGGCGCCTTATCGTATGGCACCTGCAGAGTTGGAAGAGTTGCGGAAGCAGTTGGATGAGCTTTTGCAGAAGGGTTATATAAATCCTAGTGTGTCTCCGTGGGGGGCACCGGTGTTGTTGGTTAAGAAGAAGGATGGTTCGCGTCGCATGTGCGTGGACTATCGGGAGTTGAATGCGGTGACCATTAAGAATAAATACCCGTTGCCTCGCATTGATGATATTTTTGATCAGCTTGGAGGTTCGAGGGTGTTTTCTAAGTTGGATTTGAGGAGTGGTTATCATCAGTTGAAGGTAAAGAAGGGAGATGTTCCGAAGACGGCTTTCAGGACGAAGTATGGACACTATGAGTTTGTGGTTATGCCTTTCGGCGTAACTAACGCGCCCGCAGTTTTCATGAATCTGATGAACCTGATTTTCTACGACTTTTTGGATAAGTTTGTCGTTATCTTTATTGACGACATTCTGATATATTCAAAGTCGGAGGAAGAGCATGCCTCGCACTTGAGGACGGTGTTGGAGATTTTGAGGAAGCATCGTTTGTATGCTAAGTTTTCGAAGTGCGAGTTTTGGCTGGATCGAGTTGCTTTTCTGGGGCATGTGGTGACTGGAGATGGTATTTCAGTGGATCCCGAGAAGATTAGGGCCATCAGGGAGTGGCCTGTTCCGTCGTCTGCGTCTGAGATTCGGAGTTTTCTCGGACTTGCTGGTTATTATCGGCGATTCATTAAGGACTTTTCTCGTATTGCTGAGCCGATGACCAGGTTGACGCGGAAGGATGTTGCTTATGTTTGGTCGGGTGATTGTGAGAGTGCTTTTGGTGTTCTGAAGGAGAGGTTGACGACTGCCCCTATTTTGGTTGTGCCTGATCGCAGCGGTGGATTTGAGATCTTTTGCGATGCTTCTGGCAAGGGTCTCGGTTGTGTGTTGCATCAGCATGGGCATGTGGTGGCGTATGCGTCTCGTCAGCTTAAGGTTCATGAGAAGAATTATCCGACGCATGATTTGGAGTTGGCTGCCGTTGTGTTTGCTCTTAAGATTTGGAGGCACTTCTTGCTGAGTGAGAAAGTGAAGATTTTCACCGATCACAAAAGCTTGAAGTATATTTTCACTCAGAAGGAGCTCAACATGCGACAGCGTCGATGGTTGGAGCTTATGGCGGATTATGATATTGATTTGCAGTATCACCCTGGCAAGGTGAATGTGGTTCCAGATGCTTTGAGTAGGCTGCCAGCGGTGATGATTTTGACCTCGCAGTGGAGATTGCAGCAGGATTTTTGCGAGTCTGGAGTGGAAATTGTCCTTCCTGGGGAGGCTTCTTCGTTGATGTACATGCAGGTACAGTCGACGATCGTGGATCGGATTAAGGCTGGCCAGGCCGAGGATCCGAAGCTGGTGAGGATTCGGGAGATGGTGGAAGCCGGTCTACGGACTGACTTTTTGATTCATGCGGACGGCTCGCTGAGGTTTGGAGCCAGGTTGTGTGTGCCGGCTGGGGATATTAGAGAGGAGTTGATGGTGGAGGCACACAGTTCGCCGTATTCTGTGCATCCTGATGGCACCAAGATGTACCAGGATCTTCGTCTGAATTATTGGTGGCATGGCATGAAGAGGAGTGTGGCTCGGAGTGTAGCCAAGTGTTTGGTTTGCCAGCAAGTGAAGGCGGAGCATCAGCGTACGGCCGGGTTGCTACAACCGCTTCCGATTCCGGAGTGGAAGTGGCAGCACATCACTATGGATTTCGTGACTGGACTACCTCGGAGTCCGAAGCAGAATGACGCGATTTGGGTGATCGTGGATCGGTTGACCAAATCTGCGCACTTCATTCCGTTCTGAGTGGGACAGTCCACGGAGGTGCTAGCGAGGAGATATATGGAGGAAGTCGTGCGACTTCATGGAGTCCCCGTGAGTATCGTGTCGGACAGAGACACGAGGTTCACATCTCAGTTTTGGCAGAGTTTGCAGAAGAGTTTGGGTACGCGTCTGAGTTTCAGCACGGCGTACCATCCGCAGACGGATGGCCAGTCCGAGAGGACGATTCAGATTTTGGAAGACATGCTGAGGGCGTGCATGTTGGATTTCAAGGGTTCGTGGGAGGACCATCTACACTTGGTGGAGTTCTCTTACAACAACAGTTTCCAGGCGAGTATTGGCATGGCGCCTTTCGCCGCTCTTTATGGGAGAAAATGTCGATCGCCATTGAGTTGGGATGACGTTGGTGATCGGGAGTTGTTGGGACCTGAGATGATCGTGGAGGCCGTGGATATCGTCAGGAATATTCGGGAGAGGTTGAGAATTGCTCAGGACCGTTTTAAGCATTGGGCGGATGCTAAACGTCGTCCTTTGGAGTTTCAGCCGGGTGACCATGTGTTTTTGAAGATTTCCCCGAATCGTGGTGTGATTCGTTTTGGGAAGCGTGGAAAGTTGAGCCCGCGATACATTGGACCGTTTGACGTTTTGGAGAGGGTTGGCGAGGTAGCTTATCGCTTGGCCTTGCCGCCGTCTTTGGAAGGAGTTCACAATGTTTTCCATGTGTCGCAGCTTCGTCGATACATTAGCGATCCGTCTCATGCGGTGGATTTTTCGGAGATTACCGTTCGCCCCGATATGACGTATGACCAGCATCCAGTGCAGATTCTGGACAGGCGTCAGAAATCGCTTCGGAACAAGATTGTTAATCTTGTGAGGGTGATGTGGCGACACGGTTCACCTGGAGAGTCTACTTGGGAGAATGAGGATGAGATGCGAGAGCGTTTTCCACTTTTGTTTCCGGACTTGTGAGTTTTGGAAATTCCGAGGACGGAATTTTTCTTAAGTTGGGGAGGATGTAACGACTGCTTTTCATGTATCTGGATTTTATGTATTATAATATATGTTTTGGTGGATTTTCTCCTCTTGTGTGGTTTTCGTCTCCGTAGTTTTCATTTTCAATCGATTCGTCGTATTTTCTCGCTTCTTTCTTAGGATTGTCGATTTCGAAGTTTGTCACTCGTGACGGGCTTCATAACGGTCGTATCTAACTATTAGATCAAGCCTAGGAGTCTTAGGAATCGATCCCGGGGCCCCGCGCTCCGTATCGGTACTTTCTGTGCTCATTAGCCGGTGTAAGAAGGGCCACCGACCGACTAGATGACGATCCAGTCGGTCGGTAATCCTTCTTGGACCGACTAGTTAGCTTTCTAAATTTCTCAGGAGTTACTGTTTATCGTTAGTCGGTCTAAGAACGTTGGTTGACCGACTAGGTTGCAAACTAGTCGGTCAGCAATGCTTCTTGAACCGACTAACTCATCAAATTATTTTTGTATCAGTTACTGTTTACTCTTAGTCGGTCTAAGAACGTTCATCGACCGACTAGTTGCCAAACTAGTCGGTCAGTATTTGTTCATGGACCGACTAACTCTAAAATCCTAATTTCACCTGTAGCTACTGTTTACACTTAGTCGGTCTGCGTTGGTCGACCGACCGACTAGTTGTCAAACTAGTCGGTCAGTGGTTGTTCTTTGACCGACTAACTAGTGCTGTAAACCCTAGTTTTGCCCTAGCCGCCAGCTCAACCTATAAATACCCAACCCAATCGTTTCTTCTTCTCCAACACGACCCTAAGCCCTAGTTTCTTCCCCTCCAAGCCCCCATCTTCCTCCAAGCTTCAATCCTTCATTTCAAACCCTAAATCCATCATCCAATCCATCCATTCACTCTATCTACCACTCATCTTCCCCAAAATCTCACCAAAATCCATCAAATCCCCAAAATCCCCCAAAACCCTAGTTTCCTCAAACTTCTCCATTAGTTTCCAGATCTGGTCCCAGGGTTCCCCGGAGTGTTTCTTCCGCCTCCTCTCGGTAAGAAATCGATCCACCGTTGTTTTCTTATCTTATTGTAATTTTTATGAAACCCTAATAAAATACTTGTGTTTTGATGATTGTTCCCCCATAACAGCGATTCCCCGTAGCCTAGCATTCGCGGAAACGAACTTTCGTAACCGTCATCCCCGGTGATAGGCAAGTGAAACTTGCATCTCTTAATTTAGGCCGTGTCTTAGGCCATTTACCTTGCTTTAGCGTAAAAGAGACTAAACGGTGAAAGGATAGCCGTTTAGACGCATTTGACCTAGCTTGACAACGAAGCTTGGTCCGTCACCCTCATCATGCTAGTATGTCACGTTTAATTTCAATTAACGGTACGCAATCATTTGTTCATGTCATTGCATAGTGATTAATTATTGTGATTGTGTAGCACACGCTACAATGTTATATTCCTGGCTCGTGTTCCAGAAGCGAGCCATGTAGTTGGAAACCCCAACGCTTGGATACCGGCTAGGTGCACCCCTATGCCAAATACACTTCCTGGCTCGTGTTCCAGAAGCGAGCTTAGTGAGTTGGTAACCCCAACTGCTCGACACATATGGGTGGGGTAAGAGATAAGCGGACTGAGCCCCGAGTTGGCCTGATCCGCCACTCCGGCCAGCAGGTGGACTCTCTTTAGTGCACAAGTGATTAATAGTGATAGAGATAAGCGGACTGAGCCCCGAGTTGGCCAGCAGGTGGACCCTCTATGCACTAAGTGATAAGTGATAAGTGATAAGTGATAAGTGTTAAATGATAAGTGATTAGTGATTTGGTAGCTTTTGCTACATTGTGCATGCTTGTCTCTTTTAAACTGTTGCATCATACTTAACTGCCATGTCATCGCTTAATGTTACACATGCTAGGCTGTTAGTCACTTTCAGTTTCATTGCTCAAGTCTCTTTGACTTGCTGACATGTGCCCCTTTCTCTTTTGGGTGACGCATGTTAGACCCTGAGCCTGAGTTGCTTGCTGAGGGTGAGTTGTTTGCGGACGCCGAGCTTGCGCCCGTGTTGGGCGAGGACTTTGTGGACACCGGGGACCAGCCCTAGTGCCTTCGAGTGTTTTACTTTTGTTAGATAGTTGTTTTGTTATCGGTGCGTAGCACCCATACTTCGTTATGTCGTAGTTCTTTTGTTTGGCCTTGTTCTGGGCCTTTAGACTCTTTCTTTTAGCCTGGTGGCTTTTCTGTGATGTTGAATATTTTGTGGACAAACTTTGGGATTGGTATTTCATATCCGTCTCATGCTATTATTATTATTGTTGTTGTTTCGATTGCAATTACAGGGACCTGCTTATACTAATTACGCTTATCGGGCGTGTAGCTTCACAGCTCCACGCTCGAGCGGACCTTCTCACGCCTCGCCTCCATTTTCGGGAAGCGGGTCGTGACAGCTTATTGGCTGCATGTTTACAGAGTCCCGACCACTGTGTTGCGAACACTAACATCCATGTGTAGGAATTTTATCTGGGGCCCTGCAAAAGCTTGGGCGTGGAGTGACTCTTGCAAGCCAAAGGAGGAAGGGGGTTTGGACTGCGATTATTGCCAGATCTGAACATTGCTGCGGGAATTAAGCTAACTTGGAGATTTTTGAAGTCTAAAAGCCTTTGGGCTGAGTACATGCGAAGCAAATACAAGGATTCGGCAACATTTTATGGAGCTAAAGTTACGGCCACTCAATCTGGAACGTGGAAGTTCCTGCTTCATTGTAGAAACCATTCACAGAAGATTATTAAGAGGATGGTTCGGGATGGGAAAGATACCCTGTTTTGGCACGATAACTGGCTTCCATGCGGTCCTCTCAAATCTCTTTACAGTATTCCTAATGGCTCCAGTAGAAGGAGAGTAAGTGACTACTGGGACGGATCTTCATGGACTAGCGATCCTGAAATTCAAATTGTCCAGCCTTTGCTCCAAAATCAAAAGCTAACTTCGGACGCTGACTCTTGGGAATGGAAACAAAGTTCATCTTTTAAGTTCAGAGAAGCTTGAGATGCAGTGCGGCAAAAAGGTCCTCCGTTCCCACTCTCCAATCTTATATGGCACAACAATTACATCCCCAAGTTCACTATTACTCTTCTGCGAGCTTTCAAGAACAAATTACTCTCCAAAGACCGCATAGAATAGTGGTGCCCCCAAGCATCAAATAGTTGCGTCCTGTGTGCTGATGACTGCCCAGAAACACATGCCCACATCTTCTTCCAATGTTCATACTCGAAATATATTATGCGACGAGCTCTTCTGAAGCTCAGCAATGTGGGACCTGCCGACCTCACCCTTAGTTCTGTTGGTTGCTACTACATGGAGAAATTCAAGAAGAATGGTGTGCTCGGCATGCTTGCAAAGACGGTCCTTGCAGCTGTGGTCTGGCACCTATGGCGAGAGCGTAACAGACAGGTTTTTGAGAGTACAAGCAAATCCAAGATTGTTCTCTTCAAGGAGATTTCTGAAGATGTCCGCATTGCGCTACGAAAGCTGGATGATCCTGATAATGATGCTATAGAAGCACTTGATAATTGGGACATTTGTGACACAGGTTGTGTATACCGCCCATCTCTCTCCATGCTGAACCTCGGTAATTTCTTTTCCCAGCCTGGAGTTTGACAATTCCGTGACACAGGTTGAGTTGTGTTTTGGTGAAGCTCGTCATTTTTTAATTGGTTGCTTGTGTTTTGTTGGAAACCTCGGTAATTTCTTTTCCCAGCCTGGAGTTTGGCAATTTCGTGACACAGGTTGAGTTGTATTTTGGTGAAGCTCGGCATTTTTTAATTGGTTGCTTGTGTTTTGATGGAGCTGGGCAATTTCGTGACACAGGCTGGAGTGGTTGCTTGTGTTTTGGTGGAGCTTGGCAATTTTGTGTTACAGGCTGGAGTTGTGTTTTGGTGTGTGGTCTTATTGGTTTTGTTTGTTGTTTTCTGTAATGGTGGGTGGTCTTGGTCATGAATCAGGACTAAGTGATCTAGGGTGGCGACGCTTGTGTCCTCTCCCCTAGTCATTGAATCCTGTTTTCTGCGACTAACCACATTGTAATTATTGTACAATTTTTAATATAGAAACTAACTTACCCTGCAAAAAAATATATTACTATTGTGGCAGTATGTGCGTATGAAATGTAAAAGTAGTTATATATAGCATATGAGGGGAACATATTATATTTGTGCACTCTTGTGTGTATTATATGTGGTATGTGTGCCTATCTGTGTGAGGCAATATGTGCATCGCTATGGATGTGAGGTTATGTGTGAATTTATCTGTAGTTATGATTGTGGGTCCTATGTGACTTGATCATGCATGTGTTAATAAGTGCACGTTGGTGTATGTCTGGATGTGACTGAATATTGTGTGTATATAGATATTTATGTGCATATAATTGTGAGTGAACTTATATGACTAAGTATTGGGTGTATAGGGGTCCGGTGTACATACGGTGTGACACCGTGATGGTGACCCGGTTTGTCAAGTTAGATGTGTAGATTGATGTGTATAGTTGTGTGTTTGTGCATGGATATAAACGCATATGTAAATACATAAACAGGTAGAATATAAGTCATTTATACTTGAAGGTATCGTGATATATATGAAAGCATATCATGTATGAGTGCCTTATGTGTCGTGATATGGATATTTTTTTGGAAAGTTAGTGAGCAATTTTATTAATATATCAAAAATGTACAGAAAATCGTGTAGGGACAGAGGTGAATTAAATTATAGAGGAGAGGACACAAGCGCTGTCACTCTCAAATAACAAAATTCGCCACTCCCCTACAAAATGTACAAGGTCTAAAAGAGAAATCACGAAAAAGCAAAACTACTCCACATGTCAACATAAAGTAGATGTGCATTTTTATCCAGCATCTCTAAATTCCCAGTTCTTCATGGCCTGCGCTGCATCAGGAGTCTTCGGGTCTTGATCTCTAAGAATAGTCCCGATATCAGCAACAATGTCTTGAAATAGTACCGTCTTGGATTTTTTAATGCCATCAAAAATCCTCTTGTTTCATAGCAGTATGTTTTGTGATGTCGTATGCATATACGTGTAACGGCCTATTTTTATATATACGTATTTAATTACTATAGTGATTTGTTAGAGTAATCAATATGTGATTATTATCATTTTTCATAGCTCAAGCACGCGATTTAATGATCGCATTATTAACACCTTTAACATGTGGTTGATATTGATTGTAGGGGTGAAATCATACTAATCAAATCGTAGCTTAACCAAATCGATCTTTCGAATCAAATCGTAACCAAATAATCTAACGAATCCTAACTAAATTGATTCCTGCTAATCCAATCTTAACCAATATCTTAACCGAATGAATGATCATATCTAATACTAATATATCAGATATCCCAACCGAATGAATTATCATATCTTAATTGACCCTCCTAATTTAATCCTAATAAGGTTAATATCTTGATCAAAATCCAGTCAAAATCTTAAACAATCTTATCTTAATATTTTCCTAAATCCAGTCTGATCCTGATTTAAACGTCTTAACTAACCTGATTTATTAAATCAAATCAAATCGTAACTAAACCTATTATCATAACTAATAAGTCTAAAAGAATTATTCAAATATTATTTTATCTTAACAATCATCTTTACTATCTTAACAATCATCCTAACTAAACATACCTTTCATAACAAAATCCTGTCAAATCTTTCCCTTAATAATATAATATCTGATCCTTACTTTACTAAATCGATTTTATTAAAATCATATGTCTCAACTTAATAATATTAACTAAAGATCAATATCTAAGCTAATCCTAATCATCCCCACAACCCAAGCAACTCTCCCATCATCTCGTAACTGCACACCACCCACCAAGTTTCTCGCAACCGACTCATCAAAATCACATCTCTCACCAACACCGTCCTACGTACTCCATCTCACAGCACAATGAATTCACGCACACAACGCGTTTCCTTCTCTACAACCCAACCATCCTATTTTATTGCTCTCAAAGCAAACAAAGGAAAACAAAACCACAACTACCTACTCCCTACCAGGCTACCATGAAACCCATGCCCACATCTCCATGAATTGCTGTAAACCATTTCCCACGTTTCCCTTTCTCTATCTCTTCGCAATAATCTCATTCTTAGCTTCACAAATCAAATGAAACTCTCCTTATATATATCTTCCTTTATCTCACTATTCCCTCAAACAAATGTTCCCCTACCCATTTCCTTTACAGCTCACCCCAACCCTACCTCTCCTCCCCTACAAAGCCCTCATCCTCTAGTTTTCTTCTTCCTTTTGTAAACAACACGAGGAAAATCCAAACCCGTAGGCACACTTCCTTTGTCGTCTTTCCTCCCTCTCTGCCATTTCCCACAACTTCGACGACCTCAACCTCAAGACACCGGCCTCCTCTCCAACGCGCCACCCAGACCTCGCCTCTCCGATCTCCTCCCAAGCACCGAACCCCCGCATAGCCATCCGAGCTCCCTTCTCTATCTGTTCAGCCATGCAAACCCAGCCCAGTCGACTCGCCTCGCCCTCTGCCACTTCACCCAGGCCCACACCGCAAGCTCAGCCTCTTCCACCGACCAGCCCGCCCTCCCTACGACTTGGCCCTACTCCCTTGATCTCTGAACAGCCCCGCAACCCAGGCGCCAACCCCTCGACCCATCCCTCACCCATCATCACCTCAGGCAGCCTCTACAACCCGAGCCCTCTTCATTTTCCCTCGTCAGACCCGAACTCCGGTGACCCCGAAATCACTAAGCCCTCAACCCTCCTCCTCCATCAACGACAGACCTCGCCGTCGTCCCCAGTAGGTCGCCACTGTAACACATCTGTTTCCTCCTCCCTCCACCTTGCCAACCCTCGCCGGTGATGCCACCACCCTACGGAGCCCCTCTCATCGATAGACCCCCCTCCGGGTCTGCACAGCCGCCAAGCCCGCAAGACAAACACCTCCTTCTCTCCCCTCCCATGTTTTACCTCGCAACTGCCCTCTCCCCTGTTCCACTTCGCCCTCTACCTTCCACCAGCCCGCCACCTCTTCCTCCGCCCCGCTCCGTCCGCCTCACCCCGAGAATAGCCGCACTTCCTCCCCTCAGCCACCTCATGCCTCCAGCCCCCATTGTGGCATGCGTCGTCCTTCCCCTCTCCCGCAAACTCACCACTTCACCAGCATTCCAGCCTCCCCGCCACCTCGCCTATGCATCTGATACCCCACCGCCTCAGATCTCCATCACGCCTCCTTCAACAGCCCGCCTGAGCCCCGCTGCCGCCCGCTGCTCGCCACCGTTCCGAGCCCACCTGCAATACGTCGCCGCAGGTCGTTGTCAATCCCCCGAAGCCGTTGCCCTGTCGACATCTGAATGATTCCCTACAAACGCGAGGAGTCACAAAGGTTATACAGTGAGTTTTAATATTTCAAAGGTTATTTTTATAACCATTTTTCATTATATAAGTTATCAGTATGCAGGTTATATATATTATAATATAAGTTAGTTAACTTTTTTTGATTAAATAAGTTAGTTAACTTTTATAATATAATTTAGCATATTATATTAGTGAGTGAGTCAGTGCTATGGCAGATGGGTGAATATGTTTTGGTGTATTTTATATATATATATACACACACACACAACTATACGAATGAAGGTTAGTATATTGTTAAATACATATCAGTATACTTATATAGTTAAGTCATAAACTGTGCACTATGATCAGGATAAATCATTGAAACCCTTAACCAACTATAATCTAATGTCGCAGATAAAACACGCTCACCGTTACGACCACCTGGACACCCAAAATTATGTTTATCAGGCAAGTGTGCATTTTACAGCTTTTTAAATTTTGTTACATTTAATTGCTAAATCAAGAAATGCTAGTATTTCTTTATACCATGTTTCACATCATGCTTGTACACACTTGATTGAATGGCTAGTGATGGAATGTATTGATGGAATACCGTGATGGAATACCGTGTGGGAATACCTTGATGGAATATCGTGATGGAATGGAATATCTCGAATTCGTGAACTCGTGTAATTGATTAGGCTGGCTCGTGTTACAGCACACCACTTGGGTGGGGTAGTCCAATGTAGTAGAGGTCCGAATGCTGGATTGCACTCTATTGGTGAACTTGATCGATACCTGGCCGGGTCGGTGAGTAGAGAGCCATGGGTAGCTCCCGTTGGCTTGGGTGCAATTATAATACTTCCCCTCAGATATTGGGCTTGTTACTAGACACACTTGATTGAATGACGCATTATTTTACTACTGTTGTCGCTATTGAGAATTGTGTTACCTGCTAGTTTCTCTTACCATGCTCATGTTCAAATGCCATGCTTATTACTCTGTACACCATACTTTGCCTGCTTACTGCTTGTACACCAGAATTGCCATGCTTATTACTTTGCACACTACACTTGCCAGCCACTGCATTACACACTATACTTGGCATGCCACTGCTTTGCACACTACACTTGCCATGCCACTGCTTTGCACACTACACTTGCTATGATCACTACTCTGTACACCACACTTGCCATACTCACCACTTTGTACACTACAATTGCTATGCTCGCTGCTTTGTGCACTACGCTTGACATGCTCATACGTTTCTTACGCTGCCATGTGTTAATTTTTGAAATCATATTATGTCACTCACCATGCATGTTAATGATTTTGAAAACCTTGCCGAGTGTCAACTTTCTTACCATTCTAAATCTTGCTGAGCGACCCTTGCTGACGTATATTTCCTTGTCTTGTGAAATATACGTCAGGTATTAGACAGATTTGCAGATGAGTATGCCTTGCGGCTGAGCAGGTTGATCAGGAGTGCCTTACCGCTGAGATCCCCCGCGGAAGAGTAACGTGCCTTCGTAGCATCGTTGTGCTCAGTATTCTTTTAATATTTGTATAGGCTTTATGACCCTCTCTCTTTCCATTCTTTCATTGTTGTAATCCTGTTGAGACTTGAGATTGTAATAAATAATTATCTGTGTTGTTTGAGTTTGCATGCAAGAATCTGCAAGGTTGTTATCACAGATGCTTATTGTGCTTAAAACAAGGAGGAAGAAAAGAAAAAGTACATCCTCCTTGTTTTAAGCACATGCGGACCCGCTCGTGTCCTCGCTCCCAATTATAATGGGAAGCGGGGCGTTACATGTTTTAGTGGTGGCCCATGCAGGTCATGCTCATGTAAAATACTCTAAAACACCATAGATAAGATTACAATCCTGATTCTCAAAAACCTCCTTCCTTGAATTCTATATCCCATTCTTATTCATTAGGGAACATTCTAGTCTTAGGGTTTCTAATCATTAGTTGACCCAATAAGTCCACCTTGATTTTTGGAGCCAGCTTAGACCTTAGCTTACTATGTCGACAACCAAAGAAATACCTCGTAGTGGACCCATAATATCCTTCCCTCGTCAGGTCTACATCACCATTATTTATTATTGACCCACTTGATTCCCCTCGTGACACCTAAGTCATCATACTTTTTGAGTCCTTGTTGCCGTAGGAATCATCTCCACCCTTACATATTCGGCAACTCATTTGATTCTGGCAGTCATTACACCTTTCCATTAGTTTTACTAAATTCCAAGGACGGAATTCTAATAAGTTCGGTAGGATGTAACAGCCTGTTTTTATATATACGTATTTAATTAGTATAGTGATTTATTAGAGTAATCAACATGTGATTATTATCATTTTTGATAGCTCAAGCACGCGATTTAATGATCGCATTATTAACACCTTTAACTTGTGGTTGATATTGATTGCAAGGGTGAAATGGTACTAATCAAATCGCATCTTAACCAAATCCATCTTTCGAATCAAATCTTAACCCAATAATCTAAAGAATCCTAACTAAATTGATTCATGCTAATTCAATCTTAACCAATATCTTAACCGAATGAATGATCATATCTAATCCTAATATATCAGAGATATCCCAACCGAATGAATTATCATATCTTAATTGACCCTCCTAATCTAATCCTAATAAGGTTAATATCTTGATCCAAATCCAGTCCAAATCTTAAACAATCTTATCTTAATATTTTCCTAAATCCAGTCTGATCCTGATCTAAACGTCTTAACTAACCCGATTTATTAAATCAAATCAAATCGTAACCAAACCTATTATCATAACTAATAAGTCTAAAAGAATTATTCAAATCTTATTTTATCTTAACAATCATCTTTACTATCTTAACAATCATCCTAGCTAAACATACCTTTCATAACAAAATCTTGTCAAATCTTTCCCTTAATAATATAATATCTGATCCTTATTTTACTAAATCGATTTTATTAAAATCATATGTCCTAATTTAATAATATTAACTAAAGATCAATATCTAAGCTAATCCTAATCATCCCCACAACCCAATCAACTCTCCCTTCATCTCGTAACTGCACACCACCCACCAAGTTTCTCACAACCGACCCATCAAAATCACTTCTATCACCAACACCGTCCCACGTTCTCCATCTCACAGCACAACGAATCCACATCCTCATTTCATGCACACAACGCGTTTCCTTCTCTACAACCCAACCATCCTATTTTATTGCTGTCAAAGCAAACAAAGGAAAACAAAACCCCAACTACCCACTCCCTACCAGGCTACCACGAAACCCATGCCTACATCTCCACGAATTGTTGTAAACCATTTCCCACGTTTCCCTTTCTATCTCTTCGCAACAGTCTCATTCTCAGCTTCACAAATCAAATGAAACTCTACTTATATATATATATATATATATATATATATATATATATATATATATATATATATATATATATATATATATATATATATCTTCCTTTATCTTATTGTTCCCTCAAACAAATGTTCCCTTACCCATTTCATTTACAGCTCACCCCTACCCTACATCTTCTCCCCTACAGAGCCCTTATCCCCTAGTTTTCTTTTTTCCTTTCGTAAACAACAAGAGGCAAACCCAAACCCAAACCCCCAGGCATACCTCCTTCGTCGTCCTTCCTCCCTCTCCGCCATTTCCCACAACTTCGACGACCTCGGCCTCAAGACCCTGGCCTCCTCTCCAACGCACCACCCAGACCTCGCCTCTCTGATCTCCTCCCAAGCGCCGAACCCTCATACAGCCATCCGAGCTCACTCTCTATCCGTTCAGCCGTGCAAACCCAGCCCAATCGACTCGCCTCGCCCTCTACCACTTCACCCAGGCCCACACCGCAAGCTCAGCCACTTCCGCCGACCAGCCCGCTCTCCCTATGACTTTTCCCTCCTCCATTGATCTCCGAACAGCCCCACAAACCATGCACCAACCCTTCGACCCATCCCTCACCCGTCATCATCTCCGACAGCCCCAACAACCCGTCGCCCCCTTTGTCTTCCCTCGTCGGACCCGAACTCCGGTGACCCCGAAATAACCAAGCCCTCACCCCTCCTCCTCCGTCAACGGTAGACCTCGCCATCCTCCCCAGCAGGCTGCACCATAACACCATCGTTTCCTCCTCCCTCCACCTCGCCAACCCTCGTCGGTGACGCCACCACCCCGTGGATCCCCTCTCATCGATAGACCCCCTCCGGGTCTACACAGCCATCGAGCCTGCAAGGTAAACACCTCATTCTCTCCCTTCCCATATTTTACCTCGCAACTACCCTCTCCCCGGTTCCACTTTGCCCTCTGCCTTCCACCAACCTACCACCTCTTCCTTCGCCTCGCTACATCCGCCTCACCCCAAGAACATCCACACTTCCTCCCCTCAGCCACCTCACACCTCCAGCCCCCGTTGAGGCCCGCACCGTCCTTCCCCTCTCCTACAAACTCACCCCTTCACCGGCGTTCCAGCCTCCCCGCCACCTTGCCTACGCATCTGCTACCCGGCCGCCTCAAATCTCCATCCATGCCTCCTTCAACAGCCCGCATGAGCCCCGCTGCCGCCCGAAGCTCCGCCCGCTGCTCGCCACCGTTCCGAGCCCACCTGCAAGACGCTGCTGCAAGTCATTGCCAAGCCCCCAAAGCTGCTGCCCTGTCGATGTCTGAACAATTCCCTACAAACGCGAGGAGTCACAAAGGTTATATAGTGAGTTTTAATATTTCGAAGGTTATTTTTATAACCATCTTTCATTATATAAGTTATCAGTATGCAGGTTATATATATTATAATATAACTTAGTTAACTTCTATAATATAAGTTAGCATATTATATTAGTGAGTGACTTAGTGCTATGGCAGATAGGTGAATATGTTTTGGTGTATTATATAATATTTGTATATTCACAAATATACGAATGAAGGTTAGTATATTGTTAAATACATATCAGTATACTTATATAGCTAAGTCGTAAACTGTGCACTATGATCAGGATAACTCATTGAAACCCTTAACCAACTACAATCTAATGTTGCAAATAAAACACGCTCACTTTTACGACCACCTGGACACCCGAAATTATGTTTATCAGGCAAGTGTTCATTTTACAGCTTTTTAATTTCGTTACATTTAATTGCTAAATCAAGAAATGCTAGTATTGCTTTATACCATGTTTCACATCATCCTCGTACACACTTGATTGAATGGTTAGTGATGGAATGTATTGATGGAATACCGTGATGGAATACCGCGTGAGAATACCTTGATGGAATATCTTGATGGAATGGAATATCTTGAATTCGCGAACTTGTATAATTGATTAGGCTGGCTCGTGTTACATCACACCACTTGGGTGGGGGTAGTCCAATGTAGTAGAGGTCCGAATGCTAGATTGCACTCTATTGGTGAACTTGACCGACACCTAGCCAGGTTGGTGAGTAGAGAGCCACGGGTAGCTCCCGTTGGCTTGGGTGCAATTATAGTACTTTCTCCTCAGACATTGGGCTTGTCACTAGACACACTGGAATAAATGACACATTATTTTACTACTGTTGTTGCTATTGCGAATTGTGTTACCGGCTAGTTTCTCTTACCATGCTCATGTTCAAATGTCGTGCTTATTACTCTGTACACCACACTTTGCCAGCTTACTACTTTGTACACCACAATTGCCATGCTTATTACTTTGCACACTACACTTGCCATGCCACTTCTTTGCACACTATACTTGCCATGCCACTGTTTTGCACACTACACTTGCCATGCCACTGCTTTGCACACTACACTTGACATGCCATTGCTTTGCACACTACACTTGCTATGATCACTACTTTTTACACCACACTTGCCATACTCACCACTTTGTACACTACAATTGCTATGCTCGTTGCTTTGTGCAGTACACTTGACATGCTCATACGTTTCTTACGCTGCCATGTGTTAATTTTTGAAATCATATTATGTCACTCACCATGCATGTTAATAATTTTGAAAACCTTGCGAGGGTCAACTTTCTTACCATTCTAAATCTTGCCAAGCGACCCTCGCTGACATATATTTCCTTGTCTTGTGAAATATACGTCAGGTATTAGGCAGATTTGCACAAGAGTATGCCTTGCGGCTGAGCAGGTTGATCAGGAGTGCCTTGCCGTTGAGATCCTCCGTCGAAGAGTAACGTGCCTTCGCAGCATCGTTGTGCTCAATATTCTTTTAATATTTGTATGGGCTTTATGACCCTCTCTCTTTCCATTCATTCATTGTTCTAATCCTTTTGAGACTTGAGATTGTAATAAATAATTATCTGTGTTGTTTGAGTTTGCATGCAAGGATCTACAAGATTGTTATCACAGACGCTTATTATGCTTAAACCAAGGAGGAAGAAAAGAAAAAGCACCTCCTTCTTTTTTAAGCACATGCGGACCCGCTCGCGTCCTCGCTCCCAAGTATAATGGGAAGCGGGGCGTGATAATAGGTATGAGTAGTGATCTGGATACGTATAATAATACGTATAAAGATCTATTTGTGGTGTGTGTTGTATCTGTTAGTGTCTGAATATGTGTGCTTAGATGTTTATGTGAAAGACATATATGTATGTATATATAGTGAGTGCACAAAGTGATGTGGACGTGCTACTAGATGAATAGTAGGATGTATCCGTGATATGTATGTGATGCAGATGTGTAAGGATGACAATGAAGCATATAGTGTATATAAGTGTGGTGCAGATATGTATTCTTGTTTATACTTCATGGGTAGTAAGACCATCATACCTAGCTAACCTTTGGCGGGGCTCACACCCTAGATAGTCCGAGGACAGACTTTATTTTATGGTGGGTAGGATGTCATGCCATGTTTTGAACTATACATGTATACTACGATATACACGTGGTATTTCTACTTACAATGCATACGTAGGCATGAAATAATTGTGGATATCGATGTATGTATCGTAGAGCATGGAGGTTGTGCCCTAATATATGGCTAAGAGTTGAGAATGCGAGACATGAATGCGGGAGAAGTATGAATGACGTCGTGTGTATAATGTTACAAGTATGTATTGGACGTGTGTGTGTGTGGTGCAAGTATGCATGCGTGTGTGTGCATGGTTGTATGTAGGGAGAGTCATACTAGTGTGAAAGAGGGGTTAGGGGTTAATGGCATCCTCGTAAATATTTAGAAAGGTGAGGGGAAAATGGTCATTTGGACAAAATGAAGGTTTGTGTGTATAGTAAAGAAGTGTGTACATAAAGTAATGGCATACTTGCAAATACTTGAATATTTGAGGGTTAGTTGGTCATTTAATAAATGCCATGGCTTATGGGATAAGCCATGGAAAAATCATTCTAGAATTCTCTCTTTCTCCCCTTTTCTTTCATTTTCTTCTCTTTTCTTCCATTATCCTTATCTCTTCTCATCCCCTCCTTATCCCCTCCACCTTCGCCGACCTACCCTCCCCTCCCCTTAACCTGGCCGAAATCCCTTCATTAAAAAAGGTGATAAAATAAAGAGAAAATGGGAAGAAGAAGAAGAGGAAGAAAGGGGAAAGAAAGAGGAGAAGAGTTTTTTTAGCAAAATGGAGTCTCCTTAAGGCTAGGAGCTAGGATGAGGTAGGATTCTTGGGAGAAAGCATGACCGTTTGGAAATCCATCATCTTGAGGTAGGAATCCATTCTCTAATGGTTTATTATGCTAATCTATGTCAAATCAATTTAGTTTCATGCAAACAACATGGCTGATTTTGTAGTCAGATTCTGTTGCTTATTCATTTGGTTATATGCCTTAATTTAGACTTGAAAAATTCCCGAAAAAATTATACACTTGTAGATCTTGAAATTCTACCCTATAATCATATAAAATTTGACATATGTTCAGTTCAGTAATCAGGGGTAAAAATTACATCTTTACTACATGTCTGATTTTCATCCAGTCTGGACACAGTTTGGCAAAATTGAGCTCAATCCCTGCACACTCCATTGACATTAGGGTTCTTGGTTTCGTTGTAAAGATAACAACCTGTTCTACAACTTTTCACTAGGACATGTTTTTGAGATTAATAACTGCAACATGACTTAAAATAGCAATTGTTACAGCTCTTGGCATCTGTCTGCAAAATAGTTTTGACAGGTTCCACCAAACAATTCACCAAAAATCACCTAGTCAATATTTCTGCATGAAATTTTATGTGTAAATCCAGCATTACCATATCTACAACTTTAATGTATAAAATTGTGTCAAATTCACAAAGGAAATATATGATATCTGCCAGTGTTTATGGTTGTCAGCATTTCTCCAGCAAGCTGAGTTGTTTACATAGTATTTTGAAGTATGTATGGATGTTAATCTTGCTCCCTTTATCTCTAATTATTTTTCTTAGTTGAAAGGTAGCTTAGTTATGTTAATGATTATTGAATTTGCTAATGTTACAATGACCTTGTGTATGATGCCCACCATGTGTTTGTGAAAATGCCCAAATGAAGGCAAAATCATGAAACCCAAGATGTGTGCATGTATATGTATAGGCCCTGGGCCAAGTTATGAAGTGGTGAAGTGGGAGGCATGAATGACATGGGTACACTAATATTTGTGGATGAGAGATGTGATGTGATGGAGGGCATGGCACGTGAGAGCATGACCTTATTTCTATGGAAGACAACTATATTTGAAAAGTTTTTAACACAGAGAAGCCATGCCATCATGACTCTTATAATAGCTATGATGTTTAATTAACTCTTTGAAATGTCTCAATCCCCTCCAAAAGGGGGTAAGCTGCTAAAACTGGGGTTTGGAGGAAATTTGAGTAAATTGTGAATATAAGGCCTGTACAATGAAGGTGGGGAAAAGAGGATGTGATATGTGATGATTTTCCTTTACAGGGAGTGATGGTTACTTGGCACTTGTGATGATGTGGTTTGGGTGTGGAGAGGTGTATGTGGAGATCCTCACTCTCGCTACCGTCCATGGAGGAGGTGGAGAGGCCCGGTGTACAGTGCCCGTGTCCACTGCACCGTGTGCCATACTCACCCCAATCTTGGGGTGGGGACCGTCAGGCAGGTCCCCTGATGGGGCAGGGTGAGAGGCTCGGCGTACAGTGCCCGTGTCCACTGCGTCGAGTGCAATTTTCCACCCCAATCCATGGGGTGAGGTCCAAGTTCTTATATCTTACAGTTTACCCAGATTTCCAATAAGTTAATAAATTGCATGTTACTTATTCAACTTGTAGTGTTTCCTTTTCCCTCTACTTGTATTGTGGTGACAATGTGTACTTGTAGTTGTTGCTTGTCCTCCTATATTCATTTCTCATTGTAATCCTATAGTTGTAGTTGCCTTTGTTATTCCTTTCCTCGTATATTATTTGTAACACTAACTCTCTTTAGCAGCAGATCATTCCCTCACGGCAGGTACGTCTCCATTTCATATGCTTTTACTTTATACAGTAGTATGCCTCACGGTTATGCTGTGTCTCATGGTATCCATGATCTTACCTTAACTTGTAACCACAGTACTTAAGAAAGTAACAACATTATTTTCCATTAGTGTTGGCATTTTCTACTGTGGCTCGCATTGACGTGCTCCTCCCCATTTTTCAGGTAGCAGGGGCAGCTTGATGCTAGTGACTTGGAGTTGGGTTCCAGGGGGTAGTACTTGGAGTGAGATGTAGCTTTGTGTTTTGTTTTGGTTTGCCCTTGCGAGATGGAGAGTGGCGTTGTATATATGGTGATGTACCTAGACTATGTGTATGAATGAATGTCGATATATATATAATGTTGTTGTTGTTCTTTGTTATTTATGAGGTTGTCTTTGATATTAAAGTGGAGCAGTACTTGCACTATTCCAGCACATGCGCAGTGGACCTGCTATTTCTTTGTACTCTCTCTCTCTCTCACTTTCTTCTCTTTGCTCAATTCACCCTCACTCTTCAGAGTCCTGGGAAAGTTTTTTTAATTCCTGGGTATTCTGGGGAGCGGGGTATGACACATGTTCTTCCAACCATGGGTCTCACCTCATCTGCTAACGAGGCTCTAACTCAGTACGAAGAGCCCACGTCAGCTTGACAACTGTCTCAGTCAATTTTGGCCTTAACAGTTTGGCACCATCTGTGGGAAACGTTAACCAACTCGACATCCCAAAGCAATCGAAAAGCTATGCTGGATGGACCCAGCAACGTCGGACCGATCGAAGGTCCGAAGGAGAAGCAGAAAGTGAACAACGTCTTGGTGGAAGATGACGCGGACTCCACATAGCCATCACAACCACCAGCAAGGGCCACGAAGGAGCCTGGGGTGACCCGGAAGGATTTCACCCAGTTCACCGAGCAGGTCAACATGAGTCTCGGTGTTTTGGCGACCTTGATATACCAAAACATGGGGCATCCATCACTCTTAAAAGAGCCGTTGCCGCCTCCAAACACGACCCTGACACCAACCAAAGGCACAGCCTTCCTCCGAAATTAGGGGGATCTGAGAGCAGATCAATTGGAGATCAGCCCACACAATACAACCCCCACATCTCACCAATACGGCAGAATGTGGGTCGACAATGGGGCCTTCGTTCTCCAGGGGAACACACCCCCTCCAATTAAAGCGACCCGGAACATCCTGGATCTGGTAATGTAAGTGGGGGCTCCCCGGGTTATAACCCTCTCAACCCTGCAGGTGGATTTGGAAGGAGAGAAGAGATCCCAAACCGATCTTTTGGAGCCAATTATGGGCAAGCCAGAGAGGGAGGATCTCTACTCGTCCGGTCTACGATTTAGTAGACCCAGCTGAGGAAGAATATCACTTTTGCTCCTCCTCTTCCCATGTTCAAACTCCATGCCCTACAGCTTATGATGGCAGAGGCGACCCATGGTCACACATTTATAAGTATCTGAATATAATGCTGCTACACGGGGCTGATGAGCCGTACCTTTGTAGAGCCTTACACGCTACCCTATTTAAGAGGGCAGAAAGCTGGTACGAAGGGTTTTCCCACCGCTGCATCGGGTAATTCGTTGAATTGGCAGAAGTGTTTTGCAAGCAATTCGTCGCGGGCCGACGTCCTAAGAAGAAGTCATCCCACCTCTTCTCGCTCAAGCAGAATGAGACTGAGTCGATTCGAGCCTTCGTCCAGAGGTTCAATGACAAGAGGCTTAATGTAGAAGCGACGCCAGACGTGACTGTCATAGCGGTGCTCACTCGGGCGGTCCGGAACAAACACATGCAAAGGGCCCTCCACCAGTTCCCCCTAACACCGTTGTAGAAATGCTCAATATGATAGATCGGTTCACCATATCTGAAGAGGCAGAGGAACCAACCGGAGCTAGTGTGAAAGGCACTCCCACCCATCGAAGAGACACGAGGCGAGAGAAACCAACTCCAGGAACCCCTCGACAGGAGTCTCGAGATAAGAGACCCAGAGAGAGGAGCCCGTGAAGCAAGTAGCATCCTACATATGCAAAACCGAGCACTCCCAAGATGGATGTCCTCGCTTATGCCCCACGAGAAGAGCTGATCTGTCACGCCCCATTCTCACATATACCTTATACGACGTCCCATAGCGGGGAAAAGGGAGGATGGAGCCTGACAAGCCGTGGTATTACACCAAGCGTGTAAGGTAAACACACAATAAGCAGGCCACTGCGAATACTGGGATCATACATCACAGATATATAAAAGAAAGAAGCAACACACATAGCCATCACAGAGAGTACATATCCATAGAACCACATAACCAAAGAGAATACCACACACCATCGTCAAGTACAAAGTGAACTATCTCTAGTATATACATGAGAAGTGCTACAAGCCAGCAACATATAACCCAGCTACAAAAGGCAACTCACTCACCACTCGACCCAACTCACGCCACAAGACATAGCCCAAAAAGTGGTGTCCCAAACCAAAACCCACGTCTAAGGAATCTCCTAAGGGAGACTCTGCTCTGGTGACATCTGCTCATGACCTGAAAAGTAAAATGAGCACGTCAAAACGTGCCCAGTAGGAAACTAACTAGGGCATGGCAAATTATTTAGGGTTATGAGTGTAACGGCAATAGGAGTACAAGCAACCAAGGTAAAAAGTACAACACACAAGTGTGCAACAACAACAACACATATATAGTTCATTAGTTAGTTGATGTTAGTGATTTTTGGAAGCCTGGGTATCACCTAAAGATAAGGGCCCGGACATCACCCCAAATTTGGGGTGAATATAGCACACGACGCAGTGGACACGGGCACTGTACGTCGGGCCTCTCAGCTCCCCCGTCCCTGGCAGGAGTGAGGCTCTCCACATAATAACACAACCTCCGTATGTCCCCTCCACTTCCGGTAAAGGCGAGTGGGTGTAAATATCACATATCACATATCATTTTCCCAACTTCTCGGTCCAGCCCCTTATAATTAAGTTATACCCAACCTTTCCCACATCCCAATACTAGGATGTTCACTCGCCTTAGAGCAGATCGAGACATCCCAATTAACATGCCATGTGTTATCATATTCAAAGGCCATATCCAAGTTTATAAATGTGACACATTACACAACATTTTCAATGGCCCTTTTTCCCATGTCCTTCAATTTCGCATTCATTTGGGCATTTTTACAAACATGTGTCGTTTGCCATGTAAATGGAAAGTGTCACACCATCAAATTTAGTAAAAAATAGCATAACCAAACTTAAATAAATGCATCAACATCATTCATGTATATGGAATGGAAAATTAACATTACCACACAAATCCAACTTCACTCAACACAAGCCAACATGCTGAAATTGCAAGAACAGCTGGAACGTCAGTATTTTTAACCAATTTTTATTGTGAATTTGACAAAATTCAAAAAATGAAAGTTGAAGATATATCAGTAGTGGGTTCACCCAAAAAATTTCATGCATAAATATGAAGTATATGATTTATTTTGAATTATTTAGTAAAGTGTTACAAATCTGTTCTTCAGACAGATTTCTGGATCTGTCTTCAAGCCAATTTTAAGCATGTTGGAGCCAGAATTACAGCATATAATCACTCTGATGAACTTTTAGGAAAACTTCTTAAGTTTCCAACAAGACCAAGATCAGCAAAATCCATAAAGTGTGCAGGCAATAGTGCTCATTTTACGGAACTGTGTACAGCTTGACAGAATTTCAGACATCTTGCAAATAATGAATTTTTACTCCTACTTATTGAACTTAACACATGACAAATTTTATATGAATTTGGGGTAGGACTTCATGAGCTACATGAATATATTTTTTTCAGAGAGTAATTCTAGCTACAGAAACCAGAAATCAAGCTGAAACATACAGCTAGGGTTTCAGAATTTCAGATGGGGGTGAATTGCTAAGAAAACTAAAGAAAACTTGATTTCTTTTGATTTATTGCACACATATCACTTGAATTCCAGAGTATGAGCAATCTAATTACCATCATAAAACTTTCATAAACCCTAAATAAAATTCCTAACCAAGTTAGAAGTCCTACCTCAAGAATTCCTCTTTCTTTCTCTCTTTTCTTTCTCCTCCTTCCACCCTTCTTTCTCCTTGAAGTGAAAAAGGGTTTTCTTCAAATTTTTTTGGAATGAAATTAGGGTTTTGGAGCTTGAAGAAATGGCAAGGGGAAGGGTGAGATTTCGGCCATGGGTAAGTAGGATAAGGTTGAATGAAGAAAAGAGAAGAAAGGAGAAGAAAGTTAAGGAAGAATGTAGAAATGAAATAAAAAATTCCTAATTCTAGATTTCTCTTCAAGATAAGCATGCATATGGAAACATTAATCTAATACCCTTCCAAAAATTACCCTTCAACTCCCAAGTATTTACAAGTTTGCCATTACTTTATGCATAGACAACCTGAGTGTGTACGCACATCAGTTTTTGTCAAAAAGACCGTTTTGCCCCTAGCCTTTCTAAAAATTTACAGGTGTGCCATTAAACCCATCCCTGTTCACACTAGCCCCTCTCTCACTAATCCACTCCTTCTAAATTTACAAGTTTGACATTTCTTTACACACCCACTTTTACTCTACACACACACTTCCACCCGTGTAGTCAAATGACCAAAATGCCCCTACACTCTTCACGAATTTACATGACTGCCACGAGCCAAATTCATGCCATATCACTCCTTATCAACTCATTATACTCTCTCTACTCACGTGTAGAGGGCTACCGTATCAGTCGCCGTATAGAGCTAAACAGGCCATGACATCCTACCCTCCTTAAACTAAAGTTCGTCCTCGAACTTTCCAAGTCCAAGGGTTCTAGTCTAGGAAGAAAATACTTCTAATTCCCAGGGCCTGTCTATATATTACCCTACATTATTGTCTCAACAAAATTCCGCACTCAAGATTAACAAAAGAGACATTGATACAGGGATAAGGTACTTACATAAACAAGTAAGGATATTTGTCTCTCATCTCGTCCTCGCGCTCCCAGGTGGACTCACCAGGCGACTCTTGCTGCCACATGACTCTTACTAAATTAATGGCCTTCTTCTTCAGTATCTTCTGCCTCCGATCCAGGATGGCCACTGGTTGCTGTTCATAAGTCAGGTCCGGACGCACTTCAATCTCTGAGAAGTCCACGATGTGACTAGGGTCTCCCACATATTTTCGAAGCTGAGATACGTGGAACACATCATGGATGCCTTCAAGGGAGGGTGGCAAGGCAAGGCGATAGGCAACCTTACCAACACGAGCCAAGATCTCGAATGGACCAATGAACCTCGGGCTCAACTTCCCTTGTCTACCAAACCGAATCATGCCATGTGTCGGGGAGATCTTCAAGAATACATAATCACCTGGCTGAAACTCCAATGGATGCCTCTTTGTATCTGCCCAATGCTTATAGCGATCCTAAGCGATACGAAGATTCTCCTTGACTGTCCGAACTACATCGATCGTTTCCACAACCAAATCGGGTCCTAAGATTTCACGGTCCACAACATCGTCCCAGTTTAGAGGCGATCTGCACTTCCTTCCATACAAGGCAGCAAACGGTGCCATTCTGATGCTTGCTTGATAACTATTGTTGTAAGCAAATTCCACCAGGTGTAAATGATCTTCCCAGGATCCCTTAAAATCTAGCATACACGCCCTCAACATGTCCTCAATGATTTGAATAACTCGCTCGGACTGTCCATCTGTCTGAGGATGATAAGTGGTACTAAAATTGAGATGAGTCCCCAAACTAGACTGCAAACTCCTCCAAAAATGTGAGGTGAATCTGGTGTCCCGATCAGAGATTATACAAACAGGAACTCTGTGAAGTCTCACGATCTCCTGCAAGGAATATTATGTTAAACACCTCACACTACCAACTATAGAAAATGTAAGTGTGACGAAGGGGTTTTACCTCCATGTATCTTCGAGCTAAATGCTCGGTAGACTGTCCAACTCGGAACGGAATGAAATGTGCAGATCTAGTCAAGCGGTCAACGACTACCCAAATTGCGTCATTTCCCTTGGGTGTGCGAGGTAGCCCAGTTACAAAATCCATCGTCACATGTTGCCATTTCCATTCCGGAATGGGAAGAGGCTGCAACAGACTTGCAACTCTTTGGTGTTCGGCCTTCACCTGCTGACAGACCAAACATGAGGCCACACTTCTGGCTATACTACGCTTCATCCCATTCCACCAGTAATGCTTTTGCAGGTCTCGATACATCTTTGTCCCTCCTGGATGAATTGAATATGGGGAACTATGGGCCTCCTTAAGCAATTCGTCTCGAATAGCACCAGCTGGCACACATAGCCGAGTCCCAAATCTAAGAGAACCATCTTCGTGAATGTGGAAATCGGTCCGAAGCCCGGCCTCTACTTGTTCTCGAATCCTCCTTAACTTTTCATCTTCTGACTGTGTGGCCTTGATCCGGTCTACTAGATCGGACTGGACCTGCAAGTTCAACATAGTTGCTATAACACCTGGAAGAACGACCTCTATCTCCATCTTTCGCAGGGCCCACTGGAGCTGAGGCTGAGAGGTCAACATCATCACAGCTGGATATCTACTGAGTGCATTAGGTACCACGTTCACCTTCCCAGGGTGATACTGAAGATCAAAATCATATTCTGTTATCAGCTCAAGCCACAGACATTGTCTCATGTTGAGCTCCTTCTGGGTGAACACATACTTCAAACTCTTGTGATCAGTGTACACCTTGACATGCTCTCCTAGCAAAAAGTGTCTCCACAGCTTCAAGGCAAAAATCACAGCTGCCAGCTCCAAGTCATGTGTAGGATAGTTCAGCTCATGCACCTTCAGAAGTCTCGAAGCATAAGCCACAACACGTCCATATTGATGTAGGACACATCCCAGCCCTTTGCCAGAAGCATCACAGAAAATCTCAAATCCTCCAGAACGATCTGGAATCGTCAGAACTGGCACAGTAGTCAACCTTCTTTTCAATTCCTCAAATGCATGCTGACATTCCTCAGACCAGATATAAGCAACATCCTTCTTAGTCAGGTGAGTAAGTGGTGCCGCAATCTTAGAGAAATCTTTGATGAACTTCCTGTAATAGCTGGCCAATCCCAAGAAGCTCAAAATCTCTGAAACCGACCTGGAAACAGGCCACTTCTCCACTGCGGCCACCTTTTCTGGATCAACTGATATGCCTTCTCATGAAACTATGTGCCCCAGAAAAGCCACTTTAGACAGCCAAAATTGGCACTTACTATACTTGGCATATATTTGATGCTGCCTCAAAGTCTCTAGAACAACCCTCAGATGCTCTGCATGCTCTTCCTCATCTTTGGAATATATCAGGATATCATCAATAAAGACTACCACAAACTTGTCTAAATAGTCAAAGAATACCTGATTCATTAACCTCATAAAGGTAGCTGGAGCATTAGTCACACCAAAGGGCATCACCAGGAACTCATAATGTCCATAACGGGTTCGAAAAGCTGTCTTCGAAACATCGGACCCTCGAACCTTAATCTGGTGATAACCGCTCCGTAAGTCTAACTTTGAGTAGACTCGGGATCCTCCAAACTGATCAAAGAGGTCATCGATATGAGGAAGTGTGTACTTGTCCTTTATTGTCACTTTGTTCAATTCCCTATAATCAATGCACATCCTTCGGGACCCATCTTTCTTATTCACTAAAAGCACTGGTACTCCCCAAGGTGACACGCTTGGCTGTATCAACCCCCGCTCTGATAGATTCTTTAGCTGATTACGAAGTTCAGCCAACTCAGGTGGTGCCATCCGATAAGGAGCCTTCGCAATGGGCTGCATGCCTGGTACCAAGTCAATGGTGAACTCCAATGATCGATCAGGAGGAAGTCCATAAATTTCATCAGGGAAGACACCAGGGAAGTCTCGCACAACCCTGGGTAAGACTGGCTCTGCCTCCATAGCCATTGCCCACACTTCTGCTTCCACTGGTGTCGTTCTGAAGCTTATAGCTTCGAATGTGTAACTATCGCTTCTGAATTCGAATTCTGGGTGATCGGGAATCTGGAAGAATACCCTCCTTAATTTGCAATCAATAGTGGCACAAAACATCGATAACCAGTTCATTCTAAACACTGCTTCAAAGGTCGGCATCTCAATCACGAGGAATTCAACATATAACTCCCGTCCACAAATTTCCACTGGACACTAACGGAGCCCTGAAGTACTCCTAATCACACCATTTCCTTTGTGAATATTCCAACTAACAATGAAGGAGTCAACTGGTATTGCATTTTTTTCCACAAATTGTCGGGACAGGAAACAATGTGAAGCCCCAGAATCAAAGAGTGCTAAGGCAGGAAAAGATGCTAACTTTAACCATACCAAAAAGCCAACAAGGAAAATCAAACCAACGTCTATCATAACTAAGCAACAGACGATATAATGTAAAGTAAAGAGGGGGCTAGAACCATACCGGTGATAACCTGGCCTAAGTTTTCTGCCTTTACTACCGTCATCGTAAAGGCCTGGGACTTTGGAGCAGAGTTTGTCTTCTTGTAGGCCTGCCACTGAGGAGGCAAGGAAGGTCCTCTAGGGGCTGGTGTGCCTGGTCTAGCTGGTGCTGGAAGTGAAGGCTGCTGCGGACCAGGTGGAAGAGCATGCTGCTGCATCGGTCTAGCAGCCACAGGTGCTACCGGGGTCGGGTAGGCACCATGCTGTGGGCAGTACCTGCTAATGTGTCCACGACCACCACAAGCGAAGCACTGTCTAGCCCAAGCCCTACACTCCTTCTGCTCATGACCAGTCTTGCCACAGAACTGGCATGTCGAACGTCTCTGTGTCACTACAGGGGCTCCTGGCCTCTTGAACTGGGTCGTCTGTACTGGCCGAGATAATGCCTTCTGTGATCCTGAGGGTCGTTTGTCGCCTGTAGGTAATTTCCCTATGCTCCGCAAATGGATCTCATATAGCCTTGCCGCCTCAAGCACATCCTCCTGTGTGGCGAGTTTCTGCGTAGACATCGTCGCTCTATACTCCAGATCCAGCCCCATATGGAAGCGTCGAGCTCGGGTGGCATCAGTCGCAACAAGCTCTGGAGCAAACTTACTCGGCAAGGAAAACTCGGCATCATACTCATCCACGGTCCGACGGCCCTGAGTCAACTGCTCAAAACGCTGCCTGAGCTCATCCTTTGTAGTTTCTAGAAGGAACTTGGACTCAAAGCGCTCCTTGAAGGTCTTCCAAGAGATAGGACCTGTCAGGTGCCGCTCCTGGGCATCCCACCAATCTCGGGCCTGATGTGTCAGCTGCCACTTTGTCGCATCAACCCAACTCTCCAAGGGGAATCCAACAGCTGTGAGGTCATCCTCCATGCGCCGTAACCACTCATCGACCTCTAACGTAGTCTCCTTACCAGAAAAAGTCCTCGGCTTCATTGCTCTAAACTGCTTGAAGCCTGGGGTCTTCTGACCCTGCATCTTGGCAAGCATCTCAGCCTGCTGACCCAGACTCGCCTGGAAACCAAGCAAAATCTTCTCCATCAAAGAGGGTTCAGCGTGCTTGACGTGCATTTATATTTCATATATTCACGCACGTCTTCTTTTGTGTTTTTTCATTATTTTCCGCCGTCCCGTATCCGTTTTCTCGTATTTTCTAGTTTTCTTTCACTTCTCCATGTTTTTACATGTTTGCAGGAGTTTGCCAGCGTAGGGGACACATAACGAAAATATCATAAGTCCCCGGAGCAACGGGAGAAGTCACGCGTGATCCAGGGGGTCAAACGATCAAGATCGCTATCTTTCAGCCCCCACCCGATCGGTTGGATACAGCCAACCGATCGGGTGATGCACGCGTGCACGACCCAGACAGCCGCTGAAGCAACATGGGCATCAACCGACCGGTTCAGCCCAACATGACTTCTCGGGAATTTGGATCTGAACTCCAACCGATCGGGTGATATTCACCTGATCGGGTGATATTCACCCGATCGGTTCATCTGTAACCGATTTCCCCAAGAGATGACCCGGAGAGCTCACCCGAACGCCAGCTGATCGTGACAAACGTCGCAACTTTCTGTCTTTTGGGCGACGTTTTCAACCGATCGGTTGATTTATATCAACCGATCGGTTCACCCGGCGACCGCAAGATCCAAACGACCAACCGCTTCCGCCAACCGATCGGGTCGCCTGACCGGGTGAAGTTTCTGAAGAGCGCTGCCGAAGATCGCAGCAGCTCACCCGATCGGTTGAAACTTCAACCGATCGGGTGACATCATTTTCTTTATATATAAACCCGAGGTTTTCAGAAATGAGAGCTGTGTTTTATTTTCTGTTTTTTCTCTATTGCGACGGCTAGAATTTTCTTGTTATTTGTAAGTATTCAGATCTTTATGAAATTTTGATATAGTGTTAATTGCATTACTACTACCTCATTTCAATCGCCTGATTATGTTTTAACGGTCGATTTTCATTTATATCGCTTTTTAGCTAAAATGTGTGAGTAGTTCCCAAATCTGGGATTTTGGTGGAAACCCCTTCGTGGGTTCTCCCTAATGCGTCCATAGGACTAGGAAATCGATAGGGATTAGGAATCTATTGGTTACGCGGGGTGTTTTATTGTCATCAGCAGGAAAAAGACCGCCTTTTACCGTTGGGCCAAGGGGGAATAAACTTGGCGGTTGACTCCCTAGCCATAGCTCATGCCCTTAGCGTAGACATCGAGTCCTAGCGCGTGGGAACGGCAAGAAGAGATGTCGGGATTTATCATTGCGAACTTAGTGCTCCCAGAGTCGGTCAGTGTTAATGGACATGGGAATGCCCACTGACCGAACCCAGGTAGTCCGGCGTATCATCCTGGGCACCGACCGGAATATTGGGCCCATTAGACGCTAGTATCATCTTAGAGGCAACGTCTCACCATTAGACCCTAATTCCGATCGTTATCCTATCCGTCGGCTGTATTAGCGAGAATCACATGATAGGGTGGAAACTGAAGTCCCGGGTTTCCCTTTATATTGTTTATCCCTCGCATTCATTTTCCGTGACAACCCATCTACCGATTCGGGCTAGCTCACCCATGGGGTGAATTCGGTCCTTTCTGACACAAGCACAACCACGCCTCCCTGTATTCGACCCCCAAGCCACACTACAACACCGTGTGCTTGTGGTTATAAATATTTAAATCTCGCGCCCCCATTCCTATTGCACCTTGCACATGATCACAAACTTCGTGGGGACGTCAAGCTTTATGGCGCCGTTGCCAGGGAGGCAACGTGCTTGTTATTTTTGGATCTTTTGAACCCTTGAGTCTAGCTCACATCTCTATCTCGCGATAATTTTCACATTCTTCTTTTTCATTTTTATTTTCTTATTTTTATTTTCTATTTTTATCTGTTTCTTTCCCACTTTTGCTTCACGGGTGTTTGTTGCTTTTAATGCGCAGGAACACAAGGAGTCTTGACAACTTGATTCCTGTTGATCCTGAGATAAACGCCACCCTAAGGCGTCTGGCCGCAGAGAAGAGAAGAAGAGAAGAGCCTGAAGCCATGTGGGAGAACACCCCACCACATAAATCCCTGCTGGAGTACTCGATGCCATCCATCGAGTCCACCTCTGCCATCCGTCCTCCTGCTATTATGGCTCAGAGCTTCGAGCTCAAGCCGTCCTTAGTGACGTGGATCCAGCAGGATCAATTCTCTGGGGCACCTATGGAGAGCCCCATCGAACATCTGGACTTCTTCTTAGAGAAATGTGACACCTTCTGGATAAATGGTGTCACAACTGAAGCAATCCGTCTGTAGCTGTTCCCCTTCTCTCTGCGGGATAAGGCCAAGCTGTGGCTTAGGGGAAAGGACCCAAACACGTTCAACACTTGGAAGAAGCTCTCAAACGCCTTCCTGACTAAGTTCTTTCCTCCGGGGAAGACCATGAAGCTGAGGAGTGAGATCTCCTCCTTCTCCCAAGCCAGCCATGAGTCACTGCATGAAGTTTGGACAAGATTTAGAGAGATGCAACGAAGATGCCCTCATCACGAGCTTCCCAAGTGGCAGATAATTAATTTGTTCTACAACGGATTGAGGGATGACTTGAAGTCTTCCATGGACGCCGCGGCTGGGGGTCCTTTATGTCCAGAAGTGAAGAAGATGCCGGGAAAATATTAGAAAATATGGCATCAAACAATGAGCGGTGGTGTGACGAGCGAGCCACACCTAGATCTGGGGGTATCCACAGGGTCTAGGACGTCGACAAATTATCCAGTAAGTTTGACTTGCTGTTGACCCAGATCTTAGCGCTGATGGTAGGTGTCGGTGGTACCTGTACACAACATATTACGGCGGTGGAAGCAGAAGTCATGGGGGACTTCAAGGGTGGTGACATCTCACCATCGGTGGACCAAGCGAGCACACTATTCTACTATCCTATGGAGAATGCGCCGTATCCTCCACGGACTAGCTCCAATCCGGCCTACTGTCCAAACAACCGGAACCACCCCAATCTTAGCTACCGGGAACCCTATCAGCAGCCGCCTCCACAGCAGCAGCAGCTAGTATATCAGCCGCCCAGGCAACAACAACATCAGTTTCAACAGCAGCAGCCTCCACAACAGTATCAGCAATATCCCCCAAAGAACCAGGAGCCCATTCAGCAACAGCAGCAGCAGCAATATGGCCAGCAGAGGGTCATCTCCCCAGTTGAGTCCCTTTTGACCCAATACATCACCACCCAGGAGAAGATCAATTTGAAGTTGGAGATGGGGCATAGGGCTCCCACTGACTAAGTAACCCAGCTGGGGTTACAGGTGGCAAACCTTCAAAGGTCGCAAAATCTATTGCCACCACAACCGAAAGTGAACCCAAGGGGGAAAAATTAGACTTTGGCACTCACGCATGAGCATGCGAATGTGTCCGCTATCGTCTTGAGGAGCGGAACACAAATTCCTACCAGAGTGCCCGCCAAGGAACCGGAAGCACCGTTGATCGAAGAGCGACCAATTGAAAAAGCCAAAGACAACGACGCTTCGTCACCAAAAACTACGACTCCGGAGGGAGTCCCTGAAGAGGAGAAGAAGAAGGACGAGGAAGGGAGTCTGAGGGTATTCAAGCCTGTTGTGCCTTTTCCACAACGATTGGCCCAAGCCAAGATTGATGAAAAGTATGGCAAATTCTTTGCCATGGTCAAGGATTTAAGCCTTCAAATCCCCTTCCTTGAAGCTATTGAGACGATTCCCTCCTACGCAAAATTTTTAAAGGATTTGGTGACAAGAGGGTCCAGTAAGGAGAAGGTCGTACTAACGGTGGAATGCAGCGCTCTCATCCAGCGAGCAAATCCGCCTAAGCTTAAAGACCCGGGGAGCTTCTCTATCCCTTGTGTGATTGTGGAGGTAAAGATCCATCGTGCGCTCGTCGATCTTGAAGTGAGCGTCAGTTTAATGCCCCTGTCGCTATGTAGGAGGATAGGGATGGGCGACCTGGAGCCCACCGGTATGACCCTACAGCTTGCAGACCGATCGGTCAAATATCCGGTGGGGGTTGTAGATGACCTGCCTGTCAACATAAGTGGGGTGCATGTGCCAGTGGACTTCGTCATTATGGACATGCCTGAAGATACGCATACCCCCATCATCCTTGGACGGCCTTTCATAGCCACTGCCGGTGTTTTAATAGACGTGAAGAAGTAGGAATGGCAATATTGCAGGGCGGGGCGGGTATTTAACTATCCAAGCTTGCCCTGACTCATCTGCAGGCCGGGACGGGGCAGGTCGCGGGCTGGGGCGGGGCGGGTTCTTTCTTACCAAAATCGGGTCGGGCCGGGTTGGGGCGGTCGGGTCAAGTCATTAGTGCCATCCATATGAATCCCAAATAAAAATTTTATTTATGAATTGGAAGAATTTTGATTTATTTGGTAATTTGGAATTGGGAATTGGCCCAATTAGGAGAACCGTGGAATAGAGTATGAGTTATGGGTTATTCACTGACTGCACGGTACGCATCAAAATAGTAAACCTCTATAGTTTATCGGGGCGGGTCGGGCCGGGGCGCATACAAAGCCCAAGCTTACCACGACCCGGCTGCGGGCCAGGTCGGGCCGAGTCAAAACCGGGTCGGGCCAGGTCGGGCAGGATGGGTCAGGCCATTACTGCCATCCCTATGAAGAAGGGGAAACTTTCCCTTAACGTTGGCAACGAAAAGGTCGAGTTCGAGTTGGGGTTATCAATGAAGCACCCAAACCCCCCGGATGATCCAGGTTGCAACATGCTGGACATAGAAGAAGAGAGAGTTGTGGAAGCCAGGGCCTGGGAGATTCTTTCAAAGAATCCCCCCTGACAGCTTGGGGGACTTAAAAGAACACGTCGGCCTGAAGAAAGATGATGTTACTGGGAAAGCGGATGCGGTACATACGGTCCCTCCCGGATTTCAAAAAGCCCCTCCGACGAGGAGGAAAGGAAAAGAGCCCATGGGGCTCACCGGTGATGAGATTCGGATCTAGAAACGAGTGGCGGTAGACGCCAATATAAGGGAGACGCCTCCGGATTCCACCAACGGAGGGAGGGTCGTCGATCTTAGGGCATCACCCAGATGCTCTAAACTTTCATCTTCGTTTTAAGGATTATTTTTAGTTTTTATATTTCCTATTTTAATAAATAAATCCAGCTGCAGGAACTTCCATCGAGAGACTTAGGACATTTGTAAATTTTTGCAGGAAACAAGCCCTCACCCGATCGGGTGACCACTCAACCGATCAGGTGAGACGTATCAGACAATGGATGTATCTGTTCTCCAACGAACCGGTCGGGTGAAGCAATGTGAGACCGGGTGGCAGATCGTGTGAGCTGGGCTGAAGTCTCGGAAAATTTGGGATTTCATCAACCAATTGGTTGATACGAAGCGTGGTCGGGTGACCGACCGGGTGAGCAGCACTGAATTCTCGAGAAAAACTGTGAAGCGGCCAACCGATCGGTTGAGTTCGCAACCGATTGGTTCACCTGTAGCCTCTTTTCAGCAAAAATTTTCGACCTAATTGTCAACCGATCGGTTGAAAAATCACCCGATCGGTTCGACTTAAACCCAATAAAAACCCAGCGCCCTCACCCGTTCATCTCCTTCACCCGATTTTGATTTTCCTCGCCGTTTCGACTTCCTCTTCCTCCAACCGGCGACGATCCTCCCTCAACCGATCACAAACCCCCCTAGATCGATCCCCCACTCTCCATCTCCTTCCCTCCATCGATCTCTCTCTCTCTCTCTCTCTCTCTCTCTCTCTCTCTCTCTCTCTCTCTCTCTCTCTCTCTCTCTCTCTCTCCGCGGCTTCACACTCCATCTCATTGCGCTACGTTGGGTCATCTACGAGCAAGGATCTTCATATCGACTGGGTAACTTCGCTCCTTAGCTCTATTTTATATGTTTTGCCCTAATATTTCTATTTGCTCGATTACCTGTGTTAGTGTGCATTCATCACATCTTGCATACACTCACACACTCACACCCACATGGCCCGGGATCAAGATAAGGGTAAGGGTATTATACGAGAGGAGGGGTCGTCTCGCAAGAGACGCAAGACTTCACGTCCACCATACTCACGCCCTCCTCCTGCACAGCCTGCACAACCCCAACCCCAACCCCAACCTATCATCCCAGCCGAGGACCCATCAATGGGCCCGGGTGGCTACCGCCTTAGGAATCAAGAACAAAAGGATTTCTATCATAGACTTGATACGCGGGGGCATCTATCAACCAAATTTGCCCACACCCAAACGCTTATCGTCTTGGTGTATTCACCGATGTCGAGACTCTCTTTGCAAATTTAGGTTGGTTGGCTTTCCTAAATGCCACCACGGTATCCTACCCCTCCCTCACACTTGAATTTTTATCCTCACTTGTTTGTGAGTCGGGGTTGATCGTCATCTTCCGTGTCCGTAACAAAACCATTCGCACCTACCTCGATACCATTAAAAACATCTTTGGTTTCCCCATCATTGGGGACGACGCTATCCGTCCATACGGGTACCCCCCGGAATTTGACGTTGATCAATTTTGTTTCCACCTCACCCTACACGATCACTATCCCTGAGGTAAGGCCAAGGCCTCCTCCATCATTCACCCCATCTTCCGTCTGGCCCACCGGATCATTTCTTGCACTTTCTTCCCCAGGGATGAGTCAGGTATCGTGACCATCCCTGATCTTTTCATTTTATGGGCCATGACCTTCGCTTTTGTTCGGGGTGATGACATGATTTCTTTTAGGGCCCCAGTTATTCCCATCCATGCCAGTGCTTGTCTTATTTCCAAGCTTCTTGAGATTAGATGCACCGGCAAGGGGACGCTTTGTTACGGGGCCTTATCACTATCATATCTTCGGCTCCCCAGTTTAACATTGTCATCCCCCGAGATTTACCTACTATCACGGGACCCTCACGTCTAGATCTAAATGTCCTGTGGCATATACACATGATCAAGCCCTGCCCCGATGGCCGTTTCACTTTCCATTACGGACACCCCCTAGCTCCCTACACCATTCTGCCCAACCCCGCTCGCATGACTATCCAGCTTGTGGCAGATTGGACAATCCCACCCGATCCTAACTTTCTGGGGGGTTACGTCTTCCTTTTATCCCGGGCGCACACAGACCACCTTCTCATGTCGCCCACTTAGGCGAGCTGGACATCCCTGCGCACCATGGAGACCCCGTGGCTGGGCCTAGTAGTGTCATCCCAGCTTCTGTTCCCACCACCACCGTCACCACCTCTCCAGTCCGTACGACCACCACCTCCACTGTTTGTCGAGTCGCTTCTACTCGCCTCCTTCTTGAGGCTGAGTTAGCTACATTGCGCGCTGGCGCATCTTCCTCCACCTCCTCGGTTCCATCCTCTTCCATCTTCACTCACCCACGTTTCCTCGCACTTGAGAGGAACATGGCCGCCATCCTCCGCCTTCTCACTCACGTCCACAGACCTCCTCTACCCACACCACCCCCCTCTCCACCACCTTCACCCCCTCGACGATTTTCCCCTCCACCATCACATTCTTCCCCTCCACCATCACCCCCTAGGCAACCATCCCCTCCTATCACCACTTCCATCACCACTTCCATTCCCACCACCTCATCTACTCCCACCGTTTCCATTCCCTGCACTTCACCTCCGCTCACGACCGCTTCCATTACCCCATATACGTGCAGCAAGAAATTGCAGGTGCGCTCGTGTTCACTTCCTCCTCCATCCTCACCTACCCCCGTACCCCCACCATCCACCACCGCATTGGTCACCATTTCACTCCCATTCACCATCACCACCACTCCACCCATTATTCACACGTCCTCCATACCCACCGATCCATCACCTCGACCACTTTCTCCACTTCTCCACACACCTGTCACCTCACCCCTCCACTCCCCCACATCCCCCACATCCCCCACATCTTCCACCGAGAAGGACGAGGACGATTCCTCTCCTGCTTTTTGATTTCATTTTTTTTTCTGACCTCTCCCTTGCATATCTCTGCATTTTCATGATCATATCATTTCGCTAGCATTGTCATGTCTAGCTTGGGGGAAGTCAATTTTTCTGTGTGCTGTTGTGTGATGTTTTCTTTGTGTACTTGTTATATATGTTGTGTCGTGTGATTTTCTGTCTTTATTTTCTGTTCATATGTCGTGTTGTGTGCTTTTGTTTATTTTCAGTTTCGTACGTGTGTTTTTCTTGTTTTTCATTTCTTTTTGTGTCGGTGCGTATTCCCCCCCCCCCCCATTTTCATTGCCCTCCCATACTTACTCTTATTGCATTGAGGGCAATGCAAGTTTCAGCTTGGGGGAGTCGCACTTCGTGCGTAATTTGCGTCTTTTTCTTCGTTTTTGAGTCGTTTTCATCGTATTTTTATTTTTTCTTTTCTTCTTTTTCTCTTTCTCCTAGAGATGACCCTTATGATGAATTGCCACAAAAATCACACACACACCTAGCACGGCTTCGATAATCACATTCACTAACCCTAGGAAGCCGAGTCCTCTTGCATTTCATGCATCGTGGGTCCACTTAGCTTTTTTGTGAGTCGTGTGTTGTGACTAGCTGTCTGGTGTGCTTCTACTTTGTGATTTTGTTTTATATACCTGTCCAGAAATGACCCCTAGATTATCATGCTTCGATTTGAATATGTGGTATTTGCCTCTCTTACCTGCTTCTGTATGCATGAATATATATATATATATATCGTATTCTTCATTTCGCATGTGTCGGGATTCCACAGTTAGGACTAGGATAACCCATTTAGCCTACACTCTGATTAGCGAAAAATATCCTTTGCCCAAATGTTTAGAATCCGATTTCTTTTTTATTTTACTTGGTGCAAATCCCCTCGTCGTGTACCGTTCTCCCACTTGGGAGAATACACTCGTGTATACGCCCCAAAATCCAAAAATCCAAAAAAAAGGAGAAAAGAAAAACCCAAAAAAAAGAGAAAAGAGAAAAGAAAGAAAAAAATACATATGTGTAGCCAAAAATCCAAAAAATACATATATCCAAAACCCAAAAAAAATGTGTGTGAATATTTTCCTACATGCCGAGAATAAAGGGAAGGCGAGAATTTGCACCGAGTGTTCTACTCCACATCATCTCAACCCCCCATCACTTTCGAAAACACTTGGAATAGGGAATTTCTAGCTATTATCTAGGCGATAGTGTGGTGATGTCCAAGTCCCTAGCTGTGGAGTCCCTGACACATGATACGTTTCGATTCTTACTTTCTTCTCATGCATGCTTGAGCTATATATTCACCGCTTATTTCAAATCGAATCGATACTTGGGTCTTTTCTTGGATTTGAGTATATGGAGCTTATAGCACAATGTAGAAAGTGACACCGTCTGCTAGCACATGACCACACTCACTCATGCTTCACCGCGTGGGTCCACGGCACTTGTCTGGACTCGTTTCCTTTGGTTTAGTGTTGTGATTTGGCGTTTGCTCCTTAGTGTCGTTTTTGATTTTGTTGGCCCTGACGGGCGATTTAGGATTTAGAGTTCTCTTTTTCTCTCTTCCTCTCTATTTTCTCCCTCCGAGCTCCTACTCTCACTCGTCTTCCTCGAGGACGAGGAAGGGTTCAGCTTGGGGGATTTTGACATGCGTTTATATTTCATATATTCACGCACGTCTTCTTTTGTGTTTTTTCGTTATTTTCCACCGTCCCGTATCTGTTTTCTCGTATTTTCTAGTTTTCTTTCACTTCTCCGTGTTTTTACGTGTTTGCAGGGTTTGCCAATGTAGGGGACATATAACGAAGATATTATAAGTCCTTGGAGCAACAGGAGGAGTCACGCGTGATCCAGGGGGTCAAACGACCAATATCGCAATCTTTCAGCCCCCACCCGATTGGTTGGATACATCCAACCGATCGGGTGATGCACGCGTGCACGACCCGGACAGCTGCTGAAGCAACGTGGGCATCAACTGACCGGTTCAGCCCAACATGACTTCTCAGGAATTTGGAGCTGAACTCCAACCGATCGGGTGATATTCACCCGATCGGTTCATCTGTAACCGATTTCCCCCAAGAGATGACCCGGAGAGCTCACCTGACCGCCAGCTGACCGTGCCAAAATGTCGCAACTTTCTGTCTTTTGGGCGACGTTTCCAACCGATCGGTTGATTTATCAACCGATCGATTCACCCGGCGACTACAAGATCCAAACGACCAACCGCTTCTGCCAACTGATCGAGTCGCCTGACCGGGTGAAGTTTCTGATGACCGCTATCGAAGATCGCATCAGCTCACCCGATCGGTTGATACTTCAACCGATCGGGTGACGTCGTTTTCTATATATATAAACCCTAGGTTTTCAGAAACGAGAGCTGTGTTTTATTTTCTGTTTTTTCTCTATTGCGATGGCTAGAATTTTCTTATTATTTGTAAGTGTTCAGATCCTTATGAAATTTTGATATAGTGTTAATTACATTACTACTACCGCATTTCAATCGCCTGATTATATTTTTAACGGTCGATTTTCATTTAGATCGCTTTTTAGCTAAAATGTGTGAGTAGTTCTCAAATCTGGGATTTTGGTGGAAACCCCTTCGTGGGTTCTCCCTAATGCGTCCATAGGACTAGGAAATCGATAGGGATTAGGAATCTATTGGTTACACGGGGTGTTTATTGTCATCGGCGGGAAAAAGACCGCCTTTGACCGTTGGGCCAAGGGAGAATAAACTTGGCGGTTGACTCCCTAGCCATAGCTCACGCCCTTAGCGTAGACATCGAGTCCTAGCACGTGGGAACGGCAGTATGAGATGTCAGGAGTTATCGTTGCGAGCTTAGTGCTCCCGGAGTCGGTCAGTGTTAATGGACATGTGAATGCCCACTGACCGAACCCGGGTAGTCCGGCGTATCATCCTGGGCACCGACCGGAATATCGGGCCCATTGGATGCTGGTATCAATCTCAGAGGCAACTCTCACCATTAGAACCTAATTCCGATCGTTATCCTATCTGCCGGCTGTATTAGCGAGAATCACATGATAGGGTGGAAACCGAAGTCCCGGGTTTCCCTTTTTATTGTTTATCCCTCGCATTCATTTTCCGTGACAACCCATCTACCAATTCGGGCTAGCTCACCCATGGGGTGAATTCGGTCCTTTCTGACACAAGCACAAGCACGCCTTCTTGTGTTCGACCCCCAAGCCACACTACAACACCATGCGCTTGCGGTTATAAATATTTAAATCGCACGCCCCCAATCCTATTGCACCTTGCACATGATCACAAATGTCGTGGGGACGTCAGTGCTCCATCTCTGACAAGGATATCCCGTTTCCACTATCCATTCTATAGACAAAAAGGACAGCACAAGTGGAATTAGTACTATATGTGACGGCATTAAAGTGTATTGGATGTATCATCCTTTCGCATATCGCAGTGTGAGCGAACCTGCATGGGCCACCACTAAACCTGTCATGCCCCATCCTCACATATACCTTATATGACATCCCATAGCAGGGAAAAGGGAGGATGGAGCCTGACAAGCCGCGATATTACACCAAGCGTGTAAGGTAAACACACAATAAGCAGGTCACTGCGAATACTAGGATCATACATCGCAGATATATAAAAGAAAGAAGCAACAAACATAGTCATCACAGAGAGTACATATCCACAGAACCACATAACCAAAGAGCATACCACACACCATCGTCAAGTACAAAGTGAACTATCTCTAGTATATACATGAGAAGTGCTACAAGCCACCAACATATAACCCAGCTATAAAAGGCAACTCACTCACCACTCGACCCAACTCACGCCACAAGACATAGCCCAAAAAGTGGTGTCCCAAACCAAAACCCACGTCTAAGGAATCTCCTGAGGGAGACTTTGCTCTGGTGACCTCTGCTCAAGACCTGAAAAGTAAAATGAGCACGTCAAAACGTGCCCAGTAGGAAACTAACTAGGGCATGGCAAATTATTTAGGGTTATGAGTGTAACGGCAATATAAGTACAAGCAACCAAGGTAAAAAGTACAACACACAAGTGTGCAACAACAACAACACATATATAGTTCATTAGTTAGTTGATGTTAGTGATTTTTGGAAGCCTGGGTATCACCTAAAGATAAGGGCACGGACATCACCCCAAATTTGGGGTGAATATAGCACACGACGCAGTGGACACGGGCACTGTACGTCGGGCCTCTCAGCTCCCCGTCCCTGGCAGGAGTGAGGCTCTCCACATAATAACACAACCTCCGTATGTCCCCTCCACTTCCGGTAAAGGCGAGTGGGTGTAAATATCACATATCACATATCATTTCCCCAACTTCTCGGTCCAGCCCCTTATAATTAAGTTATACCCAACCTTTCCCTGATCCCAATACTAGGATGTTCACTCGCCTTAGAGCAGATCGAGACATCCCAATTAACATGCCATGTGTTATCATATTCAAAGGCCATATCCAAGTTTATAAACGTGACACATTACACAACATTTTCAATGGCCCTTTTTCCCATGTCCTTCAATTTCGCATTCATTTGGGCATTTTTACAAACATGTGTCGTTCGCCATGTAAATGGAAAGTGTCACACCATCAAATTTAGTAAAAAATAGCATAACCAAACTTAAATACATGCATCAACATCATTCATGTATATGGAATGGAAAATTAACATTACCACACAAATCCAACTTCACTCAACACAAGCCAACATGCTGAAATTGCAAGAACAGCTGGAACGTCAGTATTTTTAACCAATTCTTATTATGAATTTGACAAAACTCAAAAAATGAAAGTTGAAGATATATCAGTACTGGGTTCACCCAAAAAGTTTCATGCAGAAATATGAAGTAAATGATTTATTTTGAATTATTTAGTAAAGTGTGTCAAATCTGTTCTTCAGACAGATTTCTGGATCTGTCTTCAAGCCAATTTTAAGCATGTTGGATCCAGAATTACAGCATATAATCACTCTGATGAACTTTTAGGAAAACTTCTTAAGTTTCCAACAAGACCAAGATCAGCAAAATCCATAAAGTGTGCAGGCAATAGTGCTCATTTTGCGGAACTGTGTACAGCTTGACAGAATTTCAGACATCTTGCAAATAATGAATTTTTACTCCTACTTATTAAACTCAACACATGACAAATTATATATCAATTTAGGGTAGGACTTCATGAGCTACATGAATATATTTTTTTCAGAGAGTAATTCTAGCTACAGAAACCAGAAATCAAGCTGAAACATACAGCTAGGGTTTCAGAATTTCAGATGGGGGTGAATTGCTAAGAAAACTAAAGAAAACTTGATTTCTTTTGATTTATTGCACACATATCACTTGAATTCCAGAGTATGAGCAATCTAATTACCATCATAAAAGTTTCATAAACCCTAAATAAAATTCCTAACCAAGTTAGAAATCCTACCTTAAGAATTCCTCTTTCTTTCTCTCTTTTCTTTCTCCTCCTTCTACCCTTCTTTCTCCTTGAAGTGAGCAAGGGTTTTCTTCAAATTTTTTTGGAATGAAATTAGGGTTTTGGAGCTTGAAGAAATGGCAAGGGGAAGGGGGAATTTTGGCCATGGGTAAGTAGGATAAGGTTGAATGAAGAAAAGAGAAGAAAGGAGAAGAAAGTTAAGGAAGAATGTAGAAATGAAATAAAAAATTCCTAATTCTAGATTTCTCTTCAAGATAAGCATGCATATGGAAAAATTACTCTAATACCCTTCCAAAACCCTTCAAATTCCAAGTATTTACAAGTTTGCCATTACTTTATGCACACACAACCTGAGTGTGTACGCACAACAGTTTTTGTCAAAAAGACAGTTTTGCCCTTAGCCTTTCTAAAAATTTACGGGTGTGCCATTAAACCCATCCCTTTTCACACTAGCCCCTCTCTCACTAACCCACTCCTTCTAAATTTACAAGTTTGACATTTCTTTACACACCCACTTTTACTCTACACACACTTCCACCCGTGTAGTCAAATGACCAAAATACCCTTACACTCTTCACGAATTTACATGACTGCCACGAGCCAAATTCATGCCATATCACTCCTTATCAACTCATTATACTCTCTCTACTCGCGTGTAGAGGGCTACCGTATCAGTCGCCGTATAGAGCTAAACAGGCCATGACACGATCCATGAAACAACAAAGATGGGCAAATATGAGAAGAGGGACGACCTCAAATTCTGCAAGTACCCCAACGACTATGGGCACGATACCAACCACTGTTGGACTCTCAAAAAAGAGATCGATGCACTGGTCAAGCGAGGATACCCCAAACCCCGGCTAACGATCAACCAAGGAAGGAGGTATCCTCAAAGCAGAAAGGCAAGATGCCTGGGTCACCTTTCACCAAGGTGATCGACTAGAAATTCGTCTGAGCTCAGGATCGAATAAAGAGGCGAGAGGCAAAATTAGCTTCGACGAAGTTCAGAAACACATGTACGCCTTTTGTTTTTATCTTTCCTTTCAATAAAGCATGTCCCTTTCACCAAATAAAGTTTTGCTTCCTTAAGCCTTCATTAATTCTACAAAAACTATCCCCATCAAAACTTCCCTCTAAAAGGATCCGATCCTCAGGAAGCCTGGATAAACTGAATTCATATTGATGAAATCCGTGCGAGTGAATCCTACAAAGCGGCTTCAGTCGTAAGTTAAAGGGGCCACCCCTTTGCCACTGAACAGTTCTCTGCTCTCCAAAAGGTCGTCAGCCATAAGTCGAAGGGGTCACCCCTTCGTCACTGAACGACTCTCCTAAAGGTCGTCAGGCGTAAGTTGAAGGGGCCACCCCTTCGCCACTGAACGAATCTCCTAAAGGTCGTCCGTCGTAAGTTGAAGGGGCCACCCCTTCGCCACTGAACGACTCTCCTACAACGTGTCGTCGGTCGTAAGCCAAAGGGGCCGCCCCTTCGCCACTGAATGACTCTCCTAAAGGTCGTCAGCCATAAGTCGAAGGGGCCACCCCTTCAACACTGAACGACTCTCCTAAAGGTCATCAGCCATAAGTCGAAGGCGCCACCCCTTCGCCACTGAACGACTCTCCTACAACGTGTCCTCAGTCATAAGCCAAAGGGCCACCCCTTCGCCTCTGAACGACTCTCCTAAGATGTTGTCAACCGTAAGTGGAAGGGGCCACCCCTTCGCCTCTGAACGACTCTCCTAAAATGTCGTCAGCTGTAAGTCGAAGGGCACCCCTTTGCCACTGAACGACTCTCCTAAAGGTCATCAGCCATAAGTCGAAGGGGCCATCCCTTTGCCACTGAACGACTCTCCTAAAGGTCAGCATCTGTAAGTCGAAAGGGCCATCACTTCGCCACTGAATGACTCTCCTATAGGTCGTCTTCCATAAGTCGAACGGGTCACCCCTTCACCACCGAATGACTCTCCTGAACTTCGTCAGCCGTAAGTCGAAGGGGACATCCCTTCACCACTGAACGACTCTCCTACAATGTGTCGTCAGTCGTAAGCCAAAGGGTCCACCCCTTCACCACTGAACGACTCTACTAAAATATAATCAACTGTAAGTCGAAGGGCCACCCCTTTGTTACTGAACGACTCTCCTAAAGATCGTCAACTATAAGTCGAAGGGGCCACCCCTTCGCCAATAAACAACTCTCCTAAGAGTCATCAGCTGTAAGTCGAAGAGGCCACCCCTTCGCACTGAACGACTCTCCTAAGACGTCGTCGGCCGTAAGTCGAAGGGCCACCCATTGGCCATTGAACGACTTGTTGAATATTGGACTCCCCGGATTTGGTTTTGATGATAAGCAAACATAAATAATCCATGAACTAACAATTTGTGAGCGCAGTATTGGAGATCGTCGCCAAATTCACGAGAACATTCAAAGCGACATCTCAACACTTCACAAAACTCGTATTCATGCCTAAAGCTTCGTTGACGCTCTTGCGCCGTTTTGGAAGTTATGAAGATTCAATCGAAGCTCTCGAAGACCGTTTATTAAGGTTTTATTTATAGTCTTTTTAGCTTCGATATATAGAATGTTAAGCCTTGAGTATATCTTACCATTCTAACTTCATAACACTCATATCGTAGCTCTAGGATCTTAGTACAAGTTCACTCTAACTTCCTCGAAGCGTCGCGCTTCGATTCGGACTTGTTTGTGCATGTTAGTTGGTACAAGAACAAGTACTGACCGACTAGATGGTGATCTAGTCGGTCAGCAACTCTTCTTGGACCGACTAGTTTGATTCCTTAATTTCTTGGACTTTACTGTTTACAGTTAGTCGGTCTACGTTGACTCACCGACTGACTAGTTTGTGAACTAGTCGGTATGCTTCTTTGACCGACTAGTTGTGACTTACTGTTCATGCTAAATTTCTCCTAAGCTACTGTTTATCGTTAGTCGGTCTAAGAACGTTTGGTGACCGACTAGTTGACAATCTAGTCGGTCAACTTTTGTTCTTGGACCGACTAAGTCAACTTGTGTTCAGACTATTTCATTTTGCCTCTTAGTCGGTTTACGTTCACTGACTGACCGACTAGTTGTGAAACTAGTCGGTCAGAAAGTCTTCTTGGACCGACTAGATTTCTAGGTCTGAAATTCTCTTTCTTCTCAGTTCCTCTCTTAGTCGGTCCATGCTGTTTGACTGACCGACTAGTTGATGAACTAGTCGGTCAGTGATTGTTCTTTGACCGACTAATTCTCCCAGATTTCTATCCGTTGGAGAATGACCTAAGTTGTTTTTATGGGACCCTATAAATATGAACCTAGGTCATTTCTATCTAGGTTAGAGCTTCCATTCAGAGATTCATTGAGATCAAAAGAGATAGCTATTCTCACTCAAATCAAAAGCTCTCTTCCTCACAAGAAACCCATTCTCTCTCATTTCTAGATCTAGAATCCATCTAGAGAGAAGCTTGTTCTTGGTGAGCTCTTCAAGCTATTGCTTGATCCAAGTCTCCAAATCATCCCTAGGCACCTATTGCTGGTCATTTCCTTGGTGCTAGGTCTTGGTGACTTCATCTTCCTCAAATCCTTCATTTCACCTATTGGGTAAGAAAAACTCAAGGTATAGGATTTTGTGGTAAGTTTGCTTATTTCAATATAACTCATTTATATTGCTTGTTGATTCTCTCGGTTGTGAGAGAAGGTTGTGATCCCGGGTTGTGGGATTCACTATTGCCGTTGTTGTATGATTTGATCTTGTGAAGGTTTTTCACAAGATATTCATAGTGGAAATCTTGAGTTAGGGTTTCTAACTCAAGTATCCGGAGGGGATCCGGGTGGTTGGGACGTAGGATCACCGGGAACAAGTCGGTGAGACTTGGGTGGATCCGAACCCATTAACATCATTTGTTAGCATTGTTAATTTTGTTGTTGTCTTTCAATTTAAGCTTCCGCAAATTGATTTGGTAGTTGTTTGCAATTTAATTTGGAATTATACTCCTTATTATTTTAAAGTACTATTCACCCCCCCTCTAGTACTTGTGCAGTAGCTTGTAGGGCATTACATTTGGTATCAGAGCCAGATACTTAGCTATGTCTGCCAACGACAACAAGACCGTGCGTCCACCTTCCAACTATGACACCTTCAGGAACCGAGAAGGAGCATCTTCGGTGATGGAAGGACATTCCTCTACGAGGCCTCCATTCTTCAACGGTACCAACTACGGGTACTGGAAATGCCGGATGGAAACCTTCCTCCGGAGTGCATCCTTATGGAGGACCACAATGAAGGAATACATTGAACCCGAAGAAGAAGACTTTGAGAAATGGACTACCGCGGAGATCGCCGCGGAGGTAAGCAATGCCAAGGCAATGAACGCCTTGCAATGCGCATTGGAGCCCGAGGACTTCAATAAGATATGCACATGTAAGAGTGCATATCAAATTTGGAACTCCCTCCTCATTCTTCATGAAGGGACGAGTAGGGTAAGAGACTCTAAACTCGTAGTCGTAAACAAAGATTACGAAATGTTTCATATGCAACAGGGCGAGAAGATGAAAGAATATTACGCTCGCTTTGTTGACATAATAAACGAGTTAGAGGCCCTCGGCAAGTCCTACACTCAAAAGGAGAAGTGCTCAAAGCTTATTGAAGGACTTCCCTCTTCTTGGGAAAAACGTACCTTCGCCATCGAGGAAGGTAATGACATGAACAAATATACCGTAGTTCAACTAATGGGTACTTTGATGTCATACGAGGTACGCAAAGATAGCAAGGTGAAGTTACAAGAAAAGATGAAGTCCTATTTGAACCAAGACGCGCCTAAGAAAAAGGCGATTGCATTCAAGGCGGCTTCATCCACCTCTACCGATGATGAGGACTCGGAAGAAGAAATGGACATGGAATCCATTGCACTCATGGCAAAGAAGTTCAATCGCTTCTTCCGAAAGGGTAACTTCAAACAAAAATCTAAATTTCCTTCTACTAACGCCTCTCCACCTTTGTGCTTTAAATGCAATAAGCCAGGACACATCAAAGCGGATTGTCCTCAAAACAAGCAAAAGGAGAAGTGGAAGGCGCCGAAGTTCGACAAGTCAAAGAAGTACAAAAAGGGGTACAAAAAGGGACTTGTCAGAGCAACATTCACCGACTCCGAGGATTCCTCAAGCGGAGAGTCGGATGATGAGAAAGTGGAGCAAGCGCACATGTGCTTCATGGCAAGAGAGGAGCATGATCAAGGATCTTCCTCCTCCGATGATAGCGACGACGAAGGCGATGCGGTAACTATGGATGATCTTAGGGATGCTAACTCTCATTTATGGTCTAAATACACTAAATTAGTAAATCGATATACTAAAGTAAAAGATGACCTAGCTAGCATTCAAACCTCGCCTAAGACTATCATCACCAACAACGACACCGTTGTTGAAGAGTTAAGAAATGAGATTGTTAATCTCAAATCTAAACTTGAACATGTTAGCATTGATGATCTGGAAGAACATAGGATAGCGGATTTAACTTCTCAAAACTTGACTTTGAGTATTGAGAACGAGAATCTTAAATCTCGTGTTTATGTGCTCACATCGCAAGTATCCACATTAGATACTTCTATGCGTTCTCTCAAAGAGAAATATGAGAACACATTAGGCCGAATCAATAGATTCAATAAGGGTAAGGACCATTTGGATAAAATCCTAAGTGACTTACTTCCGGCCAATCACCACATTGGTTTGGGGTATACGATGGGATGTCCATCCAAAGCGGCCACTACCTTTGTTAGGACAAATTCCGGTGACTCTACGAGTGGTAGCAAACACTCTATTGGTAGTTCATCTACCAATGGTGCTTCCACCTCGTCCACACCCTCTTTTGGAAAGAAACCCACTTTGGGTGGACCTCCAAAGAAGGGGCATGCTTATATGTACACAAATACCATGCCACGTAGGAACACACGTCCTACTCCACCATCTCACACATATGATGATTTCTATGCTACACGTTCACGGGCACGTGCACACCATGTGAGACACCCTCACGCACGTGTTCCCACACATTCATATGTTCACCCACCTCATTATATGAATAATTCTCGTCGTGCACCATTCCATCATGTTCCGTATGCCTATCCACGACATGCATCACGTAGAAACCAACAACGCATGCATGCACCCAATAGGATGATGGCTCCCAAAATTTTCACTATTTGGAGCCCAAAGGACACAAGCATGGATGAAAAACAAGTATATATGAATGCTTATTTTTCGGATGTTGTGCATAGTAGAAATTATGTGGGGAAGTCTAAGTCCAATTGGACTTGGCTTCCAAAGGTCTAACTTTTGAGGACCCAATGACCTTGGGTACCATGATATGAAAGTTTCTATCTTTAGGTACTCAAGGAAAAGAAAATGAAGAGGAGCAACAAATTTAAATTTAGCTCCAAAGGGAATTGGATACTCGATAGCGGGTGTTCAAAACACATGACGGGTGACGCTCAATTGCTCTCCGGAGTGGTTCCCATTGCAAATGGAAATCGTGTCGTATTTGGAGGCAACGAGAGCGGAACCATCGTCGGTGTTGGTAAAGTGGGTAACCCTTCTAAACCCTTAATTAGTGATTCTATCTAGTTAATGGTTTAAATCATAATCTTATTTTAATAAGCCAACTTTGTGACAAAGGTTACAAAGTTAGCTTTGCGAAAGGATTGTGTCATATTTCAAATGATAATAATAAATTATTATTTTCCGGCACACGCCATAAAGATATTTATATTTTGGATCTTCCTAAGTCATATGAACAATGTCTCGTTGCCAACACAAGTGAACAACACTTATGGCATCGACGCTTTGGACATGTGAACTTTGGAACACTTTATAAGCTTTCGAAATTAAATTCCATTAAAGGTTTTCCGAAGCTCGTTTTTGAAAAGAAAGGTTTTTGTGATTCTTGTCAACGTGGCAAGCTTCCTAAATCTTCATTTAAACCTAAGAAAAGCATTTCTACGAAACGGCCACTAGAGCTATTACATCTAGATTTATTTGGGCCAACTAGAGTTGCTTCCTTAGGAAATGCAAGATATGGACTAGTCATCGTTGATGATTATTCAAGATTTACATGGGTATTTTTCTTATGTAATAAAAATGAAGCTTTTGAAAACTTCACAATATTTGTGAAGAAAGTAAAAAATCTCATCGGAACCACCATTGTCACTATTCGTAGTGATCATGGGGGTGAATTTGAGAATAAGTCTTTCTCAAATTTTTGTGATGATCTTGGAATTACTCACACGTTTTCTTTCCCTCGCGCACCTCCTCAAAATGGTGTTGTTGAGAGGAAGAATAGAACGCTTGTGGAGTGTGCTCGCACTATGCTCAAAGATAGTCAACTTGGTTATCAATTTTGGGCGGAAGCGGTACACACCGCTTGTTATGTGTTTAATAGAATACTTTTGAGGCCCGGCACCAAACAAACTTGCTATGAATTGTTGTTTGGTAGATTGCCTCAAGTTAAACATTTTCGTGTTTTCGGCGCAAAATGTTTTATTAAAAACACATATGATAATTTGGACAAGTTTGATCCGAGATCGGATGAGGGGATATTTGTTGGGTATTCCTCACGTAGCAAAGCCTACCGGATATACAACAAAAGATCCTCTTCGATCGAGGAATCACTTCATGTCTCTTTTAATGAGAATTTTACTACTTCTAGAATTTCAAATGATAATGATTCTATGGATGTTTTATGTGATTCGTTTGAAAATTCTAAGTCTATTGATTCAATTAATTCTATTGAGACTAACCCGACTAATGAAGTTGTTGAGAATGTGCCTAGTGATCAAGGTATTCCTAAGCGGCTTCATACCGTTCGCGACCATCCCCATGAGCAAGTCATTGGCAATATTAATGATAGTGTCAAGACGAGATCTCAAGTCCACCACTTCGCCAATTGTGCCTTTGTCTCATCGATAGAGCCAAAGAATATCGTTGAAGCGTGCGAAGATAGTGCTTGGATCCTTGCCATGGAGGAGGAACTCATTCAATTCGAGAGGAATGAGGTATGGGAGCTTGTTCCTTTGCCATCGAAGAACCACACCGTTATAGGGACAAAGTGGATCTTCAAGAACAAAACCGACGAAAATCAAGTCGTCGTCCGGAACAAAGCTCGGTTAGTTGCTCAAGGCTATCGCCAAGAGGAAGGTATCGATTTCGAAGAATCCTTCGCTCCGGTAGCTAGATTAGAATCAATTAGACTTTTATTGTCTTATGCATGCCATAAAAATTTTAAGTTATTTCAAATGGATGTTAAAAATGCATTTTTAAACGGAGATGTTGTTGAGGAAGTTTACGTTTCTCAACCTCCGGGCTTCATAAATGAAAAATTTCCAAATCATGTTTTTAAACTAAAGAAAGCTCTTTATGGTTTGAGACAAGCTCCTCGAGCTTGGTATGATCGCCTAAAGAATTTTCTTTTGGATTTGAATTTTAAAATGGGCGAAGCCGATTCTACACTTTTTGTTAAGCATGCGAATAATGATATTTTATTAGTTCAAATTTATGTTGATGATATCATTTTCGGTGCTACTAACTTCACTCTTTGCGAAGAGTTTTCTAATGTTATGAAGGACCAATTTGAGATGAGCCACATGGGCGAACTCAAATATTTCTTAGGTCTCCAAATTCGCCAATTGAACGATGCAATCTTCATCCACCAAACGAAGTATACGGTGGAGTTGCTTAAGCGATTTGGAATGGAAAGTGCTTCCGGGAAAAAGACTCCAATGAGCACGACTACGCATCTTGACAAGGATACGGGCGGTAAGGATGTAGACATTCGTCTATATCGAGGTATGATAGGTAGTTTACTTTATCTTACCGCAAGTAGGCCCGATATTATGTTTACCGTATGCATATGTGCTTGTTATCAGTCTCAACCTAAGGAGTCTCACTTAGCAGCGGTAAAGCGTATTTTCCGTTATCTAAGTTATACACTTGATTTTGGATTAATTTATCCAAAATCTAGCACGTATGAGTTAGTCTCATACAGTGATGCCGATTATGCGGGATGCAAATCCGACAGGAAAAGTACTAGTGGCACTTGCCATTTTCTAGGAAATTCTCTTGTCTCTTGGTTTTCCAAGAAGCAAAATTCCGTATCACTTTCAACCACCGAGGCGGAATATATTGCCGCCGGTGCCGCTGCCCAGGTTCTTTGGATGAGACACACTTTGAAGGATTTTGGTATTCACTGTGATACTAGCCCTATCATGGTGGATAACCAAAGTGCTATTTGTCTTTCAAAGAATCCGGTGCATCATTCCCGATCAAAACACATAGATGTCCGACACCACTTTTTAGATGATCATGTTGCTAAAAAGGACATCATTTTAGTGTACGTTGAAACCCAAAAGCAAATCGCCGATATTTTCACGAAACCCCTAAAGGAGGACTCCTTTGTGCGGTTGCGTCGAGAATTGGGGATTATGGGTGAATCCGAGATATAGGATTCATATTTCATTCAATTATCTTGCATGCTATTATATTTTGCGATATTTCGTTCATGCTAGATTTATTGAATTTTTGGGAATTTTATGTGATATGTTTGAATTTATGATCGAATTCATATTTCAATGTCGTATTTAAGATTTCGACGTTTTATGGGGTAATTTAGATGACTAATGAGAGTGTTAAGATGTTTCATCCAAGTGGTTTGTGAAGAGAAATCAATTATCAATTTTTGGACTCTTCTAGTCGGTCTCAGTTCATTTGCCAACCGACTAGATGCTCATCTAGTCGGTCAGCAAGTGAACTCAGACCGACTAGATCAAGCTTTTTTCTAACTCTTTTCATTTTCTTTCTTTAGTCGGTCACAGTACACTTACCGACCGACTAGATTGAAAACTAGTCGGTCAGTGAATATACTGCGACCGACTAAATCTAGCCCTAAAAATCCCTGTTTGCCTCTGTTTCGACTTAGTCGGTTCAAGCTCATTGACCGACCGACTAGATCGTAATCTAGTCGGTCAGTGCTTGAACTGTGACCGACTAAGTGGGTTAGGGCAAATGCGTCTTTTCGATTTCCAGACCGACTTAAACTCATTTCGTCCGACTAAAAATCATTTTAGTCGGTATTCATCTCCTCTCCAGCCCGCAAAAACCCCAAACCCTCTCGAGACTCTTCCTATTCCCGTCGACTCCAGCCAGATCTCCGGCCATCCCCGCCGTCCGCCGCCGTCGACTCCTCCTCCTAGGTAAAACCCCCTCTCCTAGGTCTCGATTCATACTCTAGGGTTTGTTTTATATCTCATCTAGCTCCTAGGGTTTCAAAGTTCTTCTAGGGCTTGTTTATTTCGAGTTTGCTGTAGGAATCTAGGGAATCTAGGGTTTCAGCTAGGGTATTTGATCTTCCGTCATCATTAGCTTGTACTCGTCGTGCCACGACCATGGCAAAGACGAGGATTCCTATCGCCTCATCTGGGGCTTCTCCTATGTCTATAGAGCCTTCAGACCCTAGGAATCCACCTAAGCCTAAGCGTCGTGCCAAATCAACCCAATCTTCTCCGTCTTCGCCTCCTCTGAAGAAGCAGAGGACGGCGACCGTCAAACCCAGAAAATCTAAGACAAAAAAGGCCATACTCCACTCACCCTCTACTCCTCCCGATTCCGATACTGAGTTTGTGCCTGAGGATGAGCCTAGCCATAGGGAACCCACTCCTCCACTTCGTCCTAGGACTCGCCAGCCAAAGGGAAAGGGCCCAATGCCAGCGGGTGGTGTTGACATATCGTTGTGTCGCGACGACCCTATGTGTCTCGCGGCCTACAACCGTATTGAACACTGCCCGATGCTATTGGAGCACTATGTTCAGTTTTCAGATTTCCTTGGCTTAGCTGATCTCCTCTCCTATAGTGGTCTCCTTGATTATCTTCGATACGATCTTAAGGCCAATCCTAAACCATATCCTCGCCTTGTGAAATTGTTCTATGCCAATCGTGTCCGAGGCCAGTACGACGCGAGTCACTCCATCGAGACTACTGTCTTGGGAACTCCTATAGTTCTCACGGCAGAAATCTTGGGGGAGATACTTGGTTGTTCGTCGTCCGGTCTCCTTCCTTCTGACATTTCCATCGACGATATATCTTCCTTGGATCAGTCCGTTCTTTCTGACATCTTCCATGTGATCCCTCCTGCCTTTATTGGAGTTCCTTCAAAGTCGTTCAAGCCAAATGCATGGGTATTGAATCTTATTCTGAAGTCATGCTTGCTTCCCAAGTACGGCTCATCTTCACTTCCATCCCAGCCATTTTTGAAGCTCATCTACGCTCTATTCTTGGGTTGTGAGATTAATTGGGCTCGCGTTATACTCGATAAGATGGACTCTTTTGAGTGTATACGCAAGACCAATAAATCTACGCATATTCCATATCCGTGTCTGCTGACCCTTGTCTTTTGTCATTTCCGAGTCCCTCTCCCTCCTGACGATGAGCGTCCCTTGGGTACTCCTCTGAACGCGACGGCCGTTAAGAAATCTCTAGCGGCGCTTCGTCACGTGCAGAGGTCTACTGCATCTGCTTCCCAGTCTACTCCCTCAGCTGCTGCTGCCCCCGCTCCTCCTGCCACATTAGACGATGTCGTACGCCTTCTTCGTCAGCACGACTCACGTTTGGCTCGTACTGAGGAGGTCGTCTGTCGTATGGCTCGTATGATGGGGATTGATCTTCCTCCTTCAGTTTCTGAGGCCGAGGAGATGGACGATGAGGAGCTTGACGAGCTTGTCACTTCCTTAGCCCGTGGCGATGAGGCCACTGCTGCTGCTGCTGCTGCTACCACTTCAGCTCCTGGAGTTGGCACCACTTCCGGTGCTCCAGAGACTTCTGCTTCAGCACTTTAGACTTCTGAGCCTGCTGCTGACCCTGCTGTCGAGCCTGCACATCTATCACCTGCTGCTGTTGAGACCCCTGCTGTTGCGACCCCTGCTGTTGAGCCAGTTGTTTCCACACCTACCCTGACGATCCCGTCTGTTGAGACGCCTCTTCTCCCTGCAGAGCCTGAGTCCACTCCGTCGACTGGACCCACGGACACTGCAGATCCAGCCACTTCCTCGTGATCGTTTGTTCCGAGGACTCTCCACTACTCTTTGGATGACATATCTTTTTTGAGAGTATTTTGGGTTAGGATGGAGATTGATGGTTGATTTGATGTATTTTTGCGTTTTCTGGATGTCGGTGTTGGATATTTTGATGTGTTGTATTTTTTGTTGTTGGACGTTGATGATGTTGATGATGATGTTCTCATGATGATGTTGTATCAATGCTATATGATGTATTTCTTTTTGATGGGTATGTTGCATTTGTTGTATCGATCTCTTTTTGGGATGTACTCTTGATGTTTCTATTTATATATACATCGTTGTTCATGTTGTGATAATTACTTCCTCGTGCACATTAATTCTCATTCAATGTCCATGCTATGTAAAATCGTCGCTCGACGATTGAAAAACTTGGTTAAATAGATTTTATTTCTATATTTGTATAGAATTGTTTTCCATGCACAAATTTAACCAAGAATATTGAATATTGGAGAGTATGTTTCATTATTCAATAAATGAAGAATTACCAAATATTTTTGATGATTTTGATTATCGTTTTTTTTTATAATGGACAATTTGGCACACCTTGATTTGATTTCATCATTTTTCCCTTGGTGTCAATTAGTTCCATCGTCATTGTCTACGACTCCCGATGTTGGATTTTCCATTTCCTAGTTGTTGTCGTTGTATGCCCCCCATTTTTGGGATAATGCCAAAGGGGGAGAGATAATGATAATAAATAGCGCAAATGAAAATTTAACTCAATTTCCAAGAATCTAGTTTGATATGTTAGATTCAGGGGGAGTTAAGATATATATAAGGATTTTCAAAATCCGATATTTCGAAGATCGATTCTCTTTATTAATCTTACTCGTCTGCTTGATGCAATTCATATATATTCATTTTGGAATTAACGTGTCATCAATGCAGGGGGAGTAAGTATTTTACATTTGAATCATTATTTTTTATTATTATTTATGTTGGTTTGTCATCACCAAAAAGGGGGAGAATGTTGAATATTGGACTCCCCGGATTTGGTTTTGATGATGAGCAAACATAAATAATCCATGAACTAACAATTTGTGAGCGCAGTATTGGAGATCGTCGCCAAATTCACGAGAACATTCAAAGCGACATCTCAACACTTCACAAAACTCGTATTCATGCCTAAAGCTTCGTTGACGCTCTTGCGCCGTTTTGGAAGTTATGAAGATTCAATCGAAGCTCTCGAAGACCGTTTATTAAGGTTTTATTTATAGTCTTTTTAGCTTCGATATATAGAATGTTAAGCCTTGAGTATATCTTACCATTCTAACTTCATAACGCTCATATCGTAGCTCTAGGATCTTAGTACAAGTTCACTCTAACTTCCTCGAAGCGTCGCGCTTCGATTCGGACTTGTTTGTGCATGTTAGTTGGTACAAGAACAAGTACTGACCGACTAGATGGTGATCTAGTCGGTCAGCAACTCTTCTTGGACCGACTAGTTTGATTCCTTAATTTCTTGGACTTTACTGTTTACAGTTAGTCGGTCTACGTTGACTCACCGACCGACTAGTTTGTGAACTAGTCGGTCAGTGATGCTTCTTTGACCGACTAGTTGTGACTTACTGTTCATGCTAAATTTCTCCTAAGCTACTGTTTATCGTTAGTCGGTCTAAGAACGTTTGGTGACCGACTAGTTGACAATCTAGTCGGTCAACTTTTGTTCTTGGACCGACTAAGTCAACTTGTGTTCAGACTATTTCATTTTGCCTCTTAGTCGGTCTACATTCACTGACTGACCGACTAGTTGTGAAACTAGTCGGTCAGAAAGTCTTCTTGGACCGACTAGATTTCTAGGTCTGAAATTCTCTTTCTTCTCAGTTCCTCTCTTAGTCGGTCCATGCTGTTTGACTGACCGACTAGTTGATGAACTAGTCGGTCAGTGATTGTTCTTTGACCGACTAATTCTCCCAGATTTCTATCCGTTGGAGAATGACCTAAGTTGTTTTTATGGGACCCTATAAATACGAACCTAGGCCATTTCTATCTAGGTTAGAGCTTCCATTCAGAGATTCATTGAGATCAAAAGATATAGCTATTCTCACTCAAATCAAAAGCTCTCTTCCTCACAAGAAACCCATTCTCTCTCATTTCTAGATCTAGAATCCATCTAGAGAGAAGCTTGTTCTTGGTGAGCTCTTCAAGCTATTGCTTGATCCAAGTCTCCAAATCATCCCTAGGCACATATTGCTGGTCATTTCCTTGGTGCTAGGTCTTGGTGACTTCATCTTCCTCAAATCCTTCATTTCACCTATTGGGTAAGAAAAACTCAAGGTATAGGATTTTGTGGTAAGTTTGCTTATTTCAATATAACTCATTTATATTGCTTGTTGATTCTCTCGGTTGTGAGAGAAGGTTGTGATCCCGGGTTGTGGGATTCACTATTGCCGTTGTTGTATGATTTGATCTTGTGAAGGTTTTTCACAAGATATTCATAGTGGAAATCTTGAGTTAGGGTTTCTAACTCAAGTATCCGGAGGGGATCCGGGTGGTTGGGACGTAGGATCACCGGGAACAAGTCGGTGAGACTTGGGTGGATCCGAACCCATTAACATCATTTGTTAGCATTGTTAATTTTGTTGTTGTCTTTCAATTTAAGCTTCCGCAAATTGATTTGGTAGTTGTTTGCAATTTAATTTGGAATTATACTCCTTATTATTTTAAAGTACTATTCACCCCCCCTCTAGTACTTGTGCAGTAGCTTGTAGGGCATTACACGACTCTGCTAAAAACATCGTCGGTTTTAAGTCGAATGGCCACCCCTTCGCCACAGAATGACTCTCCTAAAAATGTCATCAGCTGTAAGTCAAAGGGCCTCCCCTTCACCACTGAACGACCCCCCCTAATGTGTCAGTCGAAGGGCCACCCCTTTCCCACTGAAGGACTCTCCTACAATGTGTCGTCAGTCATCAGTCGAAGGGCCACCCCTTCGTCACTAAATGACTCTCCTACATAGCATCGTCAGCCGTAAGTCGAAGTGGCCACCCCTTTGCTACTGAACGACTCTCCCAAAGTGTCGTCAGCCGAAAACCGAAGGGCCACCCCTTCGTCACTGAATGATTCCCATACCGTCAGTCGTGAGTCGAGGAAATTGCTCCCTCACCATGGAACGTAGTGGTAAACTTCTAAACAAGGTTCGATGGTTTATCCTCGATCATCCTAAAGCAGTGCCTAACGTATCGAAAGGGGCCATCAGGCATTGCGACTAGCACATGACGTAATCGACAACAAACAAAGAGATGCAACAACAAACAAAGATATACAGGCCAATTCCTCTGGCACTCCTATTGCAAAAAAATGTTTTCGTTTACATCTACATCACCCCCATATACATTCAAAAATGTCTAAAATAGTCGTAAAAAGAGCACTGAGATCCTACAACGGCTGGCTAGGCCCTTGGTCTCCATCCAGCACGGCAGTGGACTATGGGTGTTGATGCGTCATAATATTCCACATTTTATCTATATATTTACACGTCAAAATGATTTCTTAAATCCCGATTTTATACGCTTCTATGCTGATGATTGGAACTATTTGACTTTAAGAGCGTTTGGTTGTATTTCAGGGAATATCGAGCGATTTGGAGCATGTTGGATAGGAGGACATGATTGTCGGTTCCGGAGCATCAATGGCATTGTATTTGAGGGGTTCATGTTGCTGGAGAGGAGCAAGAAGAGGAAGCAAAGGAGAAAGAGGAGAAGGAAGAGAAGAAGTGGAGGAGAGGCCAAGGATCATTCCCAGATCGCTCGGTCGAGCGACTACCCCGCTCGACCGAGCTGTGATCCCATAGAGAACGGCGAGGACTTCAAGGGGGTGCTCGGGCGTGCGACCCAACTCGCTCAACCGAGCGACCAAGTCGCTTGCCCGAGCTGTAATGCCCTACAAGCTATTGCACAAGTACTAGAGGGGGGGTGAATAGTACTTTAAAAATAACAAGGAGTATAATTCCTAATTATAATGCAAACAACTACCAAATCAATTTGCGGAAGCTTAAATTGAATGACAACAACAAAATTAACAATGCTAACAAGAGATGTTACTGGGTTCGGATCCACCCAAGTCTCCCCGACTTGTTCCCGGTGATCCTACGTCCCAACCACCCGGATCCCCTCCGGATACTTGAGTTAGAAACCCTAACTCAAGATTTCCACTATGAAATACTTGTGAAAATCCTCCATAAGTCAAATCATACAAAATGTAATTTGTGACTCCCACAACCCGGGATCACAACCACACTCTCACAACCGAGAGTGAAACTTACAAATCAAATATGAAATGAAATAAGAAAACTTCTTACCGAACAAAATACATATGCCTTGAGTATTGCTTACGAATTAGGGCAAGGATGATTTTGGGGAAGAAGTGGCACCAAACCCTAGCTCCAAGATGTAGATCAGCGATGGAGAGCTTTGGGGATGTTGGTGACCTAGAATCAAGCACTTGGCTTGGAAGGCTTCACACTCAATGAATCTCTCTTTGGAAGTAAGAGTGAGGAGAGATTATTGAATGGAAAGAATGAGCTTTGAATGAGCTTGGAATGATTTCTCTTGATCTCTAAACTTGCAATAATATCAGCCTTTGCAGCAATGAATGCAGCCCATCAAGTATATATAGGATAGAGGAGAGAGAGAGAGAAAAACGTTTCAATTAAATCTCCAACGGCTCTTTTCTGAACCCAACTAGTCGGTCAAAGAACAACCACCGACCGACTAGTTCATCAACTAGTCGGTCGATCAATTAACGTAAACCGACTAATGAGTAAACTGAGAAAAGATCAAAGTACAGATTAAGGAACTAGTCGGTCTAAGAAGAGTAGCTGACCGACTAGTTTCACAACTAGTCGGTCGGTTACTCAACGTGGACCGACTAACAGATAAAACTGAAGTCTGAGAAGAATTAGACTTAGTCGGTCCAAGAACAAATGTTGACCGACTAATTCACCAACTAGTCGGTCACCAAATGAACATAGACCGACTAACAATAAACAGTAAGTATGGTGAAAAATTTGGCATGTACAGTAAACTAAACTAGTCGGTCTAAGAAGGAAAGTTGACCGACTAGTTCATCAACTAGTCGGTCGATCAATGAGCACAGACCGACTAATGATAAACAGTAGCTCAAGCTCAAATGTGCATGTTCAGGGAAAGCTCAACTAGTCGGTCACAGAAGCATCACTGACCGACTAGTTCACAAACTAGTCGGTCGGTGAGTCAACTTAGACCGACTAACTGTAAACAGTAAAGAGCTATGAATTAACTGACAGAAACTAGTCGGTCCAAGAAGCTTGGCTGACCGACTAGATCACCATCTAGTCGGTCAGTTCTTCTTCTTGAACCAACTAACATGCACAAGAAGTCCCGAATCGAAGCGCGAAGCCTCGGGAATAATTGTATGGACTTCTACAAAGATCCTAGAGCTAAGATATGAGTGTTATGAAGATTTAAAACGTAAGACCTACTCAAGGCTTAACATTCTACGAAAGAAGCTAAAGACTATAAATAAAACTTGACGATACCGTCTTCAATAGCTTCAATCGAATCTTCATGACTTCTAAATAGGTCCATAAGCTTCAACGAAGCTTTAGGCATACGATCACATGCTTTGAGAAGTCTTGAGACGTCGTAATTGATATTCATGTGAATTTGGCGACGATCTCCATAACTGCGCTCACAAAGTGTTAGTTCATATTATATTTATGTTTGTTCATCATCCAAAACCAAATCCGGGGAGTCCAATATCCAACATTCTCCCCCTTTTTGGTGATGACAAACCAACATAAATAATAATCAAAAATAATAATTCAAATGAAATTTACTTACTCCCCCTGCATTGATGACATGTTAATTCCAATTTAAACAAAAATAATACGCATCAAGCAGACGAGTGAAGTATATTAAATGTGAATCGATTATTGAATTATTGAAATACCAAACGTAGGTTATTGAAATATCGGATTTGAAAATCCATTTATATATCTTAACTCCCCCTGAATCTAATACATCAAGTTAGATTCTTGGAGAATGCTCTTAAATTTTCATTTGGCACATTGTTATTATTATATCTCTCCCCCTTTGGCATAAGCAAAAAAAGAGCGGGAGGATAACAACGACAACAACAATGGCCTCAAATGAAAAGCACGGGAGTCGTAGAATACGACGACGGTTCAAGTGACACCAAAGAGAAAAAATACGAAAAGAATCAAGGCGTGTCAATGATACCAAAGTCGAAAAATCGTAAAACGAAATCATCAAAACTCAAATCAATTTAACGGATTGAGTTATGGAATATACTCTCCAATATCAACATTTCTTGGTTAAATTAGTGCATGGAAAACAATTCTATGTTTCCATAGAAGAAATTTCTATTAAACCAAGTGAATATCGTCGAGCGACGAAATCAAACATCAGAGACATAAAAATTATACATTGCACAATATAATGAAATGTCAACTGCGATGTATTTATACATATATAATATGAAGCAGAGTACATCACCGACATACAAAACATCGATCGACTGATCAGGGCACAAAAATACATCATCATATGACAAAATATCGGAGTGTCAACAAAAATACATCATCATCAAACATATCAAAATACATCATCACAGATATCAAAAAGACATCAAAATGATCCAAAATACATAGCCACCCACACTATCCTACCCAACATCTCTCACAACTAGATATATCATCCAATGAGTATCAGGAGAGGCCTCGGAGAAACTCAAGAGGCAGCGGGAGGACCAAAAGCAACTGCAGGCTCAGCAGGAGCAGAAGAGGTGACTGGATCAGCAGGGACGTCCGGAAGATCAGCAGGAGAGACGGCTGAAGTGGCAACCTCTGAAGCAGCAACCGTAGTGGCCTTAGGAGCACCAGTCGGAGTATCCACCACAGGAGTGGCGGCAACAGGTGTGCTCTCGGGGGCACCAACAAACGAAGCAGCAACAGCAGCACTGGAAGAGGAAGCACCAGCAGCAGTACCAGAAGGGCCCTCGGGGGCACGAGTCGTAGCCCGACAAACCTCCTCAACATCCTCCTCAGCCAACTCATCTAACTCCTCATCCTCAGACACGGAAGGAGGAAGCTCAACACCCATAAGATGAGCCATACGGCAGACTACCTCCTCGGTACGAGCCAAGCAAGACTCGTGACGACGAAGTAACCGTACGACATCATCCAGGGTGGCAGAGGGAGTAGCAGAGGCACTGGCAGAGGCAGGGGCAGACGCTGAAGGTGTCGTCCTCTGAACGTGACGAAGCGCCGCAAGAGATTTCTTGACGGTCGTCGCGTTCAGGGGAGGACCAAGGGGACGCTCATCGTCACGAGGCAACGTGACACGAAAATGATGAAACACGAGGGTCAATAAGCAAGGAAATGGGATATGAGCCGATTTATTGGACTTGCGAATACACTCAAAAGAATCAATCTTATCGAGTATAATGCGAGCCCAATTAATCGAGCTCCCCATGAAGATAGCATAGATAAGCTTCAGAAAGGGCTGGGACGTGAGAGAAGAGGAGCCGTACTTGGGAAGCAAGCACGACTTCAGAATCAGATTTAGGACCCATGCATTTGGCTTGAATGATTTAGATGGCATGCCAATCATGGCAGGAGGGATCTGATGGAAAATCTCAGAGAGGACGGTCTGATCTAAGGAAGAAATATCGTCAACCGAGATATCAGAGGGGAGGAGGCCAGACGAGGAGATACCCAAAATCTCTCCTAAGATTTCCGCTGTGAGGACTATAGGAGTCCCCAAAACGGTCGTCTTAACAGAGTGGGTCTGATCGTACTGACCCCGGATCCTATTCGCATAGAAAAGCTTTACTAATCTAGGGTAGGGGTAAGGGTTCACCTTCGGGTCATAACGAAGATAATCGAGAAGACCCGACGACGAGAGATGATCAGCTAACCCTAGGAAGTCGCTAAACTGGACGAAATGCTCCAGAAGCAGCGGGTAATGTTCGATACGGTTGTACGCCGCAAGACACATAGGGTCGTCGCGACACAACGAAATATCGACACCGCCCACCGGCATCGGAGCCTTTCCCTTAGGCTTACGGGTAGATGCACGAGGGTGTGTGCTAGACTCGGGATGGACAGGAGGAGTGGGTTCCCTATGAGTCTTGGTCTCGGGGTTATACTCCGTATCGGAATCGGTAGGAGTATGGAATGAAGAATGAGAGGCAAGAACTTTGGGCTTGGGCTTAGGCTTGGGCTTGGTTTGACCTCTAGGCTTGGCGGTCGTCGTCCTCTTCTTCTTGAGAGGAGGCGAAGACGACGAAGGAAGGGTGGTCTTGGCACGGCGTTTCGGAGGGGTTGGATGCTCGGGATCCGAAGGGTTTTGTTCTACGGTCATCGGCGAGGGGCTAGACGGAGTGATCGGGATACGTGTTCGGGCCATAATCTCGGCACAACACGACACAATCAAACTGAAACGAAGGAACCCTAAGTCGGAACCCTAGAAAGCTGAAATCGAAACCCTAGAAACCCTAGAAGCCCTAGAAACCGAGCTAACCCTAGAACTAGGAATGGAAATCTAACCCTAGAAAGAGAGGAGATCACCTAGAACGAGGGGCCGAAAGAGGAGATCGACGGAGATGGCCGGAAAACGGCCGGAGTTCGATCGGAAGACGAAGGGGCTGAGCGAGGTCGGGGGTGATAGCTGGAGAGAATACCGACTAATAAGAAAATTAGTCGGATGAAAGGAGTTTTAATCGATCAGAATGCGAAAAGACAATTCAGTCCCTGTCACAATTAGTCGGTCACAGTTCAAGCACTGACCGACTAGATCACGATCTAGTCGGTCGGTCAATGAGCTTGAACCGACTAGTTGTAAACAGTGGCTGAATCCAAGTTTAACTGACAAGAATTAGTCGGTCTGTGTTCATGTACTGACCGACTAGATCTCAATCTAGTCGGTCGGTCACTGAACATGAACCGACTAAAGAGTTAAAATGGAGAGGGAACTCAAAAAGCTTGAGTTAGTCGGTCTAAGTTCTTCTACGAACCGACTAGATGAACATCTAGTCGGTTGGTGGTTGACCAGATACCGACTAACAGAGTCCAAAAGTGATAATCAAGTTCTCTCCTCAATACGATTGGACGATATATCGCAAAACTCTCAATAATCATCTAAACTACCCCATTAAACATCGAAATCTTAAATACGACTTGCAAAACATGAATTCGAGCAAAAATTCAAAATATCACATAAATTCTCGAAAAATCCAATAAGTCTAGCATGAACGAAATATTTCGAAATGTAATATCTGCAAGATTAATGAATGAAACATGAATCCTATATCTCGGATTCACCCATAATCCCCAATTCTCGACGCAACCGCACAAAGGAGTCCTCCTTTAGGGGTTTCGTGAAAATATCGGCGATTTGCTTTTGGGTTTCAACGTACACTAAAATGATGTCCTTTTTAGCAACATGATCATCTAAAAAGTGGTGTCGGACATCTATGTGTTTTGATCGGGAATGGTGTACCGGGTTCTTGGAAAGACATATTGCACTTTGGTTGTCAACCATGATAGGGTAAGTATCACAATTAATACCAAAGTCTTTAAGTGTGTGTCTCATCCAAAGAACTTGAGCACACGCGGCACCGGCGGCAATATATTCCGCCTCGGTGGTTGAAAGTGACACGGAATTTTGCTTCTTGGAAAACCAAGAGACAAGGGAATTTCCTATAAAATGACAAGTGCCACTAGTACTTTTCCTGTCGGATTTGCATCCTGCATAATCGGCATCACTATATGAGATTAACTCATACGTGCTAGATTTTGGATAAAGTAATCCAAAATCAAGTGTATAACTTAGATAACGGAAAATACGTTTTACCGCAACTAAGTGAGACTCCTTAGGTTGAGACTGATAACGAGCACATACGCATACGGCAAACATAATATCGGGCCTACTTGCGGTAAGATAAAGTAAACTACCTATCATACCTCGATATAGACGAATGTCTACATCCTTACCGCCCGTATCCTTGTCAAGATGCGTAGTCGTGCTCATTGGAGTCTTTTTCCCGGAAGCACTCTCCATTCCAAATCGCTTTAGCAACTCCACCGTGTACTTCGTTTGGTGGATGAAGATTGCATCGTCCATTTGGCGAATTTGGAGACCTAAGAAATACTTAAGCTCACCCATGTGGCTCATCTCAAATTGTTCCTTCATAACATTAGAAAACTCTTCGCAAAGAGCAAAGTTAGTAGCACCGAAAATGATATCATCAACATATATTTGAACTAAAATTATATCATTATTCGCATGCTTAACAAAAAGTGTAGAATCGGCTTCTCCCATTTTAAAATTCAAATCCAAAAGAAAATTCTTTAGGCGATCATACCAAGCTCGAGGAGCTTGTCTCAAGCTGTTAAGTGCCTTCTTTAGTTTAAAAACATGATTTGGAAATTTTTCATTTATGAAGCCCGGAGGTTGAGATACGTAAACTTCCTCAACGACATCTCCGTTTAAAAATGCACTTTTAACATCTATTTGAAATAATTTGAAATCCTTATGGCATGCAAAAGACAATAATAATCTAATTGATTCTAATCTAGCTACTGGAGCGAAGGATTCTTCGAAATCAATACCTTCCTCTTGACGGTAGCCTTGAGCAACTAACCGAGCTTTGTTCCGGACGACGACTTGGTTTTCGTCGGTTTTGTTCTTGAAGATCCACTTAGTCCCTATGACGGTGTGGTTCTTCGATGGCAATGGAACAAGCTCCCAAACTTCATTCCTCTCGAATTGAATGAGCTCCTCCTCCATGGCTAAGATCCAAGCGCTATCTTCGCATGCTTCATTAACATTCTTTGGCTCTATCGAGGAGGCAAAAGCACAATGAGCGAAGTAGTTCACTTGAGATCTCGTCTTGACACTATCATAGATTTTGCCAATGACTTGCTCATGAGGATGGTCACGAACGGTATGAAGCCGTTTGGGAATACCTTGATCACTAGGAACATTCTCAACAACTTCATTAGTTGGGTTAGTCTTAATAGAATCAATAGAATTATTAGACTTAGAATTATTAAACGAATCACATAAAACATCCATAGAATCATTATCATTTGAAATTCTAGTTGGAACAAATCCTTCATTAAATGAGACATGAAGTGATTCCTCGATCGTTGAGGTTCGTTTGTTGAATATCCGGTAGGCTTTGCTACGCGAAGAATATCCAACAAAAATCCCCTCATCGGATCTTGGATCGAATTTGTCCAAACTACCATACGTGTTCTTAATAAAACATTTCGAACCAAAAACACGAAAATGTTTAACTTGAGGCAACCTACCAAACAACAATTCATAACAAGTTTGTTTAGTGCCGGGCCTCAAAAGTATTCTATTAAACACATAGCAAGCGGTGTGTACCGCTTCCGCCCAAAATTGATGGCCAAGTTGGCTATCATCAAGCATAGTGCGAGCACACTCCACTAGCGTCCTATTCTTTCTCTCAACTACACCATTTTGAGGAGGTGCACGAGGGAAAGAGAAGGTGTGAGTAATACCAACTTCATCACAAAATGTCTCAAAAGACTCATTCTCAAATTCACCTCCATGATCACTACGAATAGTGACAATGGTGGTTCCTAAGAGATTTTGTACTTTCTTAACAAAAATTGTGAAGTTTTCAAAAGCTTCATTTTTATTACATAATGAAAATACCCATGTAAATCTCGAATAGTCATCTACGATGACAAGTCCATATCTTGCATTTCCTAAGGAAGCAACTCTAGTTGGCCCAAATAAGTCTAGATGTAATAGCTCTAGTGGCCGTTTAGTAGAAATGCTTTTCTTAGGTTTAAATGAAGATTTAGGAAGCTTGCCACGTTGACAACAATCACAAAAACTTTTCTTTTCAAAAACAAGCTTCGGAAAACCTTTAATGGAATTTAATTTTGAAAGCTTATAAAGTGTTCCAAAGTTCACATGTCCAAAGCGTCGATGCCATAAGTGTTGTTCACTTGTGTTGGCAACGAGACATTGTTCATAAGACTTAGGAAGATCCAAAATATAAATATCTTTATGACGAGTGTCGGAAAATAATAATTTATCATTATCTTTTCTTAAAATATGACACAATCCTTTCGCAAAGCTAACTTTGTAACCTTTGTCACAAAGTTGGCTTATTGAAATAAGATTATGATTTAAACCATTAACAAGATAAACATCACTAATTAAGGGTTTAGATGGGTTACCCACTTTACCAACACCTATGATGGTTCCGCTCTCGTTGCCTCCAAATACGACGCGGTTTCCATTTGCTATGGGAACCACTCCGGAGAGCAAACTAGCGTCACCCGTCATGTGTTTTGAACACCCGCTATCGAGTATCCAATTTCCCTTGGAGCTAAATTTAAATTTGTTGCTCCTTTTCTTTTTCTTTTCCTTGAGTACCTAAAGATAGAGAATTTCATATCATGGTACCCAAGGTCATTGGGTCCAAAAGATTAGACCTTTGGAAGCCAAGTCCAATTGGACTTAGACTTCCCCACATAATTTCTACTATGCACAACATCCGAAAAATAAGCATTCATATACATTTGTCTTTCGTCCATGCTTGTGTCCTTTGGGCTCCAAATTGTGAAAATCTTGGGAGCCCTCATCCTATTGGGTGCATGCATTCGACGTTGATTTCTACGTGATGCATGTTGTGGATAGGCATAAGGAACATGATGGAATGGTGCACGACGAGAATTATTCATATGATGTTGTGGGTGAACATATGCATGTGTGGGAACACGTGCGTGAGGGTGTCTCACATGGTGTGCACGTGCTCGAGAATGTGTTGCATAAAAATCATCATATGTGTGAGCTGGTGGAGTAGGACGTGTGTTCCTACGTGGCATGGTATTGGTGTACATATAAGCATGCCCCTTCTTTGGAGGTCCACCCAAAGTGGGTTTCTTTCCGAAAGAGGGTGTGAACGAGGTGGAAGCACCATTGGTAGATGAACTACCAATAGAGTGTTTGCTACCACTCGTAGAGTCACCGGAAGTTGGCCTAACAAAAGTAGTGGCCGATTTGGATGGACATCCCATCGTATACCCCAAACCAATGTGGTGATTGGCCGGAAGTAAGTCACTTAGGATTTTATCCAAATGGTCCTTACCCTTATTGAATCTATTAATTCGGCCTAATGTGTTCTCATATTTCTCTTTGAGAGAACGCATAGAAGTATCCAAATTGGATACTTGCGATGTGAGCACATAAACACGAGATTTAAGATTCTCGTTCTCAATACTCAAAGTCGAGTTTTGAGAAGTTAAATCCGCTATCCTATGTTCTTCCGGATCATCAATGCTAACATGTTCAAGTTTAGATTTGAGATTAATAATCTCATTTCTCAACTCTTCAACAACGGTGTCGTTGTTGGTGATGATAGTCTTAGGCGAGGTTTGAATGCTAGCTAGGTCATCTTTTACCTTAGTATATCTATTTACTAATTTAGTGTATTTTGACCATAATTGAGAGTTAGCATTCCTAAGATCATCCATAGTTACCTCATCGTTGCCTTCGTCATCACTATCATCGGAAGAGGAGGATCCTTGATCATGCTCCTCTCTTGCCATGAAGCACATGTGCGCTTGCTCCACTTGCTCATCGTCCGACTCTCCGCTTGAAGAATCCTCGGAGTCGGTGAATGTTGCTCCGACAAGTCCCTTCTTGTACCCCTTTTTGTACTTCTTGGACTTATCGAATTTTGGCGCCTTCCACTTCTCCTTTTGCTTGTTGAGAGGACACTCCGCTTTCATGTGTCCTGGCTTATTACACTTGAAACACAAAGGAGAGGAAGAGGCGTTAGAAGAACCAAATTTAGCTTTGTTCTTATAGTTACCTTTTCGGAAGAAACGGTTGAACTTCTTGGCCATGAGTGCCATGGACTCCAAGTCCAACTCGTTTTCCGAGTCTTCATCATCGGTTGATGTGGATGTGGATGGAGCGGCCTTGAAAGCAATGGCCTTCTTCTTTGGCTCGTCTTGCTTTAGGTAGGACTTCATCTTTTCCTGCAATTTGAGCTTGCTATCCTTGCGTACCTCGTATGACATTAAAGTACCCATTAGTTGAACTACGGTGTACTTATTCATGTCATTACCTTCCTCGATGGCGAAGGTACGTTTCTCCCAAGAAGAAGGAAGTCCTTCGATAAGCTTTGAGCACTTCTCCTTTTGAGTGTAGGACTTGCCGAGGGCCTCTAACTCGTTTATTATGTCAACGAAGCGAGCGTAATATTCCTTCATCTTCTCGCCCTGTTGCATGTGAAACATTTCGTAATCTTTGTTTACAACTACGAGTTTAGAGTCTCTTACCCTACTCGTCCCTTCATGAAGAATGAGGAGGGAGTTCCAAATTTGATATGCACTCTTACATGTGCATATCTTATTGAAGTCCTCGGGCTCCAATGCGCATTGTAAGGCGTTCATTGCCTTGGCATTGCTTACCTCCGCGGCGACCTCCGCGGTAGTCCATTTCTCAAAGTCTTCTTCTTCGGGCTCGATGTATTCCTTCATTGTGGTCCTCCATAAGGATGCACTCCGGAGGAAGGTTTCCATCTGGTATTTCCAGTACCCGTAATTGGTACCGTTGAAGAATGGAGGCCTCGTAGAGGAATGTCCTTCCATCACCGAAGATGCTCCTTCACGGTTCCTGAAGGTGTCATAGTTGGAAGGTGGACACACGGTCTTGTTGTCGTTGGCAGACATAGCTAAGTATCTGGCTCTGATGCCAAATGTAATGCCCTACAAGCTACTGCACAAGTACTAGAGGGGGGGTGAATAGTACTTTAAAAATAACAAGGAGTATAATTCCTAATTATAATGCAAACAACTACCAAATCAATTTGCGGAAGCTTAAATTGAATGACAACAACAAAATTAACAATGCTAACAAGAGATGTTACTGGGTTTGGATCCACCCAAGTCTCCCCGACTTGTTCCCGGTGATCCTACGTCCCAACCACCCGGATCCCCTCCGGATACTTGAGTTAGAAACCCTAACTCAAGATTTCCACTATGAAATACTTGTGAAAATCCTCCACAAGTCAAATCATACAAAATGTAATTTGTGACTCCCACAACCCGGGATCACAACCACACTCTCACAACCGAGAGTGAAACTTACAAATCAAATATGAAATGAAATAAGAAAACTTCTTACCGAACAAAATACATATGCCTTGAGTATTGCTTACGAATTAGGGCAAGGATGATTTTGGGGAAGAAGTGGCACCAAACCCTAGCTCCAAGATGTAGATCAGCGATGGAGAGCTTTGGAGATGTTGGTGACCTAGAATCAAGCACTTGGCTTGGAAGGCTTCACACTCAATGAATCTCTCTTTGGAAGTAAGAGTGAGGAGAGATTATTGAATGGAAAGAATGAGCTTTGAATGAGCTTGGAATGATTTCTCTTGATCTCTAAACTTGCAATAATATCAGCCTTTACAGCAATGAATGCAGCCCATCAAGTATATATAGGATAGAGGAGAGAGAGAGAGAAAACCGTTTCAATTAAAGCTCCAACGGCTCTTTTCTGAACCCAACTAGTCGGTCAAAGAACAACCACCGACCGACTAGTTCATCAACTAGTCGGTCGGTCAATTAACGTAAACCGACTAATGAGTAAACTGAGAAAAGATCAAAGTACAGACTAAGGAACTAGTCGGTTTAAGAAGAGTAGCTGACCGACTAGTTTCACAACTAGTCGGTCGGTAACTCAACGTGGACCGACTAACAGATAAAACTGAAGTCTGAGAAGAATTAGACTTAGTCAGTCCAAGAACAAATGTTGACCGACTAATTCACCAACTAGTCGGTCACCAAATGAACATAGACCGACTAACAATAAACAGTAAGTATGGTGAAAAATTTGGCATGTACAATAAACTAAACTAGTCGGTCTAAGAAGGAAAGTTGACCGACTAGTTCATCAACTAGTCGGTCGATCAATGAGCACAGACCGACTAATGATAAACAGTAGCTCAAGCTCAAATGTGCATGTTCAGGGAAAGCTCAACTAGTCGGTCACAGAAGCATCACTGACCGACTAGTTCACAAACTAGTCGGTCGGAAAGTCAACTTAGACCGACTAACTGTAAACAGTAAAGAGCTATGAATTAACTGATAGAAACTAGTCGGTCTAAGAAGCTTGGCTGACTGACTAGATCACCATCTAGTCGGTCAGTTCTTCTTCTTGAACCAACTAACATGCACAAGAAGTCCCGAATCGAAGCGCGAAGCTTCGGGAAGAATTGTATGGACTTCTACAAAGATCCTAGAGCTAAGATATGAGCGTTATGAAGATTTAAAACGTAAGACCTACTCAAGGCTTAACATTCTACGAAAGAAGCTAAAGACTATAAATAAAACTTGACGATACCGTCTTCAATAGCTTCAATCGAATCTTCATGACTTCTAAATAGGTCCATAAGCTTCAACGAAGCTTTAGGCATACGATCACGTGCTTTGAGAAGTCTTGAGACGTCGTAATTGATATTCATGTGAATTTGGCGACGATCTCCATAACTGCGCTCACAAAGTGTTAGTTCATATTATATTTATGTTTGTTCATCATCCAAAACCAAATCCGGGGAGTCCAATATCCAACACGAGCCAGTTGTCAGGAGAGCCTACGAATTTGCCTTGCAACTCTCTGGAAGTTTGGCTTTTAATTTGCTCGGTCGAGCGAGTTGTCATTCGATCGAGCGGCACAAGGTTCAACCGAGTGACATCAATTCCACCAAGGCAAAGCTCTGAAGCCCCAAGAGGTGCTCGACCGAGCACTAGGGCATGCTCGACCGAGCGACCTAAGCCGATCGGGCGAGCAGAGTAGAAATGGCCAAATTTGCTAGAAACTGGATAGCCCTTCACTCTTTCAAGTTCTTCTATCAACAGGGATTTTACAGTATGTTTCTCATATTTTTCCCAGATAGCAGACTTCATAACAATTCCAACACCACCAAGAATGGACCAATCAGAAGTCGGATGAACCCTAGAGAATTTTTGCAAGTCAGCAAATCAGTGTTGGAAGAATCTGTGTTGGAATCTGTGCTCGGGTAGACTGAATCTGTGCTCGACCGATCGACCTGCACAAGTTTGCCCGAGCTACCTGGGTAGCAAGCACGGACAGATGTGATTTTAGGGTTATTGTGAGGGGTTTTTAAGGTTTTGTTGGGGGCTATATATATGTAATATTGAGCCATCAGTTGAGGGGGCTGAAACATCTTCCCTTTAGCTTGTTTTGAGGTTTGAAGTCCATTTTTGGAGGTTAGGCTATGCATCGGCCCCCTCCTCGCTGATTATGTATTAAATCTTCCTTTGCTATGTAGTTTTCCTTTGTTGAATCCTCTTCATTGTCTTTCTCAATTGCTTTTGTTGTTTAATCTTCTATTGTTTTCTCTTTTACTTGCTTCCAATGTTGATTCCTATTGTTCATATATTTTGTGCTATGATTGAGTAGATCTATTGATAGGATTAGGGATGAACCCTAGGATTCTAGGGGTTGGATGATAGTTTAACCTTAGTTTGATGAATCTAGGGTTGCTCCATGGTAGTTTGAACAAAGGATTTTGGGGGATTAGCCCTAGATTTGGAGGATCGTGAAAGCGCCTCCACATTCTAGGGAGGATCCCCACAAATCCGATTAGGGATTAGTGGCCGTTTCTAGGGCTCGTGATCACGAGAGTGACTCGAGAGTTAGGGGTGATCACTAATCTCCAATCCGCTAGTCGGTGATTACGAGAGTATCCCGATTACTAGAACCAACCGCGGTGTAGTATCGCATTCCGTAGACCATGCAAGTGAATAGGATTGCGGTGCAGGATCAAGTGTCAAGCATAATGCACGCGTCCACATGTGTAGCCCATAGCGAAAGCATGGCTCTGCATAGGGAGGCGTTAGACGGACGTGATGACAGAAGTCAAACTCTCGTTCCCATCTACGGATGTGATACTCCTACCCTCATCCATCGCCCAACGAAGGGACCGTTAACATGTTGTCCGAATCCGAAAGTCCTAGCGAGGATTCCCGATACCCTAGTGATACTTTGCTCAATTGTTTCCCTTTGTTCTTTTTGTTTTCTTTTGTGTCTGGATGTGCCTTGCCCATCGTGACACCCTCGCATTCCACATCCACCACCATCACAACACTCCATAATCCATCTCCACCTAATAAGACATCGAAGCCTAACCTAGCCTAGGATCGATAGGCAGTGTGACAACCGCCTCCCTGTGGATACGATACCCGCTCGCCACTGTTTACACCGTGCGCTTGCAATAAGACAATATTCGTGCTTCCGAGGTGCAAGCCCGGAACCCGAACAAGTTTTTGGCACCATTACCGGGTAGGCGTTCTGCCATATTATCTATTTATCACAATTAGGTTGCTAGACTTCGAATAAAAATAAAAATTTATAAAAAAGAAACAAAAAGAGATATTTTTTCCCACCACCTGCTCTATTATTATTTCTATCTTCTTGTACCATTGATATCTTTTCCAGGTTGTTTGTTTTTGACTATTCAGGTGAAATGAAACAATTCTGGGATTATTCAGGCGAAGAATATTCAGCGCAGTCTGAGGTTCCCATGGAAGAATACAAATATTATCTGTAGGAACCATACTATCAGATGGAAGGATATGACCACCATTCAGAGTTCTATACCTACTGCGAGTTTTGTGACATGGAGGGACACTTGCCCTATGAAAGCCATGTTTGCCTATTGAGTCCTGATCATTCTATTAATTTGGCTTTTGCACGGTTTGAGTAGAGCGTGGCACTTAATAGATCTCAGCAGAATGAGACCCTTAAGTTGAAACAAGAGGTCGATGAACTCTGCAGGACTCTTGCGTCTCATGAGCACCCGCCATCACAAGCACATGAAGAACTCATATTGGTTATGGAGAGTGATAATGGCGTTCTGCTTGGGGGAGAATATTCTCATCATTACATCGAGGATGAGAGCTGCGAAGGAAACAATGACATTACTGGTGTTGTGCCCGAGATGTCTCCTGTTCTTGAAGCATCCCCTCAGGTTGAACAAAATGAGGACACATTTCTGGGTCTATTGATAAGCATCACGGATGTAATTCAATCCATCGGTCCATCGACAATAACGGCAGGTGATCCTTTTGAGCTTGAATTTCAAGATTTTATTACTCATCGCCTCTCTCCTGCAGGTAGAATCAGTGATGAAGTATTTGCTCTAGTTGAGGGTAACAAGACCCATTTCTACATTGTGGAGGAGATACCTGAGCCCACAGTGCTGCCTGCACCTACTATTGAGAAAGCCAAGCCACACCATATAGTGCCTCGAGTTCTAAGACGGAAACGAAGAAGTAGGCATAAAAAGAAGAAGATGAAGTTTACAATGCCTTCTATACCTGAGGAGCCCGAGGAGGAGGCCGAGGCAGTGCGTTGTGAGGAAGCGGATGCTGTCACCTTTGATAAGACAGTGACGCCTGGCACGATTGCGGTTACTCCTGAAGAGACAACAGAGATGAGACACTCGGGAAGTATCACTGCATAGCCAAAGGTTGCTGTTCAGGATGATGCCACAGAGAAGATTCTACCGCCTTTATCTTCCATCACCATGGCTGAGCATCCGGCAGAGGACTACCCATCAGAGCTCATTGCTCCCACTCAGGAAGATATTTTTACCCATTCTATTTCTGAATCCTGCATTCCATTTGATATTTGTTTTGATTCAGATCTTTTTGAAACGGCATACCTTTTGCAGAACACATACGATTATGGACCAGAGGTATGCTTAGACATGTCATTGCTTGGGGAACCTGCCGAGGAGCACAGCGAGGAGTCGCCTGATGAGACCCACACTCATACACCGGAGTTGCCTGAAGAACCTAAAACGAACGACAATGAATTGCCTGTCGTGGTACACGAGAGCAGGGATACATTTTCAGGGAAGTGTCGTCAACCGATTTTTATTTTACATATTTGATTTGCTGACCTTCTTTGGAAAAATTTTATTATGGGGAAAAACTATCCACATCAGATTGATGCGGCTTTTCTCGTTCAGGGTACAGGTGGAGTCCTTGGAGAGATGCTGGTAGCCGCATTGCTAGAATCTGATGGAGTTCGTAGAGACACGCACCTGGCGGAGCCACTGAAGGTGCAGTTGGAGCAGTTGCCTGCACCGGCAAAGATACTAGATCCGCCTTTTGCTACCGGTGGTATCAATCTATTAGTGTAGCTGTAAAGTAAATTTTTATACTTTGAATAATCACGAATCCTCTCGATAGCGAGAGGACCATATATGAATTTTATGCTTTCCTAGTTTAATAAATTCACCCAATATGATAGTTGCTCAATTATCCTTTGCACCACACCCAATTCCAAGATTTAACTGCCCACCCTTATATTATAATGCTTACTTTGCCTCTCTCCCCATTTTTTTGCCCATCTATCCACACCGGACACCATATGAAATAGCTTGGAGGGAGATATTATTTTGTTGTGTAACTCCCTATTTTGACGTTGTCCTCTATCCATGTCATGCACACATTGAGGACAATGTGACGTTTAAGCTTGGGGGAGTGCACAGTGCATGCACTTTGCTTCGTCGTGAAACACACTTTAAAATTATCAGATGAACCATGTTCACCTCTCTATTTATGTCTCATATGCTTCATTGTCTATGAAATATTATGGATTTATTTTTTTATGAACTGTGGTATCCGTTAGATTAGAGTTCAATTCCTTAATTAGAGTATCATTGTTAATATGCTTTTTCATGGTAGAATCCATAGTTTCACAACCATATTCTCGAAACAGTTGGGCTAACAATGAATGGATCAAAAATCTAAAAATTATTTGACTTTTACGTGATTTGATTGATAATTCTATTGCTTCATGGATGTTTTGTAATTTAAAAGAGATAGGATAACCATACGACAACCAAAGTAGTGATGATTAGAATTCCTGAAACTGAGCCATGTCTAGATTCTATGATTTTTCTTTTTCTTTTGTGAATAGCCAATAAATGATCTTTGATCATGTTTTGCATTCCATCGTGTTTATGTGAGTTTGCAAAACCCCCAATAATACAAAAATCAAACAAATATCCTGAATAAAAGGCCCAAGGGGTTCCTCGTAACCCGATGCCCTAAGACCGTCTGGTATGGGTTGCATAGGCAGCCTCTTGTATATATTGAGTTATCTCGTGTATATAAAGAAAGAAAAATTTGTATATAAAGAAAATTGTATAGCCAAAACAATTGTAAAAATAAAAATTCCATATCCTTACCCCACTTTCTATATAGAATAGAGATTTGGCAAAGTTGATGGGTTCTAGGAATAATGAAACGAGCGTAGTGTGGTGATGCCTTACCTTAATTGAATTTACTAACTCATTCCGTGAAGCTTAACAAAACACCACGCATGCTTGAAACTTTTTGATCGTTACATATTTACACTGTTTAGAGAATGAGTTGTGAACATTGGATCCATTTCTGTGGACTTAGTATATTTCTTGATAAACTATGGTAGGGTGTAGCTCTATTTTCATTTCATTGATTACCAAGTTCGTTATATTTATTGAAATCAACAATATGTTCATTTGAGCGAGACTGAAGTATTTTGCGTGAAATTATGTTCTAATCGTTATTGGTGTGTGTTCACATATTCTTGCATTCCTTGGGTTCATACATTTCCTGAATTTAAGATTGAGCCCCTTGTCTCCATCACACACCATCACCTCACCTCTCCATTGTATTCCTCTCTCGGGTTCGCTTCTTACTAGTTTTCCTCGAGGACGAGTAAGGGGTAAGCTTGGGGGATTTTGATGTGTCATAATATTCCACATTTTATCTATATGTTTACACGTCAAAATGATTGCTTAAATCTCGATTTTTATATGCTTTTACACTGATGATTGGAACTATTTGACTTTAAGAGCGTTTGGTTGCATTTCAGGGAATATCGAGCGATTTGGAGCATGTTGGATAGGAGGACATGATCGTCGTTTCCGGAGCGTCACTGGCATTGTATTTGAGGGGTTCATGTTGCTGGAGAGGAGCAAGAAGAGGAAGCAAAGGAGAAAGAGGAGAAGGAAGAGAAGAAGTGAAGGAGAGGCCAAGGATCATTCCCAGATTGCTCAGTCGAGCGACTACCCCGCTCGACCGAGCTGTGATCCCATAAAGAACGGCGAGGACTTCAAGGGGGTGCTCGGGCGTGTGACCCAACTCGCTCGACCGAGCGACCAAGTCGCTCGCCCAAGCCAGTTGTCAGGAGAGCCTAAAAATTTGCATTGCAACTCTCTGGAAGTTTGGCTTTTAATTTGCTCGGTCGAAAGAGTTGTCATTCGATCGAGCTGCACAAGGTTCAACCGAGTGACATCAATTCCAACAAGGCAAAGCTCTGAAGCCCCAAGAGGTGCTCGAGCGATTTGGTTGCATTTCAGGAAATATCGAGCGATTTGGAGCATGTTGGATAGGAGGACATGATCGTCGGCGCCGAAGCGTCAATGGCATTGTATTTGAGGGTTTCATACTGCTGGAGAGGAGCAAAAAGAGGAAGCAAAGGAGAAAGAGGAGAAGGAAGAGAAGAATTGATTGAGAGGCCAATGAGCTTTCCCAGATCGCTCGGTCGAGCGGCTACCCCGCTCGACCGAGCTGTGATCCCATAGAGAACAATGAGGACTTCAAGCGGGTGCTCGGGCGAGTGACCCAACTTGCTCAACCGAGCGACCAAGTCACTCACCCGAGCCAGTTGTCAAGAGAGTCCAAGAATTTGCCTTGCAACTCTCTGGAAGTTTGGCTTTTAAATCGCTCGGTCGAGCGAGTTGCCATTCGATCGAGCAGCACAAGGTTCAACCGAGCGACATCAATTCCACCAAGGCAAAGCTCTAAAGCTCTAAGAGGTGCTAGATCGGGCGCTAGGGCACGCTTGACCGAGCGACCCAAGCCGCTCGGGCGAGTGGAGTAGAAATGGCCAAATTTGCTAGAAACTGGACATGCCTTCACTCTTTCAAGTTCTTCTATCACCAGGGATTTTACAATATTTTTATCATATTTTTTCCAGATAGTATACTTCATAATGATTCTAACACTACCAAGAACGTGCCAATCGAAGGTCGGATGAGCCCTAGGGAATTTCTGCAAATCAGTAAATCTGTGATGGAATCTGTGCTCGGGCAGACTGAATCTCTGCTCGACCGAGCGACCTGCACAAGTTTGCCCAAGCTACTTGGGCAGCAATCACGGACCCAGGTGATTTTAGGGTTATTTTGACTGGTTTTTAGGGTTTTGTTGGGGGCTATAAGCATGTTATGTTGAGCCATAAGTTTGGGGTGCTGAAACATCTTCCATTTAGCTTGTTTTGAGGTTTGAAGTCCATTTTCGGAGGTTAGGCTATGCATCAGCCCCCTCCTCGCTGATTATGTATTGAATCTTCATTTGCTATATAGTTTTCCTTTGTTGAATCCTCTTGATTGTCTTTCTCAATTGCTATTGCTGTTTAATCTTCTATTGTTTTCTCTTTTACTTGCTTCCAATGTTGATTCCTATTGTTCATATGTTTTGTGCTATGATAGAGTAGATCTATTGCTAGGATTATGGATGAACCCTAGGATTCTAGGGGTTGGATGATAGTTTAACCTTAGTTTGATGAATCTAGGGTTGCCCCACGGTAGTTTGAACAAAGGATTTTGGAGGATTAGCCCTAGATTTGGAGGATCGCGAAAGCGCCTCCACATTCTAGGGAGGATCCCCACGAATCCGATTAGGGCTTAATAGCCATTTCTAGGGCTCGTGATCATGAGAGTGACTCGAGAGCTAGGGATGATCACTAATCCCCGATCCGCTAGTCGGTGATTACGAGAGTAGCCTGATTGCTAGAACCAACTGCGGTGTAGTATCGCATTTCGTAGACCACGCTAGTGAATACGGATTACAATGCAGGATCAGGTGTTGAGCGTAATGCACGCGTCCCCATGCATAACCGATAGCGAAAGCACGGCTCTTGATCACTCCATATTTTACATCTTTTTCCTGCATGTTTGCATGCCGTTTTGATCGCTCTTATCGCATTTTTCACGATTATTTGACAATATTGCGATGCTTTTCACTATTTCTTGTTTTTGTCATATTTCAGGAAATATAGAGCGATTCGGAGTGATTTTGAAATCAAATGGTTCGCAAGCACTAAGGAGTGGCACCCGCGGCTCATTTGAGGGCCATTCAGCGATGGAAGATGAGTGGAAGAAGAAGGAACTTCGTAGGAGCGACGAGGAGGAGAAACGGAGAAGATTGGGCATTTACAGCATGCCACTCGGTCGAGTGGAGCACTCACTTGGCCGAACAAGAAGCCCCACTCGGCCGACCAGAACGGATACGCACACAGAGCTAATTTCAGCGTATACTCAGTCGAACGAAGAAATCCCACTCGGCCGAATGAGAAATCTCACTCGCCCGAGTGGTACATAGAAATTGTCCAGAAATAGGCCGAAGTTACTGTATTTTCCGAAGATCCTGTCGAAAGTCACTCGGCCGAACGATAAAGTCACTCGGCCGAACGGATAAGTATACTCGGCCGAGTCACCTCCGAAGGCAGACCCTGAGACCCCCCTGACTTACTGTTTTCTTACAGGGTCTGTCACTCGGCCGAGTGACAATGTCACTCGGCCGAGTCTCGGCCGAGTGAGCCGCTCCGCCTGCTGCGTAAGTTGCGATTTTTGGGCTGCGCAGGGGCAGTTTGGTCACGATTTTCTGGGCGATTTTAGGGGGTATTTAAACCCAGTTTTTGCCCTAGTTAGGGGAGCTTTTTGCAGCCTTTTTCAGAACTTTTCAGAACTTTTAGATTAATTAGATTTAGGCTTTCTTTTTGGAGATTTAAAGGATACTCTTATTGGATTCGCATTGGATATCATTGGATCTTCATTGGTTTGTCTATTTCCTATCAAAAACTCAATTTTTATTAGCTATTTCTCTATTGCAATGAATTCTCTTGATATTATTATTGATTTTTCTGAGAATTTCATGATGAATAGTGAGTAGTGCCATCGTCTCAGGGCGTAGGGATGAACCCTATGGACCCTATTTCTAAATTGGGATGCAATTGTGAAATTGTGGCTAGAATTGATTAGGGTTAGGTTGGGATTGATTGATTACGAATAGCTAGGGATTCATATCGATTGGGATTTGCAAGAGATTGGGTCTCAATTGATAGGAAGGCCTAGAAATTCGATTTAGATTGACGATTGGATTTCTCTAGACTTGGTTTGCAAGAGAATTGGCCAAAGCTAGGATTTTCAATTGTGAATCTATACCAATATCTGTTTGCAAGAGATTGGACGGATAGGAACTATCACAACCTAGGTCATAGCTCGAGTTTGCATGAGAGTGGGCTCGAGACACGATTGAACGATGATGTCGTTCTTCACGCTAGCGGCTTAGGCTAGGGTTTGCAAGAGATTGGGCTATATCCTAGGTTTGCTATAGACCGGCAATAGCACGAGAGCATGAGCTTGGTTCTACATTTAGTTGCGACTAGTTCACTTGCATCCAAGTTTAGCAACAATGAAACTTATGAATCACAATGATGAGAGGCGGTCCGTAGTGGGGATTCCCTACCCCTAGACGTTTTATTAATTTGATATTTCCCCTTGACATTCGCACGATTGTGATTGTTTACACCAAACGATTCTCGATCCTCTTGATAGCTAGGTGATTGAAAGGAGACACTGTCATTTGTCCTCTCTGAGTTCGATACCCGCTCGCCGCTACACCGTGAGCTTGCGGTAAGACTACAACTCGTCTGTCCCTGGTGTGTGTACTCCCGGGACGCGAGCAAGTTTTTGGCACCGTTGCCGGGGAGGCGACAGTGTTTTATTCTCTTTACTTAGTATTTTCTTTTTGTTTTATTATTTTTATCTTTTTACTCCTTTTTCATGCTAACAATTCCTTTGAAACTCTATTTCTCTTTGTATGAACACGAGATCGACGGCGGATCCAGAGGATATTATATTTGATCCGGAGATCGAACGTACCGAGAGGAGGATCAGAGCCGAGAGAAGGCACTCTACAGAGGATAATTGTATGAACCACACGGAGACACCGGAGGAACTAGCGGTACGTATGGCGAGGATTATATCCATCAGAGATAGGCTACGGCCTAAGACCTCCTCCACCACTTCTTCCATCGCCATGCCGGAGTTGGCGGCGGATAAGAATTTTGAGCTCAAGACGGGATTAGTGGTCTTAATGCAACAAGACCCATTCCATGGGAACTCCCATGAGAATCCACATTATCACATCCAACTATTCTTGTCCAAGTGCGCCACCTTTCAAATGTCGGGTGTTTCCGTTGATGCTATCCGCTTGAGACTCTTCCCCTTCACCCTCAAAGACAAAGCTTTATATTGGTTGAGGACGTAGGCGGAAGGGGTATTCACTACTTGGGATGAGTTGGCCAGTGCTTTTGTTGACAAATTCTATCCGCCATCTAAGACAGTGAAGATTAGAAGTGCACTCATGTCCTTCAAGCAAGGACCGCAAGAGACCCTATACGAGGCGTGGGAGCGCTTCAAGGATTTACAGCATCAATGCCCCCATCACAGCATAGAAGAATGGGAGCTAGTTCACAGTTTTTATAATGGACTCCAACTGGACACGAAGCAGATCATAGATGCGACCGCCAACGGAGCCATTCTTTCCAAAACGGCGGATGAAGCTACGACCCTATTAGAGGAGATGGTTACTAATAATCAACAATGGGGCGATGAGCGAGGACATTCTTCTGACTCTTTGAAGCCCACTAGAATATATGAAGCCAAGGCAGTAGCGGAGCTTTCGAACAAATTTGACTCTCTTCACAGGTAGTGGAGAGATTGGAGAAGTATATCACCGAGCCACTTGGAGCTCCCTCTACATCTACGCCGGTAAGCAATATGATTGATTGGCAAGATCCATCTCAAGTCATGTTCGTAGGAGGAGAGCAAGGAGAGGGAGCCTTGGAGCAAGAGCAATACGTTGCAGGGAACTCCGGCTATTGGGCCAACCCGGCCGCAAGGAACCATCCGGGATTTTCGTATACAAATAATGAAGGAGCCCTAAACCCACCACCGCCGCAACAACCTCAAGCTAGGCCTCCACCTCCACAACATCAATACCAACCGAGGGGGCCACAGCAACCAAATTACCCGCCTAGGCAACAAGCGGGACCGTATAGGCCGCCCGGTTATAATCAAGGTTGGAGAGCTCCTAACCTACCTCAAGCACACCAAAGATCGAATCATGAAGCTAGGGTGGAGGAGTTCATGGTGGAGCAAAAGAAGATAAACACTCGGTTGATTGCGCAACAAGACTTGAATACCGTAGTGGCTCAACTAGAGGAGCAACTCACGTTGCTTAACAAAAACACCCAACAATTACCGGCTCAACCGGAGCCTAATCCACGGAATAATACCAGCCACATAAATACGGTAGTGGCAGTCACAACTAGGGGCGGGAAGGATACCACTCCCGTCATGGTCCAAACTAAGGAGCCAGTGGAAGAAATCTTGGATGACAAGAAGTCGGCGATTGAGGAGGAGAGCCTAAAGGAGCCACAAGGAGACGGAAATTCTGAAGTAAAGAAGCCCAACGAGGAGCGCACCTACATGCCCCCGGTGCCATTTCCACAACGGTTGGCAAGAGCTAAAATTGAGAAGAGGCTCGCTAAGTTCCTTGAATATTTGAGAGGAGTAAGCATCAACATACCCTTCCTAGATGCTATAGTGGAGATCCCGTCGTATGCAAAATTCTTGAAGGACTTAATATCGGGAAAGAAGAGAAAGGAGAAAATAATGCTCGCCGAACAAGGGACTTGGTTCAACCGGAAGGAAAAGGCGCCCGTGAAATTCAAGGATCCCGGAAGCTTCTGCATCCCGTGCACACTTGGAGGAAGTGTGAGCCTAATTCCCCTTAGCATGTTCCGAAAATTGAATACGGGGACCGACTTGAAGCCAACCAACATGAGGATACAACTAGCGGATGGTAGGGTCACTAGGCCAGTAGGGATTGCGGAGGACATCCCGCTACAAGTTCCGGGAGGGATATGCTTACCTTGTGATTTCGTCGTCATGGACATCAAGGAAGAGGGCGACACTTCATTTATTCTTGGACGCCCGTTCTTAGCCACCGCCGGCGTTATAGTCGACGTGAGAGAAGGCACATTATCCTTGAATGTCGGGAACATCGAGGTTGAGTTCCATATTCCAAAAGCCATGAAGCACATGTCCTATCAAGAGGAATTGGATTATGTGGACCTCCTTGACGAGGTGATCGAAGAAGCCATTTCGCACTCCATCGGTGCTCTCCATGATGATGGCCATGAAGAAGGCCAAATTTCTAGCATTGAAGAAAAGTTGGAGGACCCTCGGATAGCTCCATGACCGATGATGAAGACGATGCTGATGTCGCAAGGATAAGAGAGCTTTGCAAGCTCTCAACGACAAAGAATCCAAAGAAAGCTCCACCAAATAGAAGATCGGCATCACCGGTGAGAGGGAAGATTGGTGCTAGCTCAAGCTTGGGGGACTTATCCCCCAACTCTACCCATGATGAGGGGACACCGAGGAAGCCGACGAGCACCAACAACCAAATCCAAGTGGCCTTCCCGGTAAATTCGACGGGCGTATCTCGTATGCGCCCAACATCATGCGCTAAACGACAATCTTAAGGGGTCGAGCTCATGACCTTAAATGAGCGCTTGTCGGGAGGCAACCCGACGGTTTTATATCATTTTTAGTCGATTTTCATTTTTATTTTAGATTTTTCTTCGTGTTTAGAGTCTAGTGTCTATGAAAATCGTGACAACTGGTCCTAATTTTCATGACAGGAGATGGAGAAAGAGAGACCATTCATATGGAGGATGCCCAAGGCAAGGGAGAGAGCTTCAGAAACGTGCTCAGGCCCCGGGATGAAGAAGGAGCCAACTGGAGGAAGAAAAACAGAGAGCCGTTGCAGAAAACAGGAAGCCACTCGACCGAGTAACATATGTCACTCGGTCGAACAAAGACTCCATTCGGCCGAGTGGAGTGCCAATCAGGGAAGTTTCTGCTGACCAACTCTCTGTTAATTTTTCGCTTTACAGTATAATTTGCCACTCGGTCGAGTGACTTTTCACTCGGTCGAGTGAATCAGATACCCTGCACACTCTAAAAAATTGCTGAGTGGCTGAGCCACTCGGTCGAGTGGAACTTGTCCATTCGGCCGAATGGGAAAAGCCACTCGGCCGAGTCGTAACTTGTGGGAGAAATTTCAAAATTTTATTTACTTGTCCCACTCGGCCGAGTGACATTATCACTCGGTCGAATCGTAACTATCATATATATATAAGCTGAGCGGGCAGCGCAAATCCCAAAACGCAAATATCCCAAATTCGCCCGAACCCGCAGCGCCGTTTCCACTCCCTTCGCCTGATTCCAACCCTTCGACGCCCGAGCAACTCGCCGCCGCCGCCGGTCGACCTCCGCCGACGGTCACCACCGTCGCCTCACCGCCGCAGCTCGCCGGCGCCGCCTCCTAGTCGCTGGTCGACCGTCGGTGACCCCCATTTCACCCAAAACACCTCTTTTCTCTCCATTTCTCCTATTTTGTACGCCCGTTGCGCCCCAATTTCAAATTAAATCATATATATAACTGTTACCCCTTATCTCCCCCATACATATTGATTATTATTGACTGATTTTATCGTTTGTGTTTCAGGCTATCTTGGGGGAGCTTTGGGGAGTTTTTTGACGCATACGGAGCCTTGCAGAGGAGGCGTATCTTCGCACACATCGTTGATTACTCTCGCGGCATGCTCAGGTATACTCGTTTCATTATTTAGCGCGTCGCATTTTGTTTTGGGTGGGCACGTTGTGCGGCACACATGCCGCCACGCCGTAGTTAACGCACGCGGGAGCCCGCTTCGAAGCGGAAGAAGACAGGTGATTCTGGCTCCTCTTATGCTAGGGCGGACTCCCCTCCACCTAGCCCGCCACCACCTACACAGCCGCTTCCTGCTGATCCCGTTCCACCACTCGCTCCCGTCGTCGGGCCGATGGGGATTACATTTCGAAATGACGCACACCGCGCTAGATTCGAGGGTATCTGCCATCGCTCGATAGTACCCTCTAGGTTTGTGCACCTAGCCGACCTAGACTGCCTAGGGGTACTTGAGGGGCTTCTCACGTTGTACAACAATGTGGGATGGCGTGACTTTCTATCGGTGTCGGCGGATACTTACATCCGTCCGACACTAGAGGTCCTTAGTTCCATTGACCGGACCCCTGGAGGATGCTCCTTCCGTTTGATGGATCGAGAGTGCGAGATCACTCTCGATATGCGTGGAGTATTTTTCCAATGGCCCGCCGTCCTGGTCCCAGACCGCGCCAATGCTCCCACGCACATTCCACCCCATCGTTCGACACTCACACCTTCTGGACACGGATCACGGGATCCCCACTCGCCTTTGACCCTAGTAGGGCCAAGGCATCAACTATTATCCACCCCTGCCTCTGCATTGCACAGCGCCTTATGGCGATTACTTTTCTTGTAAGGTACCAGCCCGGGACATTATCAACGCCAGAGCTCTACATGCTCTATGCAATGACACGCCCTAGGGTTCTAGATAGGGGTAGTGACGATTTGGTCCCCGCCGTCGAGATCGACATTGCCTGTTGGTTTTTGGACCGTATCATTATTTCTGTGAGCGCTCGTACGCTTATCTGTTGCGGAGATCTGATCACCCTCTTGGCCCTTATGACCGGTGTTGACCTCCCTGACGACCTGCGTCGAGCTCCGGGCCCCACTACACTTTCTAAAGATGTTATGGCCCGGATGAAGATGCTTAGTTCCCATGGTCGTCGGCACTGGGTTTGGGTGCAAGGTCCCTTCAGTGCGGATTACATGGTTCTCCCGAGCCCTGCTCGGACACATAGTGGACCAGACGGCGGAGACTGGATTCCAGCGATGGATCTCCTTATCCCCGCTTCCTACGTGCTTGAGCCCAAGGATGCTCAGCAGAAACCCCTCATTCCACCCGTCGACCCAGTGATCCCTCAACATGCTCCTGCCTAGTCTGCACCTCCCGACACCTATGTCCACACGTCTGTTAGTGTCGGGAGCACTTTAGCTGAGCCGTCCACCACCACCACTGTGCCTCTTTCTACCGAGCCCATTACCACTCTGAATCCTGAGCATCCCCCTACCATTATTGAGAGTGGCGAGACCTCCTTTACTGCCGCAGTGGCGGTTCTGTCCTCACTTTTGTCCACGACCACCCCGGCCGTTGGCCCGTCTATCCCCACTGTTGCTGTCTTTTCCGAGAGTGTCGTGACTTCTGTTCCCACGTCTGCGTCACTGACCTCTCACGCTGCCTCGTCATCTGTTTACACTTTCACTTCTGATGTTGCTTCCACTTCGACCTTTCCTGCGACCCAGCCTCTCACAGAGGCTGGGCATTGTAACGGTCGTTTTTCGACCTTATGAATTTTCTGCGTGCACGTGCTTTATCGTGCACGTATTTTATTTGGCTATTTCTGGATTCCGATATATGCGATGTGATATGACGTTGTGATCGTTTGGTAGTGTAGAATTTTATATTAATTTTTGGGAACGTCATTTCACTGCTCGTTTTCTCGCAAAACGACTTTGAACGATAGGGACGTTTTAGTCATTGGTCTCAAAATGCCGCTTCCAATTTTACGTAAATTTTTGGTAGTTGTTACGCACGATCAGGCTCCGTAGATCTGTGCGTCTCGTCTCCACGATCGCCCCGGTATTTTCGGATTATTTTTCTGACGCCCGATTTGAGAGTTATCACCCGGATAAATCTGGAACGTTGATTTGCTTGATCAAAATTCAAATTTCGATTTTGCTATCAGATCTGATCAAATCCCTTGAGATACACATATGTATCAAGGTGATTGAATCATTTGTTAGGTGCACCCTCCTTTTCATCCTTAGGTCCACCCCCTTAGCTCTACCCAACAAGCCACTACCCTAAATCTTATTGGTGAATATCAAATTTACTATTATTAAAAACCCTAAATCAATTAATTCCTCTTCACGTGCAAACCCAAGACCTAGGTCTAAAAAGAATTTCACAGCAACCGTCGCCTAACAAAAGCCCGATCACCCGCATCCTCCCCCTCGTGCTCGTCGTCGACAGCCTCTTCCCCGACGCCGACGACCACGCAGCCCGATCGCGATCCCCCCGATCACCCGCGACCCCGCCTGAAGCCCTCGCACGTTGCTGTCGGAGCCCCGATCATCGACTACCTCCTCCCCACATCGCAGCAGCAGCCACGGTGCCGCTCGATGCCGCTCGACGCCGCTCGACACCGCTCGATGTCGCACAGCCTCGCCGTCGACTCCCCATGACCGCACGGCTCCGCCAGCCACTACTGACGACTGGAGGACCGCCGCTAGTCGCTGCCTGAAGCCCCCGAGCTGTTGTGTCACCGTTTCCGACGCCAGCCACCCCTACAGTTACCGCCGGAGTCTCGTACGATCGCCGTCGAACTCCCCCTAGGTCGGAGACACCTCCGTGGCCTCCTCCTAGGCCGGACTGCCCACGGCCGTGACACGGCGACGTCGTATCGCAGTTTCTGCCTCCGTTGCTCGCTGTTTCGACGTTGATCATGCCGTTGCTCGCTGTTTCACACCTACTCGTTGCTCACGCACTTCGTCCGCTGCCCGGACGAGTCTCGCTATGCTACCCGTAGCCGAGACGCCATAGACGACGCAGACCTTCTACCATTCAGACGCCACGCTCACCCTACATCGGACTCCGAAGAGGTTGGTTCCGAAACTCGTAGCGCAACCCACCCATAGCCAAAACTGGAAACCTAACTAAAATCGACAACTTAACACATTAAATTTAATTTCTGCTCTCTTAAAACGATGTGGAACCGTAGACCGACGAACGGACTTTCTGACTGTGCACATAGGATAGAATCGTCGGATATGCTGAACGAATATCTTGACTTGTGACTGTTAGGGTAGCCACGTTCAACCTAGAAATGAACCTAAATAGGAGTTTCTAAAATCGTGACCTGACACCGTCGTCGTGACTGTTTCAGACGGACTACCACGGACGCGACGACTGGACGAGACTCCCCGGACGGACGACACACTCGCCACCGCAGGCAAGTGTACCCACTTGCGTTTTGACCGTGTCTTGGTCTTAAATTGTTAGAACTGTTAGACTGTGAGTGTATAGAACCGGACGTGAAATGATAGCGTCGGGATCACCATGACGGCTTAGACTTGACGACGAAGTCTAATTCCGACAAATAACAACTTTGACATCGGAGGATTATCTTGTGCGTGCGTGCATGTGGACACCCTAGAATAACATCTCCCGTACACCGGTCGTGTCATGTCACTGTTACACAAAAATCCTTCGGGCGTTTCAGATGCTCTCCTTGCGGGAGTGATCTCCGTGATACAAAAAGCATTCGGGCGTTTCAGATGCTCTCCTTGCGGGAGTGATCTCCGTGATACAAAAAGCCTTCGGGCGTTTCAGATGCTCTCCTTGCGGGAGTGATCTCTGTGATACAAAAAGCATGCGGGCGTTTCAGGTGCTTCCCTAGTGGAAGTGATCTCTGTACTTCTTATCCTGAGTTTTGGGGTTTGGGGTAGGGTTGAGCGTGTGCACGGGGAGAGGGTCTGATCCTCCTC